>JANDJT010000032.1:9240758-9251208 GCA_024331685.1 Stegophilus panzeri
ACATCTAATATTTTCAATCTTACCGATGAAAAATTTCATGAAATCTTCACTGCTATGTAATAATTGAGTTCTTCTTTTCTTCACAGTAAAGGCTTTGTTTAGTGATTGACCTAAAACCAAATATATGTTTAATCACAAAAAGGTTAGTTGGTTAATGTAGTGACCTTATAAATTGGCATTGCTGTCAAGCACTCTTCTACAAGCTGTCATTTTAATTTTTGATTACATTTAGCAGCCACTTATTGCAAGTCTAATGTGCCCAGATATATCTCTACTGTGCATGTACAGTAATTATAAATAAAGTGAAGCATGTTTCTCAAAATGAGCCAAACAACTGCTATGTCATTCATGTAGAAGCAATCTTTCCACTTATTTTAGCAAGGCATGAAATTTTATGAAAGATCACCTATTGTGTAACTTGACGGAAAAATTGCAACCAGATTACTTTTTCTTTACTTTCCCGTTCACTATTCTAGCATTTCTTTATTTTTTTTTATTTATTTTTTTTTTTCCCACTTCATGAGTTCCAGGATAGTCTGGACTATTTGTGCAGACTGCAATGAAAACAAACAACCTCCTTAAATCTTTTTGTCTATTTGTTCGTTTGTTTGTTCGTTCATTCATCCATTCATTCATTCATTCATTCATCTTCAGTAACTTCTGTATCCTGATCAGACTGAACAGACTTAATATTGGTTGTAAAAAAGATATAAAGTTCCCTTTCAAAGGAAATAGGCCATTCAGTGTTCAGTGACATTATATATTCAGTGACATTACAGTATATGCACAACAAAAGTAATGCCATTAGAATTAGTTATGGAGTCAATGATGACTGAGATTACTTAAATATTGACAGGAAAATTCAGTGTGTATTTTCACTGATAACAGTAAATCCTGTGACATCATTGATCATTGATACTGTAGAAACCCAAGCAGCATGATAATAAGACAGCATGATAAAAAGAAAACTTTGCAAATATAAGACAAGAAGCAATGCTCTACATGCTGGATGTGCAGAATTCTTCTCTTAACGCTCTTTTACAGGAAAGTCATCTGTCAAATTTCAATCAGTACTTCTCTGATGCCTGTACATGTGTCTCCACTGCTTTGAAAACTTTTTTAGACAGTCTTTAATCAAATGCCTCTCCCCTGGTGTGAAATAATGTATCTCTAAGGCAGTGGTCTGCAGGCACATCTGTCATCTGTCTTAATGATAACCTTTAGATTAGTGAGACGAATTATACGCTTGCCTGTGCTCTTTTAGGACACTCTTTCATTCATCTAAAAATGACGGAGACAGAGGAGGTGGGTTTACCTTCTATTTTCATGCTCTATTGATGACCTATGTTTTAGAAACTATGCTATGTTTGTGTCTCTTTAGTACTGATGTCATCAGTGTGTGTGCATCCACAAGTAAAACATGGAGAAAACCAATAATTCAGTAGTCTTTCTAGCCTGTTCTCATGCAAAATTCATAAGGATTGTCCAAAAAGGTTTCGCTTGAAAGTTCTGACTTAATTCATATGAAATGTTATGAAAGTTAAGGTTAGTGATGGGGATTAACATGCATACTTTTTCTTATGAATTAATGTGTACAAAATTAAACACAATACAGCTACATCATCCTTACTTGTTCTTTTCAGAGATCAGACTGGGATTATCAACCTGATGTGAAAACTATGTAAAACCTAAAGAAAATAGTAATTTCTTTTTCTTCTTTTTTCTTTTTTTTTGTACTGACTAGGAGTCTTAAGAAAAGCTATAAAGCTAACTCTCCTCTTCCTCTATTCATCTGCAGTCACAGGCACATGACTGCAATCAACATGCAGTGAGAGTGAGTGTAAATCAAATGAACGTAAAGCCATTTATTTGTTCCCTAAAGACGATGTTGACAATCACATTTTAGAGCATTTGGCAGAAGACATTATGCAGAGTCACCTACAGAAGTGTTTTATAGTCAAAAGACAACTGGGTGTATAGAGAACGTTTCTCTTGACAGTAGTGAGAACCAAAGCCAAAGAACAATTGGAATAAAATGTGTACAGTACGTGTACATGTGTGCATGGTGTCCTGTGATAGACTGGCATCCCTCCAGGGTGTATTCCCACCTCATGCCTGGTGTTCCTGGGATAGACTCTGGATCCACTATGACACGGACCAGGACAAAGCAGCTACTGAAAATGAATGAATAAACTAGCAATGGGTTTCATTAACTTTAATAATGAATCAACATTTTGTGTCTCAGGTTTGGAACAGGCAGGCTTTCTACAACTAGGTAGACTGTTCAGTTCACTTTGATTCAGAATTATTTATATATCACGTTTAACAATAGACAGTGCCACAAAGTGGCTTTAAAGAAATCTGGATGTAGATTTATATCCCTAATGAGCAAGCCAGAGGGGACAGAGTCAAGGAAAAACTTCCTGAGATGACACAAGGAAGAAACCTTGAGAGGAACCAGACTCATAAGGGAACTAATCCTCTTCTGGGTGACACTGGATAGTGAGACTATATATCATTATTTTTCTACAGCTGTATACTATAAAGCTAAACTCAGTACTCAGCATGTTGAAAGGTTATTCATTATGATCATCAGGGTCTTTATGATAACAGTAGATGTTTTAGGTACAAGTATACCATTTTTTTTGAAGAATGGGTGATTCTTGTGTATAAACTATTATTGTTAAAATTTAAAGCATCCATATTGGACCATCCTCAGCAGCAGAGCATGAAACTATTGATAATGTACTATAAACTTCCCACTTTTAATAGGCTTATTCTGCTCAGAATTAAATGTATTGACCCTTTCGTACTTCATATTCTATGTCAGAATGAATCAAGGTTCAGTTTTGGAAATTACAGTATCAGTTAGTGAGGCCTAAATTAATGAACATCGGATGTGGCAGACACCCTTATCCAGAGCCTAGTACTGTAGTCTCTTTTGTAAAAAAAAAAATCTCACAATAGTACAAATATATATACCTGGAATAATAAAAAATGTATTGCAACCATTAAATTCACTTTCACTGTAACTAAATGGTTTCAACTTTTCAGATGAATTCCATTCATTCATCTTCAGTAACCATGTTATGCTGGTCTGGGTTACACTGGATCTGGAGCCTATCCCGGGAACACTGAACAGGCAGGAAAACACCCTAATTGGGATGCCAGTCTGTTGTAAGGTACCATACACGTGCTCATTCACACCTAGGGGCAATTTATTGTAGTCAGTCTTCCATCTACTGCCATTTTTGTTGAGGTGGGAGGCAACCAGAGAACCCAGAGGAAACCCATGCAAACATGGGGAGAACATGAGAAAATCCACATACTAACTTGAGCTCAGGGTGGAACCAGAGACCCTGGAGCTGTGAGGCAGCAGAATTACCCACTGCACCACTGGGATTTCCTGTATATTAAATGCTTCACTTAAATTCCTTTAATTCTTCTGAGTCAGAGACCATATTGGTCCCCCTCTCCCTCAAGTAGTTTTCTACCTAATTCTCTTTCTGCCCTCGCTTTTCAAAAGTTGTTTACTTTTCCTCTCTTGTTTTCATTCATGATTAATTTGATCTCTTTTTATGAGTGTCAGCTAGAGTGATCCAGAAGGACCACTGATCAGCTGCTTTTAAGAAATCCATGAAAAAAGTGAAGGAAATTGATAAAAGACCTGCATCTGAGGCAGTGAGACCAAGTCTAACAAGTTAAGATAGCTACAGTATTAAAGATACTGCTGGGGAGAGAGAGACAGAGAGAGACAGAAAAAGGAAGAAAGACAGGAGAAATTTACAGACATAGAGGGAATGATGAAGAGGGGGGGAGATACAGTACTGTGCCAAAGTCTTAGGCACCCTATTTTTTTAGTACAAACTTTGTTATAGATTTTTATTTTGACTTCTACATGATTGAGTCAGTACAAAAAGATTTTAAATTTCCAAACATTAGTTTTCCAGCACAAAATTAAATGTTACAAAAATGTCAATAAAGAAAGCAGCATATTAAGTGGTAAGAGACACTTTTCAGACAAAAAACATAATGGTAGCTGCTGAATTTTGCTGCACAAATAAGAAGCGAGTGCAACAGTCTCCAGAAGAACCGTGGCTGGTTCTGCAAGATGCTCAGTAAAACTTACAGTTCATTTCCTTATAAAACTACACTAATTATATCTGAGACTACTTTTGTTTTTAAAACAAAAGGTTGTCACACCAGATATTGTCTTTGTTTCATTTATTACTGTTTACTGCTTTTTATAGTATTTTTTTTTTAATGGGGAAACATTTAATTTCATTATTTTTGAAGGCATCTTTGATCTACAGCTTTTCTTTGCATGTGCCTAAGACTTGCACAGTACTGTATATTCAGGGAAATAGAAAGAAATGGTAGTGGACTGCAATAGATGTCAATGGCATTCCATTACTGAAAGATACCTCATGAAATATGAACTTGTGGATGGATGATGTGATGTCCAGAGCAATCTGATCTGCCTACAGTGACAGCTCTTTGGAAGAGGAAGAGCCCATAAGATGTAAATCAACAGGGGGTGGGAATAGAGAGCAAAAGGAATAAAGGCTGTCGTTCTCTCATTCACCCCTGCTGTGGGATGAATATCCTTAGTAGGACTGGATCCAGGACTTCACTCAGTCCTTCATTACCATCTCCATTCTCCAATGCAAATCTATAAATCATGTTAAATATTCATACTGTCACACAGGGAAGTGATATATCTTTGTAATTTTGTATAAGGAAATTGCAGGACATATATCAGGAGACTATTTTATAGTATCTAGGAATTCAAATAACAAGAGATTGAGAGTCCTGTGCTTTACATCTCTGTCAAGTATGTGAGTAGAGTAATACACTATCTGGTGATAAGCCTTGATTTGAGGCAAGTAGGTAAATGAGATTACTAACCAGAAATCTCAGAGCAAAGGCTCCACATCCTATTTTTGCACCATATAGGCTTTTAAATCTTCAGCATTTATGAAGAGTTAATGTAACTAATGAAATATTATGCCTACACATGAGTCTAACCCTTAACCTTAGTAAAGGGGGTTTTTCGTATGTTTGTTGCAGACTTTTGTGTTTTGTTTATTTGTTATTAAATGTTTGAAAATCCGCACTTGCATTCGTATTCAACTTCATATCATTCATGTCATGTCATGACAGTTCTACATTTTATGCCTTCTTTTAAATTAATAATAATTAATTCCACAATTCTGAAAAAAATGCAAATATAAACTTTATTCTCTCTATTTCAACAATTTGTTTCAGAGTAACTGGTCTCATAAACAGAGAACACATTACTCAAATTAACATTAACACATTAACTAAATTCTGAAGATTAAAGTAAGATTTCTTAACTCATTGCATGTTATTAATTCATATGAACATTGACTGAATTCTAAAAAACCTCCTGTTAGGCTCACATTCACTCACCACAAACAAAAGCATTTCTACTTCATCATTGACATCAAGCTGGTAATATATAATATAAACTTTTTTTTTTTATGATATTAACTCATTAACATTAACTGGATATGAAACATACTACTCTACAAATATATTTTCTGTGCAATATATACTTTTTTGTGAACTCCTCTTCATTTAAATTTTTAAATAGTGTAATGGTGCTTTAATTCAGCATGAACAGCTCAGGCTACGCAGGAAAAATAAAAAATTAGACTCGACGCCAAAACTCCCACTTCACTGCTGCAGTGTCTGGTGTAAAATTTTAGCAGTGCAGAGCTTAAAGAGCTTACAAACTGCAGTTTTGTCGTCATTCCACACAAGAGACATAATCTTTACACACAGCATGAAATCGATGTGTTTTCCCGCCCTTTTTTGATTCACAGGATATATCGGCCCTGATCATCGGATGTTTTTAAACTATCGGCGTGAAAAATTGCCTTTATCGGTCAATAGCGAATATTGCCAATACATCGGTGCATCTCCAATATAAACCCTTTTCAGGAGACTGTATTTTAAAGATAATTTTGCAAAATCCAAATAAGATTTACAGATCTTTATTGGAAAGACATTGTTATATGTTATATTTGTTATATTTTTTGATATTTTTCATGCTTGTTCAATGAACCATAAACAATTATGGCACATGCACCTGTGGAACAGTCTTTAAGACATGAACAGTCTACAGGCGGTAGGCGATTAAGGTCACAGTTACAATAACTTAGGACACTAAAGAAACCTTTCTACTGACTCTGAAAAACACCAGAAGAAAGATGCCTAGGGTTCCTGCTCACCTGCGTGAACATGTCATAGACCTGCTGCAGGGAGGCATGAGGACTGCAAATGTGCCCAGAGCAATAAACTGCAGTGTCTGTAATGTAAGATGCCTAAGACTACAGGGAGACAGGAAGGACAGCTGATCGTCCTTGCAGTGGAAAATTACATGTAACCGTGTGCCCCCCCAAGACATGCTCGATATCTTGTAAATGCCTTGGTGGAAGAGTGGTGTAACATCTCACAGCAAGAACTGACAAATCTGGTGCAGTCCATGAGGATGAGATGCACTGTAGTACTTAAAGCAGCTGCTGGACACCAGATACTGACTGTTACTTTTGATATCGACCCTCCCTTTGTTCAGGGACTCATTATTTCATTTCTGTTCATCAAATGTCTGTGAAACTTGTTCAGTTTATGTCTCAGTTGTTCAATGTTTTTATGTTAATACAAATATTTACATATGTTAAGAAATTTGCTGGAAATAAAAGCAGTTGAATGTGAGAGGACATTTCTTTTTTTTGCTGAGTATACATTAGCAAACATTTCAATGCACTTTAATAAATTTTTCATAAAATCCTTCAGACAGAAACCTGCTTTATGAAGTTTCTGATGTTAATCACTTTCATCACTGCTTTATTATTCATTACACTGCTGTTGAGTTCCCAACAGTGCTAACAGTCTATATGCTTCTGTAGAACAATGTGCTGAAAACAACCTTGAGTAAGTTCTGACACTGCAAGCAAGTTTTCAGCATCCTCATTTTCTCAAAAAATTTTTTAATTTTTGTTTGCTGAAGTCCAGCGTATTCCTCATTTTTTATTTGTCCAATACACACAGGCCTTGCATGATGACCACCTCTCTGTACACCTACATGAGAGTACTTCATGTGGTCATGTGTCATATTAATAATTAATCTTCCTTGTTTGTGTATAACAGAGGAATCAGAATTGTCTGCACATCTCTAGCAAGACTTTTTCCATATCACTACTTTGGTCTCAGCCACATCCTTTCTTGATTTTGTTTCAGTTTGATGACTCAAATGAAAACTGTGCATTGGTAGACCTTTTATGAGCAAATGAGCTCATGTTTGGGTTGGTGAGTGAATGAGGTAGATTGTGGGAAAGGTGAATGGTGCAGGGGTTTTCTCTCACTCTTGCATGATGGGAATAGACAGATGGGGCGGGGGGGGGGAGAGAGAGTAGAGGGACAGACACCTTGCTCTTTCCTTCCCTTCTGTACACCACTCTTTTCAACCAGCCTACCATTTTTGGTCGCATAAATCTGTCAAGCTCACAGTCATGCCTGCCACTACACAGCAGGCTCTGTGAATATGCTCTTCCAATATAATGACAGCATTTCACACTGTTCCAGACCATTTTATGCAGTACTGGCCTGTCTAACACCAGCAGCAAATCAGTGTCACTACAAGGCAGCCACGTGAAATGAGAGCTTGAAATCACCACCCAAAGCAGAGTAGTTTTTAGAAATCCAAGCTCAGATCGCACACCATGGTCTCACATCATAGACAGAGCTCCGTTATTATGACTGGTCAATTTGTTATTTGTTACAGTGAATGTGTTTCATGCTCAAATGTTGAAGGAGAAGGAATGCAATATGCATGGTGTGCAGGGTGTGGCCACAGCTTTCATGACCTGGCATTGTGGGGAACGTATGGTAAATGAGTTATAGACATAGAATGGGGGGCTGGACAGCCATTGGCATATCACCTCAGTCTTGGTAGTGTTGACTGACAAGCCCAGTCTGCTGTAGGCCATCACAGCGATAGCAATGATGGTTTGCAGGTTTTCTGAGGTGTTGAGCCACAAGCATGCAGTCATCAGCATACCGCAACTCAAGGAACTGCACTGCTGAGGCCTTGGTGGTTGCCTGGACCCTTCAAATATTAAAAAGGTTTCCATCTAGCCTGAAGTCTACAGTGATCCCTCTACTGTTTTTCAGTTTGTCATGAAGAAACTTCATGACACTTAGTAGGAAGATGTTGAAGAGCACCGGTGACAACACACACCCTTGTCTTACCCCAGTGCGTACATTAAGATGCACTGATTCCTGTCCCCTATGGTCACACGGGCCATCATCCCATCATGGAACTGTGACAGGATGTTCACAAATTTTCATGGGCAACCAAATTTTATTAGGATGTCCTAGAGTAGCTCTCAATTCGCTGTGTCAAAGGCTTTGGAGCGATTAATAAATGCCATGAAAAGGTCCTGATGTTGTTCACGACACTTTTCTTGTAGGTGTTTGTAAAAATCATGTCCACAGTGCTCCAGTTCTTCCTGAAACCACACTGTGACTCTGGCACCAGATGTTCTGTTTGGTTCTCCACCAGTTTGCATAGCATGACTTTTGCAGGACCTTGCCTGAAACAGCTAGCAGCGATATGCCACGGCTATTGTTGCAGATGAATTTGTCATCCTTGTTTCTGTAAAGAGTGACAATGTCGGTATTCCTTCATTGTTGAGGGATATACTTCTGGTCCCAGACATGCAGGGTGTATTGGTGGATCATCCTGGTACATAATTAGTACCTCGTATGAGGAGCTCTGCTGGGATACTGTCACTAGCAGGGGACTGGTTGATTTTGAGGGAGTTCATGGCTGCTAACATCTCTTCGAAGCTTGGTGGGTGGTCAAGGATTTGAATGGGTGGCTGATTAGACAGTTCCTCCAGGATGGAGTGATCAGTTGGTGAGCATTGGTTGAGGAGAGCTTCAGCCCACCTTGCCAAGATCTGTTTTTTGGTCTTTTAAAATGTGAACCCATCTACTGCTTTTAGAGGTGTGCTGGAGCAGCTCCTAGGGCCATATATGGTCTTTATGGAGTTCTAGTCAGCCTATGATTGGCTTTCTTGAACACACACACAATAATAAAACACTGGGCTGTAGCCAATACTGCTATTTTCAAATCCAAGACCAGGACTAGCCAAGACTAGACAGAATCATAAGGTAGACAAGGCCAAGTCAATTTTAAATCCAAAGGAAAATGAGGCCGAGTCAAGACAGAGACCAGAAACCATCAAATAATTTTTTGAGGCCAACATTTATGTCAACTAGTTGCTTTTATTTGCACATTGCTCCAATGATTACACTGTTTTCTAGAAGAACAAATTACTTGTCAAATGTGATGAGAAATGTCAACACAAAAAAGTTATTTTTACAAACTCTTGGTTGAGACCAATACTCAAGATTGAGACAAGTCCAAGTACAAATGCCAATAATTCCAAAACAAGTCCAAGCCAATACAGAAAATGTCTTGACACAGGACTGGAGTTAAACAGCCCATCTAAAACATCAGCACATCTATTAATGTATTAATACTGTACATTTTTTGGGAATGCACATCAGAGACAGGATTGTTCCTATTTTAAAGGAATATTGCAATTTTATTCAGAAGATGGATTTAACTTACCCTGATTGTGGATATAGAGACAGCACACAAATAGCTTTTATAATATATGTGCTCCACATACACAGAGTGTAGTTAATCTATACTGTAGCTATTTGATTAAGGTACATCATTATCCTTTATGCTTCTGTGATATGATAACAAATGACATTTACTTTATGTTTCCTTAGTGATAGTGAGTGAGATGTCCAGTTGCTGTATATTCAGCCTTTTCTTATGGTTAGCTATGTGTACCTCATTTGACTTAACAAATTGATGCATTTATTGTAGAGATGCACCGATGTAAAGGCTATTTTTCCCGCTGTTGGCCATCGGCCGATAATTTAAAAACATCCGATGGTCAGGGCCGATTATATCCTGTCAATCAAAAGAGGGCGGGAAAACACATCGATTTTGTGCTATGTGTGAAGATGATGTCTCTTGTGTGGAATGATGACAAAACTGCAGCTTGTAAGCTCTGCACTGCTAAAATTTTACACCGGAAGTGAACAGCAGTGAAGTGGGAGTTTCGGCGTCGAGTCTAATTATTTTCCCCCCGCGCTGCTCCCACGTTGATCGTGCTGAATTAAAGAGCCAATACAGCGTTGAAAGATTTAAATGAAGATGAGCAGACAAGAAAAGGTATATATTGCACTGAAAAATATGTGTAGATTAGTGTATTTCATATGCAGTTAATGTTAATATGAGTTAATGTCACCAAAAAACAAAAGTTTATATTAGGCCTATATATTACCAGTTTGATGTCAGTGATGAAGTAGAAATGCTTTTGTTTGTGGTGAGTGAATG
>JANDJT010000032.1:9280204-9292980 GCA_024331685.1 Stegophilus panzeri
GTAGCACCTTATTGGCCAGCTCGAATATGGTTCTCAGAGATAATATCCCTGCTAGATGGCACTCCTTGGGAGATTCCAAACCACAGGGATCCACTGTAGACCCAGTGAACTGCGCACTAGCTACAGTCCTGGAGTTCTTAAAAGAACATTTCTCAGCAGGGTGGGCTCCTTCTACAATCAGGGTTTATGTTGCCACTTTTTTGGCCAGCCACGCCCCTTTTCATAGACCTCTGTGGGGCAACATCCTCTAACTTCGAGGTTAATGCGTGGTGTCAGGTGGCTGAGGCCCATCTGCAGGCTGTGCATACTTTCTTGGGACCTTTCTGTGGAACGAGACGTTGCGTAGCTTTGTCATACTAGGACAGGCCTGTGAATTGCATCTTCGCTTCAGGTAATAGAGGCTGATGGCGCAGTTCACAGGTGCTATATGTATATCACGCGATGCGCTTAATTGCCATGTCACCTGATCATGGCAGGCCTATAAATAGGCATAATTTTACACAAGCTTCAGATGCCGGTCACGTGCGAGAGGTGCTCCCCATAGTGTTATGCTAAACGCAATGCCTTGTTCCCTTCTCAGGGAACAGGGTTACATGCATAACCCAGACGTTTTGCACTCAAATCTCCATCAGTGAACTGTGGAGAAGTTCAACAGAACAGACTTCATATAAAAACTGTAATGAATTTTCCTGGTTACACAATTGCACTATTTGACCATGTAGTATTAGCACATTTATAGAAGGGATTTGCTTATTTATTATCGCACTATCCATTGTCACCCAGATCAGGATGGGTTCCCTTTTGAGTCTGATTCCTCTCAAGGTTTCTTCCTCATATCGTCTCAGGGAGTTTTTTCTTGCCACAGTCGCCTCTGGCTTGCTCATTAGAGATAAATTCATACATTTAAAATCTATATCAATAATTTTATATATTTCTGTAAAGCTGCTTTGGGACATTGTCCATTGTTAAGAGCGCTATACAAATAAAACTGAATTGAATTGAATTTTCTGCCAGCCACGGTTGTAAAGAGTGATTATTTGAGTTACTATATCCTTCCTTGCAGTTCAAACCAATCTGGCCATTCCTCTGACCTCTCTAATCAATAAGGAGTTTCCACCCACATAACTTTCACTCACTCAATGTTTTTTGTACCATTCTGTGTAAACTAGAGCTAGAGATTGTTTTGTGTGAAAATCCCAAGAGATCAGCAGTTTCTGAAATACTCAAATCAGTCCCTCTTGTACTAACAACCATGCCACAATCAAAGTCACTCTTTTTCTTCATTCTGATGTTTGATCTGAACATTACTTGCAGCACTTGACCTATACCTGCATGATTTTTATTTTTTTTTTGCATTGCGCTTCTATCACATGCTTGGCTGATAATTGCATGTGTGTGCAATGTAGGTGTTCCTAATAAAGTGGACAGTGAGTGTAGATTGACTGAAGTAAGGAAATGAATGAGCTGACAGGGGAGGAGAAATCAAAACAGTAACAAAAGCACACAGACAACTGAACAGCACTTTCCAAACTGGGAACTGTTCATAAAGCTCCTTCTTGAATTGTTGTAATATTTGTGTAGACTACATTTCATCACTCAGTCAACCAATAGAATGTACCTATATGCAAAACTTTTACTTATAATCCAAATCAAACAAGCAAACATGTAGTCTGTAATCAGACAAGTGTCAAATGGTCAGACAAGCAGAGCAGCAAAGTGCAACCAAAAATCTAAATTAGGGGCAGAAGCAAGAGGTAAACCAAGAAAGGCAAACATAGAAAACAATGCTCAGAAATGCACACAGGAAATGGCAAAACCATGCAATGAATACTAGTAAGTGAGCTGGTATATACTGTATACACACACTGCACTGAATGAGGGTTTGACAGGAAACAGTTAATAATCAGGAGAGTGGGAGTGAAACAATGTGCAGACTGTATTTGTGGGTCTAGTTGCAGTGGTTCCTGGACTGGCCAGAGATTGAGATGTGACATTGTAATCTAACATATTGTACTGTATGTTGAAAACACAAAATATGACAGTCCCATTTTTAGCAGAATCACAAACATATTGAAATTAAATATAGAAAATGAAGTGCCAAATATAACACATTACTCCCAGAATGTAAAAACTGGATACAGCTGATAGAGTAGAGAAGTGCAAAATGCAGTGTGTCATGTAAGGAAGAAAGTATAAAACCCAAGTACTATCTCCCTTTTGCCTGAATTGTTATGGAACTCCTAACACTGTATTCTTATTACAATGCACACACTGTTCCTACGAAGGGAAGAAAAATGAGTCAGAAAAAAAAAAACTGCTCCTGATATATAATGTAAAATATCTCTCCATTGCGAATACTTCTGGAGTCAGACACACAGGTGCCCCTGCTCCATAATTCATGTGACTTTCAATCCTCACACTGGCCTCATTTCCTGTGAAGCCTCATCTGCTGAAATTGGTCTACTGTTTTCTGATTGCTACTCTTGCTCACCCACACATGGTTAATTTGTGTCCTGAATTTGGCCACAAAGTAAAGAACTGTGTCATTGGGTTTTGATTCAAGACCACTAATGGTGAGACTGTCAAGTATAGAACTGGACAAATCGATTCAAGAAGATCAAGGCTTTGGTAGCCAAGTCAAGACTGAGGCGATAGGCCTTAAGTGACTGGAAATATTCTAATCGGTCCTTTTAAGGTTAGGAACTCCTTCATGTTTTTTTTCTCTTCTTCCATTTTCTCACCCCAATTTAGTCTTGCCAATAGTCAACCCACTAGCTAACGTTCCCCTATCACATGACAACTACAAACTGGGGAAAGTGAGGCAAACACATGCTGCTTCTAAGATATAACCAATTTTGCTCTCTTGACTTCTGGCAATAGATGGAATTGAATATTGAATTTATGTGTAAAATTAACTTATGCCAATGCAGCAGAATATCTTAGTGGTTAATATGTAATGGCTATACTAATACATATGGCATGTGCAGTTAAAAGGTTTTAGTTACCACTTCACAGTGCATGAGCAGTTGTGTGTACAATTGCAGCACAGTGATGCAGTAATGCTTGTGAATATGCTGTGAAAAAGTATTTGCATATTGGAGTACACAGGCAGTAAAACGAATGCTGTACAATTCTGGTATTACTGCAGTGTTACTGTAGTTTCTTTCGTATTGCAGTGGTATGGCATTTATTTCACTGCATTTGTACTGCAGAGCTAAAACTCCAAGGTTTTTTTTTTTTTTGGTAAAGGTAGCTTTTCATCTGCTTTCCTTGTAGTTCCCTGCAGCTTTGTTTATTGCGATGTGTCAGCCTGAAGTTGAATGTCTCAAAGGTTTCATGTACAGATTTTCTGTGGTCCAGATGTAAAAAGCAAAAATGCTAAACAACAAAAAACAAACAAACAAAACAAAAACAAACAACCCAAAAACAAAACAAAAAAACATTATTGCACACTTGACAGACGTAGCAAAACATTCTGTCCCATTTCAGGCACAGCATGCTTTCCTGCCTCACAATTACAGGGTCCCAGGCTCAATCCTGGTGTTGGGTAAATGTGTGGGGTTTTGCATATTCTGCCAATAGGTGTAGGATAATTTGCCCCCAGATATGAATGAGAACAGGCTCCATAATAGTGAAAAAAAAGGCTTTTCACTCACTATGGAGGCTTGCAGTTAACATGGTTTTCAATTACAACATATCTAAAACCTCAGATAAAAGTGATCATAAATATGGAGACCAAATCAAGTTCAAGACCATTAATTCTTGAACCCAAGACTGGATTCAACTCCACTGGGGAAACAGATTTAAATCAACAATGACACTTTAAAGTATAAAACATTAAAGACAATACATTGTAATTCCATTACAGTGCTGTATAGTTCAAGGAATATCCTATCACATATCTCTATATTAGGAGGAGTAGCACAGTGGTGCAGCGGGCTGGTTCCTCACAGCTCCATGGTCCAGGGTTCAATCCTAAACTCCAGTAACTGTCTATGTGCAGTTTGTGTGAGTTTTCTCTAGCCTCTCAGTTTCCTTCAAACTATAAAAAAAACAGGCCAGAACTATTGTTGATTGGCTACTCTAAACTGTCCCTAGGTGCAAATGAGTGTGATTGTGTGAGCATGATGTTTTCTGATGGATTGGATGGTGTCCCATCCAGACTGTATTCCATTTTCCTAGGATAAGCTCTGGATCCACCGTGACTCTTATCCTGAGGATAAAGCAATTACTGAAGAGTTGAGCTGAAACCATAAAGATCTGTATTTTATGCTTCAGCATGATTCATCAGGTAATGTAATGCAAATAGACTTTGCAAGGAAGGTCAAATCACAGAAATTGAAAATGACAACTATTCTCTTTTGTATAATTATTAGTCTTACAAGAATGAAACAGTGACAAAAATGTCCTTATTACATAAAGGAAGCAAATACAATGGATGAAATTATACTGACCAATCACACTGGGGGCATAGAAAGTCCAATGATGCCATTGCTGGGTTTATGCTGAGATTGTCACAGAAAACAAAACATTTGACCCAATTTATTCAGAAACACTGAAGGTCATTGACTATGACAGTAAAATACTCTCCATATGTAGCTGTAATCATGATCATCATCTGATTAGTGTTTCCAGGCTCAGTCTCTCGTGATCAGCATAGTGCTCAACACACTGAGAAACATACTACTGTACATTGTGAATCTCTAATGTACACTAATGAACTGCTGAGTGTCAGTTGTGTGAACTTTTCTCATCAAACACTGTGATTGTTATTCCATTCTCATCGCTACATTTACACAATACCCTTCACAAAACACCTGATGCTAGTTATTTATTTATTAGTTTAAATTAAATGCTTCTTAAAGAAATTAAACTGGAATCAATGCTCCCTACTCTCATTTCCATAATCTAATGGTGTGTGTGTGTGTGTGTGTGTGTGTGTGTGTGTGTGTGTGTGTGTAAGGGTGAGAGTGAGAGTGTTTATGCTGCTGTGTGAACAGAGACCAATCTTGCACAGAGACTCAACGTCTGCAGAGACAGACATTGTTCATGTGAGTTATTGTGTATTAGTGGATGTCTGGCTCTCCAACGTTTCCTACTAATATGTTGGTAGGCAGACAGCACAGAGTGTCTCAGCAGACACTAAACACACACCATCAATAATTTAGCAGTGATTTCTCACTGGATTCTTAATTTAAACACTATTTCCTTCAATCAGGCAGTTTGGGTAAGGCGGAGAGCAGAAAATTCATATAATACTCTACATATTTATCTCTACATGGGCACTAAGCCTTTAATTTGTTACCATATTTACACTATATGGCCAACAGTATATGGACACCTAACCAATCAGACCCATATGTGCTTTTTGAACATCTCATTCCACATTTAGACCTTCTTTGTTGTTATAATAACCTCCACTCTTCTATGAAGGCTTTCCACTAGATGTTGGAGCATGGCTGTGGGGATTTGTGCTCACTCAGTAACATAAGTATTAGTGAGGTTCGGCACCAACGTTGGGCAAGGAGACCTGGTGTGCAGTTGCATACAAAGACATTCTAGAGCACTGTGTGCTTTGTGTCAACAGTTTGGTGAAGGCTCACATGGGTATGATGGTCAGGTGTCCACATACTTTTGGCCATAGTGTATAAACTATACTGGATTTATTTAAATAAATGGAGATACAATACCAGGAAAACTTTTTGAACAACCCATGTGTGTGGCAGCCTGGGAAAACCATTCACATTGTGACAGTTTTACATTTTCAACTACATTAAGTTTTCCTGAACCGAAATGTGTCCCTTTTTGTGTGTATCTAACTAGACAAAGTTATAGCATTTTAAAGTCTGGTTACTACCACAAGTAAAAAGAACCAACTCAAACAGGGTTGCCATACATTAAAAAGTAGTGGTGAAAAAGTATTTGTGCCATCCTGATTTGTAATTCTGATTTTTCTAATTTGCAGAATCCTAATTCCCCAAATCTATGAAACTGCATTCATAATGGGGTTCAACTGGACTAGAAGCAACCTTTACTGCAAACCCTGTACAATCAAATCAACATTTAAATAGAACTTTTCTAACAGCATGAAGTTAGTTAAAAGGTCTTACCCAGTAACACACTATGCCAAAATTGAAAGAAATTCCAGAAATGATGAGGAAGAAGGTGATTGAAATACATCAGTCTGGGAATGGTTCTAAAGCTATTTCAAAGGCTCTGGGATTCCAAAGAATCTCAGTGAGAGCCATTATCTCCAAATGGAAAAACTTGGCACAGTAGTGAACCTTTCAAGAAGTGGCTGACCTTCAAAAATTCCTCCAAGTGAACAGGAACTACTTATCCAGCAAGTCACAAAAGACCCAAGGACAACATCAAAGGACCTCTTGGCCTTTCTTGCATCAATAAAGGTCACTCTTCATAACTCCACTATCAGAAAGACACAGAGCAAAAATGGCATCCACGAAAGTGTGGTGAGGTGAAAACCACTGCTAACCCAGAAGAACACTAAGGCTCATCTGTATTTGTTTAGATGGACAAAGAAGACCATAGTGTCTTTTATGACCAGTTGTGAGTAGTAAAATTAATATTTTGCCCTTACAGTTCTATGCTGAAGTTTAACTTGAACGATTAATTGTATCTATGAACTTGTAAATTGATATCTAAATATTCATGGGCAGACCATCCAGGGTGAATTCTCCTACCTCTCCCACGTTACCAGGACTTACTTTGGATTCACTACGACCCTGACCAAGGAAAAATGTTTACTGAAAGTGACTGAATCATGATTGTTAAAATAATGTAAGTAGCTGGAGCATACTCAGAGAAAGGATACTGTATGTAGTCATTTAGTGCCACAGAGACTGTTGTCTTCATCAGGTACACTTGTGCCTAAGGTTGAGTGGATTAAATGTTCATAGTGAGAAACTAATTATTTATTTGTAAAGATATTGCTCTAAATTCAAGACACTGAGAAAAACTAGATACATGGCATGTTAACACCAAAGAATAGCCCTCCATTTATACAATCCAGTTAGCACCAGAGATGCATCCTCTACAGACTTCCTTATAATCTGAGTAACTTTCATTCAAAGTAATACTGAAAATATGTAAGAGAGTGAGTGAGTGAGTGAGTGGTTGGGGGGACTCATCTGTCTGTCAATAGATCAGCAGTAGAATTGAGCTGCTCTCAGCTCAGTCACACTTTAATCTCTCCTCTCTATTGAGAGCGTTCTCCCCTTCTGTCCTATTGACAACGGAAAATAGCTTTGCCAGCTTGACTGACAACTTTGTCTACCCCGACAAAAGGCGTAATGCAATGGCAGAAAAAAAATAGAAGCAACACTTTTCAGACCTTAATCAGAAAAGATTACATTTTGCTATTACAACTGACTTCATCAGATGGGGCAATGCTCATTGTGCTTGCATGTCTATACACTCACTGAAAACTTTATTAGGAACACCTGTACACTGACTCATTCATACAATTATCTAATCAGTCAATCATGTAACAGCAGTTAAATGCATAAAATCATGCAGATACAGGCTATAAGATTTGGATAAGATTCACCTAAACTCTCACGATTTCCCCTCAAAGCGCTGGAGCTCGCAGCGTGCTCTGAAACCCGAAGCGCGAGCTTGAATCGTGAGCGTGCGCTTCTGTGTTTTACAATGACATTGACTTTGTTTACTTTTGACACGTGTGAATTTGTAATGATTTCTGTTCTGTCTCCACCCCTGCATTGTCATTGGTTGGTTCCCATATGTGCCATCATTGATTCAGCTGTTCTGTGTTTTCCCCCTGATTAAATTTAGTATTTAAACCCTCGTGTCTCATTGTTCATCATGAAGTATTGTGTGAGTGCTATCACCATACCAAGCACTTGTAGTTTGTTCCTCGTAGTTCAGGTCATGATTTTTGATCTTGTTTCTAGTCTCATGCTTTGCCTTGCCTGTTTCATGCCCGTTTGCATTCCGTAATGTATTCCTTTGATCCTCGTTCTTTTGCTTCATGGTTTTGATCCTGTCATCGTTTCTTGATTCCTGTCTTAACCTGGTTTATCCTGTTTGCTATTCACCTGACAATTTGCCTGTTTTTGACCATGCTTTTGATTCAACTTTTGGATTTGTCTGACTGCCTTTCTTCGATAAAGCTCTTATCTGCACTTCCATCCGTCTCAACCCACCATTACGTGACAAAAGCCAGCAGAATGGGGGGGGGGTGTAATCTCATCAATACTGACTGTGGCATGATTGTTGGTGCCAAATTGGCTGGTTTGAATATTTCTGTAACTGCGGATCTTTTGGGATTTGACTCTTGAATCTTAACTTCTGCTAAGCCCCACAGATGGTAGGGTGAGAATTTGGTACCAACAACATTAATCTATGGACCCAACTTGTGTCTTGTGTCAACAGTCCAGGCTGGTGGAGGTGTGTAACAGTGTGGGGAATGTTTTCTTGACACTTTGGGTCTGTTAATACCAATCAATCATTGCTTGAATGCTTGACCATGTGCATTCCTTCATGACCACAATTTAACCATCTTCTAATGGCTACTCTGAGCATCATAATACACATGTCACAAAGCAAAAGTTGTTTCAAACTGGTTTCATGAACATGACAATGAGTCCAATGGTCTTCAGTGGCCTTCCCAGTCACCAGATATGAATCCAATAGAACACCAAATAAAGTGTTCAGTGAGTGTATGTATGTTTGCCAGTTTTTCCAGGCCTTTTCCTAAAGTTTTATTTTATATATGAAATGTTTGGTTCTCTACTCTGAAAGTATTACAATTATAAATCTCATTTCTCTCTTTTAATAAAATTAATATTTTAGTGTTAGCTTTTTTGTTTAATCAGTATAGTCTCACCCACTTTGCCAATTCGATCTGGTGTAGCTGTTTAAAAATATGTAGTAACCAACATTATGCAAAAATAAAGCCTTTACTAAAAGAACATCAATTAAATCATAATTTGTCTCAAATTACCTATTATGGGTCCTCAGTGTAATTAATTTCAGAGACCATGACTCCTCTAACAACCTCTATCAAGTGTCCTGATATAACTGTCATTAAAGTGCTGATGTCTTATCTGTGTCTGCTAAAACTCTAAACTAAATCTCACATGATTGCCAGCCAACAAACTAAAAATCTGTTACATGATCAATCAATCAAAACCGTATCCCTGTTCACAATCATCACACTTTTAATCAACAACTGATTGCAATCAACACCACTTCTTTAAATAACTTTACAACATATTTTAGTCTAATCAGTGATTAAAAAAAAAAACAACCTTCCCTCATGTGCATTGTTAACACAGGTTTGACTTTAGGTTGTTTTGGTTAGCTTGTTTACCTCAGCTTCGTTTGCTGATGACCTGACTCTCTGCCTGTTTACAGAGTACAATTATTGCTTTGCCCCTTTGGTTTGTGATAAGTTTACTGTGAACACTCTCCTCTCCCAGAACACCCCCCGTTTCCTGGTTCCTGTGTTAACACCATTTTGCTTTGTTTCTCTGTTGACTGAGGTGTGGATGGATAAAGCCCCTCACCATTTGTGCATTCCTTTGTCCCCTCACCATTTGCGCATTTACATACCTTCCTGTTTCATGCAAATATGCACTTCCATCTAACCAATCAATAGTTAACCCATTGTCTCTGTTGTGTGTCAAGCCCGATATATACTCTGCCTTTCTTTGAATAAATGAGAAATCTTGCCATTTGAACTTTGTGTGTCTGTGTGTCATTTGGCAAACTCTCCCAAGGCCTTGGTGTGGGAAGTGTGTAGCGAGGCGAGGGCGCTGTCTTTCTTGCATTTTCACTTTCTATCTTATTAAGAATTGTAACCCGGAGATTCTCTAGTTTCAAATCCTAACAATTTTCTGAGGGATCTTCCTGAGATATAGATTCACAAATCCTAACAGTTTTCTGGGGGCTTATTCCGGGATATAGATTCACAAATCCTAACGGTTTGTCTGCCTTGGTTTTCCCAATAACCCCTGACCCCTACATTGGCATCCAAACCAGTATGCTCAGTGACAGAAAACTTTGTCTTATCATGGTGCAACAGGCTAAACAGAGCTACAACAATTCCCTTTCAAAGGGAACTTCGACGTTGCATTTAGCATAACACTATGGGAGTGCCCTTGCGCGCGTGACCAGTATCTGAAGCTTATGTAAAATCATGCCTCTATTTATAGGCCTGCCATGATCAGGTAACGTGGCAATTAAGCGCGTCACGTGATATAAATATGGCACCTGTAAACCATGCCGTCAGCCTTATTATTTTCAGCGAAAGACTGCATGTCGGTTCTTTAGGTAAAGAAACAAAAAGATGCTTCATTTCATCAATATCTTTTCTCAAAATCTCTGAACTTTTCTATCCCTTTAAAAAATAGAGAAGAAGAAGAAAAAAAGAATGAGCGAGAGAGAAAAATATGAGTGAGAGAATTCAGGAAATGTGTTATGGCTTTCTCCCATTTCATCACAGGGAATAGTGCACACTTTCTGGGTGAAGTGTCTAGGGGGTGTAGCATGCGATGGCAGCCTCGAGAGGCTGCGCATGGTAATGCCTACATTAGGACGCGACTCGCGCTCTTCTTGGAAGCCGAAGCAAGTTGGTTTTCAGAGCCTCGCGGATCTGGGCCGGCTGCTGCCGAGGCAGCTAGCTGTCTCAGGTCCGGGGGATCTCTTATGGATCCGGAAGAAGAGCTGGAGACAAGCGCTGCTCTATCTCTTTCTCTGTCTTCCGGCTCCGGCTCTCTGCTGGATTTGGAGCTCGCTTTGCGACTCCTCTTTCCACTATGGAAAGCCAAAAGGGAAAAAAAAGAGAGAGAGAAAAAAAACCACACACACAAAAATGATAATAATAATAATTCCTCTGACCCTGAGGAGCCAGAAGGATGTGCTAAAAACTGAGTGCAGCATATAAAGAGCTGCTTGAAGTGATTACTAAGGCTGGATGAGCCCTTTTCTCCCCAGTGAAAGTAAATTCCTCACACTGCAGAAAACTCTCCTTTCTTCCAGAAGTGCATGAAAAAATATCAGGCTTCTGGGGGAAAACCATGCACAAGCCATATTTATAACCCCACGATGTTGGATTATTCAGCATGAACGGCATGGCTATTTAGCTATGCTGAAGGTGGAGGAGGCGCTTGCGAGCTAACTCTCTCCATCGACGGCAGGTAATTAGAGGGGCCGGCTTTGCCATCCAAGCCACCGTGTAAGGCCACCATGGCATTGGTGAGCAAGGCCGATGCAGTAGTAGTCTTGCTTGTGGGTCACTGCAGACAATGACAGTGTTGCAGGCCTACCAAGCAGACCTGCTGAGTTAGCTAGACATATGGCGGAATTCAGCCAGTTCCTTCCCTGTTGTGTAGAGGGAGTATTATGTCCGCGTCCCCTGTTCAGGCAGGCGCAACTAATTCTTCTCTGGGCAGAAGGAAAGTTTATCAGTGAGTGCAATGTACATTCTGGGAATATGGGGGCAGACATCCTGTTGAGGCAGGGGCTGAGGCCCAGGAATTGGTGGCTCCATCCACAACTGATGGAGTCCATATGGCTAGGTTTGGCCAAGCGGGACTGCATGTGTTCGCCTCCGAGGAGACAATACACGGCCCGCTGTGGTTCGTCCTCACTCCTCCCGCACAATTACAGCTGGATGCCATGGTGCACATGTGGCAGAGGTCACATCTGTATGCTTTTCCTCCCATCGCTCTGCTCCCACAAGTTCTAGCGAGAGTTCACCAAGACAGTCTATGTCTGCTGCTAGTAGCACCTTATTGGCCAACTCAAATATGGTTCTCAGAGATAATATCCCTGCTAGATGGCACTCCTTATGAGATTCCCATCTGCAGGGATCCACTGTAGACCCAGTGAACTGCGCAATAGCTACAGTCCTGGAGTTCTTCCAAGAATGTTTCTCAGCGGGGTGGGCTCCTTCTACAATCAGGGTTTACTTGGCCACCATTTTTGCCAGCCACGCCCCTGTTGATGGAGCCTCTGTGGGGCAACATCCTCTAACTTCGAGGTTTATGTGTGGTGTCAGGCAGCTGAGGCCCATCTGCAGGCTGCGCATACCTTCCTGGGACCTTTCTGTGGTCCTGGAAGGTCTGTCAGGTGCCCCATTTGAGCCCTTAGAGTGGATCTACTGTCTCAAGCCGGAGGGCTGATTTATCACCCTCAGCCAGAACTATGGAAACTGTGGGTCTGGCCCCTGAGGGGCACCAGCTCATAGATTCTAGTCTCACAACTGAGGTTGTAGAGACCATATTAAATGCTACAGCACCATCCACAAGGAAATTGTATGCACTCAAGTGGCGGTTTTTTGTCTTGTGGTGTGAGGAACATCAGCTAGACCCAGTGAACTGCGCAATAGCTACAGTCCTGGAGTTCTTATAAGAACGTTTCTCAGCACGGTGGGCTCCTTCTACAATCAGGGTTTACGTTGCCGCCATTTCGGCCAGCCACGCCCCTGTTGATGGATCCTCTGTGGGAAACATCCTCTAACTTCAAGGTTCATGTGTGGTGTCAGGCGGCTGAGGCCCATTTGCAGGCTGCGCATACCTTCCTGGGACCTTTCTGTGGTCCTGGAAGGTCTGTCAGGGACCCCATTTGAGCCCTTAGAGTAAGCCTCTGAGAAGCTTCTGACTCTAAAGGTAGCTCTTCTGCTGGCACTGACATCTCTCAAGCGAGTAGGAGATTTACAAGCTCTCTCTGTTGCCCCTTCCTGCCTTGACTTTGCCCCTGGATTAGCCAAGGCCTTCCTGTATCCAATGCCG
>JANDJT010000032.1:9304938-9328518 GCA_024331685.1 Stegophilus panzeri
CACAATCACATACACATTCACACACCCATTCATACACTACGGACACTTTGGACATGCCAATCAACCTACCATGCATGACTTTGGACTGGGGGAGGAAACCTGAGTACCCAGAGGAAACCCCCGCAGCATGGGGAGGAAATGCAAACTCTGCACACACAGGGCCGCAGCGGGAATCGAACCCCCGACTCTGGATGTGTGAGGCAAACGTGCTCACAACTAAGCCACCGTGAGTTGCAGAACTTCATGTTTCTTTAAGTTTATATGATTTCAGAAAGATACAAAGGAACACTATAGTGCAGCTCCACCACATGTCACAATGGTTTGTTTTTTTCCCCCAAATATTTTTTTTTTACTCATAGCAAACGTTAAGGAAACACACAATTCTGTCATTATCTATTAATCCAGTCTATCAAACAGATATTTGTTCAAATAACTGAAATTGTATCACAGCCTGGCTTTAGTTTGCTTTAAAGTATAGTTTCTACACTGATAGCCTTACTGTTTCATCACAATCCCAAATACATTATGTCAGCTATAGACATGTTCAACTGAAAACGTGCCTGGATCTTGCTTGACCAATATCCTCATGAAAGTTTGAAAAAGTAATTACAGCAGACTGAGAGTAGGTTAGTTATGACACTGCAGTATCCCAAGTATGTATTTGGACCATATAGTGTAAACACCAAATATAAACGTGTCATAGAATTCATAAGCATTCCATGTGTTTTGAAGCCAACAATTATTTTATGCAATTTAGATACCAATGAATATTAGTTAATTATTTACTTATGAGACATAAATTGATGTAATAAATTGATGTAATAAATTGATGCCCCTATTAAGATCAGGCCTGTCCCCTATTATATATATTATGTATCCTCCCACACTTCCCCCTGGTATATACCTGAGCTCTAGGCTTTAAAAGTCATTGGCAGATGGCTTGAGTGGCTTCATAGGAAAACTGGTCTTACTGTTTACCTTTAGCTTTCATTGACCACCTCAACACATATAAAACTGCTCTGAACTCTGTGCAATCTAATTATGTTTCCACAATGATCAATAAAGCAAGCAAAAGGCCTAAGGTTTTGTTTGACACAATCAATAAGTTCACCCAACCCCCAGCACATGATGTTCATGCATCTGAAAAGTTCTGTTGCTCTTTCCTGAATTATTACCAGGAAAAGGTGAATGTTTTCTGCCAGTGCTTTATAGGCAAGGCCTCAGATTTTAGTTTTCTGCCTGACCACACTTATCAACAATTGTCTAGCTTGACTCCTATGAACCCCTCTTCTATCAGTGACTTAATACTGAAATCCAGTTCTTCATCTTGCCACCTTGATCCTGCTACAACATTTCTCCTCAAACGCTGTTATTCTGTCCTCTCTGCACCTATTTCTCACTTCATAAACAGTTCTTTAGCTTCTGCGTTTCTCCCTCAAACACTTAAAACTGCAGCAGTGACTCCAGTTCTTAAAAAAACCTAAGTTGGACCCTACTGTTCTTTCTAATTTTCACCCTATCTCTAACTTACCATAAATTTCTAAAATACTGGAAAGTACAGTCTTACATTTGGACAGTTTTACATTTCTATGCAGGATTATAAGTCGCCCACTGTATCTTTAAAATTAGGTGTCCCTCAGGGATCAGTTCTTGGACCTCTACTATTAATTTTATATATATAATGCCTTTGGGTCAACTTATCTGCCGCCAGGGTTTCAGTTACCATTGTTATGCTGATGACATTCAAATCTATACAGCTTGTAGATCTGCTCCCACTCTCCAGACCGGTCCACTATCAGCATGTGTAAATGAATTAAAAGGATGGCTTAACTCCAGTTTTTCAAAGTTAACATGGATAAAACTGAGATCATTCTTATCAGAACACCAACACTTACTAAAAATATCCTTTATGACCTTACTTGTGACATTGAGAGCACTCTCATTAATCCTTTACTGTAAAAAATTTAGGCATCATCTTTGATCCCTCCCTCTCCTTTGAAGCTCACATAAACTCCGTTTCTAAAATTGGTTTCTTTCACCTTTGTCGCATTGCTGGCCTCCGTCCCTTCATTAGACTCAAAGACGCTGAAACACTGGTTCAGGCATTTATATCCTCACGCCTTGACTATTGCAATGCTCTCCTCATTGGTTTACCTGCTAATTCTATTGTTAGGTTGTAATATATTCAAAACTCTGCCACTAGACTTCTTACACATACCAAGCGCTCAGCTCACATTACTCCAATTGTGTCTGAACTGTATTGGCTACCAGTTTCATTTCACATTAAATATAAAATAATCCTGCTTACATTTAAATCACTTCACGGTTTGGCACCATTCTATCTTAGTGAACTGCTTCTCCCCTACAACCCGACCCACTCTCTCAGGCCCTGTGGGCTCGGACTCCTCTCTGTCCCTAGATCTCGTCCCTTTACCATGGGTGGCAGGTATTTCAATGTAGCTGCACCCAAAATTGGGAATTTACTCCCTCTGACTCTTCACAGCATCACATCCATCTCTGAGTTCAAATCCCAATTAAAAATGTGTCTGTTTTCTCGATGTTATCTTTCCTAATCTGTTGCTATGCATTTTTCTGAGTGACTATACTATCTGTGCTGTGTATTTAATTTTCTGTGTTTGATTGCTCATTGCTTTTCACATTTTGTGTTTGTCCATGATTGTTCATTGCTTCTATCATTGCTTGTATCATTGTATTACTATTGTAAAGCGTCCTTGAGCTCTGGAAAGGCGCTATATAAATTAAACATAATAATAATAATAATAATAATAATAATAATAACAACAACAACAGTATATTATTATTATTATTATTATTATTATTATTATTATTATTATTATTATTATTATGCACAGTCCCTAGAGTTTACATAGAGTGCTGCAAGAAATAAAAATAAAATAAATAAAAAATAAATTGAAGGGCAGTTCTATGGGCTGAAACACCTTGATGTAAGAAGTCAGAGAAAAATGGCCAGACTGGTTCAAGTGTACAGGAAGGCTATACTAACTAAAATACTAACTCTCAGAATGTACAACACAAATCTTGAATGTACTTAAATCTTGATGAGGATGGGCCTTCCCACATCAGGTCCCGCTCCTCTCAGCCAAGAGCAGGAATCTGAGTCTAAATTGGGGCACAGGCTCACTGAAACAGCTGAAGCTTAGAAAAAGACCAAGTGATGTTTCATTTCACCAAACCACATCCAGTGTTTTTATTTCTTTTCTTTTTTTTTCCATCTCCACATGTTTGAGATGAGTTTTGCTTTGTGCTTAGACTTTGTCAAACCTTTTAAAAATATTTTCCTTCTCACTTTGATACTCATGAGCACCATAACCTTTATTAATGTCTGCCGCTTTATAAACTTTTCTGCCTGTCCTAGTTGGTTTTTCATCCTTGGCCATGAGCTCTTTCTGAGTGCACCTCCGTCACAGCTGGACTGGTTGAGGGCTGAGCACTTTTCTAGGTCAGTAATATCTGTAAAAAAAAAAAAAAAAAAACCCAGACTGATTCACCAATGGAACATTAAACTATGCTCAGCTCTTGGGATATTTCTGCTTTCAGTGAGCTTCTTTTTCAGAGTGAATTGAATTCTAAGAGGAAAAGGAACCACCTTCAAATTGGAACTGCCTCTCTATGCCTATAGGGACCTCTTAGTTCTGAGAGCCTCTCCTTTCCCCTTCAAAACCTCCCCTGTGGTCCCTCTACAGATGTGGCCATTGAAAATGCGTGTCAAAGCAAAAGGGATCCTGCGATTTCATGCGGTATCACACGCTTGCTGTGGGCATAGGAAAGACAAGACCAGTAGGGGGCACTCATGTTTCATTTGAACAAACGCAGCTAGCTAGAAGATACAGTAGTTCTGTAAGCCCCTCTTAGTTAAAAGAACTGCTCTCAGCATGGTTATCCTGAATATGGGAGCAGGTGATGTGACTGAGCCTACTTTGAATTATGCCTGTTTGCTCAGCAGACTGATGTTTAGAAAGGAATCACTGCAAATCTCTTGTCTCTGTAAGTTTGTACTTTACCTTTTTGCCCTTAATCTTGGGGGGAAAACATAATTGCTGTAGATGCATGATTTTACTTTGTATCACTTGTTGTCCCAGGGTAATTTAAGTCATTATCAATTTACTAAACTACTATTTGGAATCTCTTTAAGACAAACACTTCTTTAAAGTGCCACTATTATGCTTTTCCAGATATTACCTTTCATGTAGTGTGTTATATAGCTGTGTGTGAATGCAGTTAGGCCTCTGCTAACTGACTAACTCATGTTATTCTCAAACTACACACAAACGTACCACTGAGAAACCTCCTGTTCTTATCGTGCTTACGATGGTGGTTCGGTTTGATCTTCTGATATATCACTATCGGTCTCAAATTGATAAGGTAAAACCAACGCCATTATTACTGAGCAGAAATTCAAATATGGTAATGGGTATTTCCTTTCCGACATATGCTGTAAGCAGTAGACCAATCACAAGAGACTGAGACATCTGACCATCAGAGCAGAGTAGGCTCTCTGAAAGGAGGCGTTTAGAGTTAATGGATCCTTGAGCTAATTGTTTGTGACACTGAGAAATAGAGGTGATGCTGCAATGTAAATTGTATGAAATTTAAAGGTTTTTATATATTTATTTATTTATTTTACCTTGGATGCATGTAAACCTATGTATGAGACCTCTAAAACAAAGGCACTTTTAATACAGGCTTTAAAGGTTAAGTCGATGGAACAGAGCTCCAGAGAGAGACAGCAGAAAGAACAATGATTGAGACAGAGACAGTGGATGGAACAGAAGGCGAGACAGAACTACTGGGAAGACCAGAGGGCAAAATGGAGGCAATGAACTCAACAGATGTTGAGGCACAGGCAGTGGATGGAACATAGACAGACATACTGCCATACTGGGACAAAACATGGGACAAAGACAGATGTGTGAACACTTCCAAGAATGAGGTCAGGGTTCTCTTCTAGAAAAGAGTGCAAAGAGTGCAGAGACCTTTGCCGCTGGTGAAGGAGTATAATTACCTAGACATCTTATTCACAAGTGACAGAAATAGAGAGTGTGAGACAGACAAACAGATCAGGTCAGTGCCCACAGTGTTATTGTTTCCATATCAGTGTGTGGTGGTGAGACAGGAGCTCAGTTTTCAGATTAACTTCTGTGTTTGTTGCCAATCTGTGAGTAAAACAGCAGCATCAGCAGAAGTGAGGTTCATCTGCAAAGTTGCTGATCTCCTCCTCTGCATCAAGAGTAGCCATTAGAGCTGATTTTATAATTCTACTATATCAGGCTCCACTGGATGGAGACCCTAAGGCAGACGCAGCAACTGCTGGAGAGATTATATCTCACAGTTGGCTTGGGAACATTTGGGGATCCCCAGGAGGAGCTGGAATCTGTGGCCAGGGATAGAGAAGTCTGGGCTGGCCTTCTCAGTCTGTTGCCACTGTGACCTTCACCAAGAAAGGCAGAAGAAAAATGAATGACTGAATGAATGGACTATAAGAAACCAGACCTTCATAAATAGCTTGTAGGTGGTGAAAACATTTGATGGATGACAGGTGATAAGGTGCCATGACAAACATCTAATTTCACAATCATTCCATTGCAGTAAAACATGGGGATTTAATAATCAGCCAGTCAGTAAACAGCATCACACTTGCCAAGAAATACAAATACTTAAATAGCCATAAGCAAATGTCTACTGAATTGTTCTCATTACTTTTGACACTGTTTTGCCACCACTATATTGCCCATCTCCTAGTATTTCCTCATTTTCTCTTAATGCATGAATATCAAATCTGGCAAATGTCAAATGTGTTTGACTGCTCAGGGAACAGTATATTAAAACCCTCAGTGTTCAAGTGGAGGACAGGAATTAACATACATTTTCGAAATTAACTTATGGTTAATTCAGCAGGGTCGTTTTACAACAGCATTGCTGGCAAATGTGTGAACAAGTGATTGCATCACTTTTAAATAACTTTGGACTAAGTGAAAAAATTATTAATTATAAATCCATTAATAACACACTGATGACCATGTGGAATTTGAATATTTTTTTTTTGATTGAATTCTATTTCTGCTGTGTGCTGTGTGTGGCACAGGCATGGTTTCAAATTTTAAAGTTTGATAGCAACTGGAAGGAATTCTGTAAAGCACCTTGTGGCCTCTTGCTAAAGGCGCTCCTGTACTTTTCCCATTGTGCTGTGTAGTGGATGAGAGCCACTGTACATGATGCATAGGAGGTTTGTGCAGCATCCTTCTCTGTGACACCTGCAGGGGTTGGAGTATGTTTCCCTCTCTTAAAATCCACCAGCAGCTCCTTCATCTTGCTTATGTTGAGTTCTATATGGTTCTGCTTACAACAGTCCACCAAATTGCCCACATTACTCCTGCATGCATCCTTCTGTTCTGCCTTTATGGACCTCAGTATCGCATAGTCATTAAAGAACTTTTACAAGTGGCAGTAGTCAAAGAACATTATTTTAGTGAACATTGCTCAAGTCCTTTGTGGCCCTTCCAAGTGAAGCCAGGCTTGAGGAAGCAAGCAGATGATGTTATCATCCACTCCTACCTTTGTCTGGTAAGCAGACTGTTGGGTCTAACATCATAGTTCTGACAGAACCAGTCTCTCCAAGGTCTTGATGATGTGAGGGGTCACTGGTCTGTAGTTGTTAATTGTACAGGGCTAGGTGCAGGAACTAGTCAAGATTTCAGCACAGATACTCTCTCTAAGTTCAGACTCAGACTGAATATGTAGTGCAGTACTCCACAAAGCTGAGTAGCACATGCTTTGTGTACTCTTGGGCTGACGCCATCTTGCCTTGACGCCTTAGCTGATTTGAGCCTGTTCAGCAAAATCCTCACCTGTTGTGCAGTGTGTCTGATGTTCAGGCTAGTGGAGTCTTGCTTGAGTCCTGTTAGAGTCCACTGGATAGGTTGGCCTCAAACATCATCTATGTGGAGTAAGAGGAAGATGTTACTGTTGAGGAATGCTGTTGTGTTCTGGTTGTCTGAAGGGTCCATGTTTTAAGGATGGCCCACTCCTTCGGTCTCAGTGTTGAATTGAAAGAACAGGTTCTGCTCATTGGTATTTTCAAGATTGCACCCTGTCTCAGGTCGTGATATCTGCATATAACCTGTGATGTTCTTCATGCCCCTCTACACACCACCTTTGTTATTATTCTATAGTATAATTTCCAGTTTTCATCTGTAGCTGTCTGTCAGTTCTTTCTGGACTTGTTCCATTTCCTCCATGTTCCTCTGATGAAATGATCTCTTCTTCCTATTCAAATGAACATTAATGTCCTCACTGCATGGACTACAGACTACATGCCAGTTTGGGACATCAAAATAATGCTGCAGGGCCTCAGTGGTCTCCTGTCACCATCTCCTTGTTCCACTCTTCCAAATCTCCCCTTGCCACTCTTCATGTATCTGGAATAATCTGGAATCTGTCAATATTCATGTTGGAGTCAGAAATATTTTTGTGCAACATCGTGTCCCTAAAGCACATTATGCTGCACTCACAGAACTCCTTTTGAGGAGTAAAGCGAGGGAAATAGAGAAAAGCTAGAGAGCAACTGCAGTACGCAGCCACTTTAGTCAGTGCTGGAAGTTGGAAGTTATATTTTAGACTGTAGCTCTACAGTAGAAGTGCTTAAAATTAATTCTTTGTGACAGTTCTTACTACCAAAAAGTATACGTATATAGAATCATAATTTTCTGTTGTCCTCCAATAAACTTAAGTATGAGGAAGAACAATTCATTTTAATACCTTTAAGTGCAAGCAGCAACATCACAGGTTTCACACGTTGACATTAAGTGTTTCCACTTCATCAAAGTTTTCACAGAGAAGAAAAACAAGTTTCATTCATTTCCAACCCTCTCCAAACTCGACATTCTTTGATAACTGAAAATGAAATTGGAGAATCTGCAGAAGCTGCAATAGCACTACCACAAAGGATGTAACTTTTAGGTTTGAACAGGTTCTATTGTTTTAGCCATGTTTTTGGATTTGTCTGCCTCTCTCTCTTCAATAAAGCTCTTAACTGCACTTTCATCCATCTCATATTCTCATAACATGCAGTAAATGTATTATATAAAAACACTATTAAAAGTCACAGAAAAATAAATATGACATAAAGCAAACACAAATATGCAGATGCAGTTATACATATTAAGAAAAGACAGATATAGAGGAGTCAAACTGCATTTTAATTAAATTCAATTCAGTTCTATTTGTATAGTTCTTTAAGAATAGACATTGTCCCAGAGCAGCTTTACAGAAATATATAAATTCAGGATATATATTTTAATGAGCAAGCCAGAGGCGACTGTGGCAAGGAAAAACTCCCTGAGATGAGGAAGAAACCTTGAGAGCAACCAGACTCAAAAGGGAACCCATCCTCATCTGGCTGACACTGGATAGTGTGATTATAAATAAGTAAATCCCTTCTATAACTGTGTACTACACGGCCAAATAGTGCAATTGTGTAACCAGGAAAATTCATTACAGTTTTTACATGAAGACTGTTTTGTTGAACTTATCCACTGTTCACTGATGCAGACTTGAGTGCAAAACTGTTTGTGGCAATTGTAGTCCTAGCCATCATAGCATAACTGTTCAAATGAATTGAGGTCCAAAGCCATCTTATGGTTTTTAAGTAGTACCATCCTCAGTAATCTCAATGATTAGGATGCACCATGTGGGGCCAACCTCAGCAGCAGCATGTGACTTCCAAGTGATGAGAACTCCAACCAGAAGTAGGGCATTAGGATGAATTAGACAGGTCCGGAGAGCATAAGCGGTCAGGATCACTTGCATATCATGAGTATCATGTGTAGATTGACACGAAGAGAGAGGGAGAGAGAGAGAGGAAGACAGGGAGCGATTATTAGGTATGCTTATTGCTCCATAATGGTTAAGAACAATGTACTTTGCGTGAGTGCATGCAGAGACTCCAGCAAGACTAGCTATGGCAGCATAACTAAAAGGGAGAGTCAGAAGGTAACACAGACATGAGGGCACCCTGGGGCATAAGGTGGCCAGCCAATTCACCATCAACAAACCTGGGTGAACGTATGAAAGTGGAGCGGCAACAGCATCCAAACATCCCAGTTCACCACAACACTCTATGCCCATGAGCCCGCTAGATCTGCTCCTTTACCTAAGAAAAAAATATTTACAAAAGCTTGACTAAACAAATATGTTTTCAGCCCAGACTTAAACACTGAGACTGAGTCTGAATCCTGAACACTAATTGAAAGGTTGTTCCATAACTGTGGAGCTTTGTAAGAGAAAGCTCTTCCCCCTGCTGTAACCATGACTATTCGAGGTACCAACATATAGCCTGCACCTCTTGATCGAAGTAGGCATGGCGGATCATAAAAGACCAAAAGTTCATTCAGGTACTGTGGCACGAGACTAGTCATTGCTTTATAGGTCAATAGTAGTATTTTATAATTAATGCGAAATTGTTCTGGGAGCCAATGCAGTGTGGATAAGATAGGGTTGATGTGGTCATATCTTCTGGTTCTAGTAAGGACTCAGCTGTATTCTGGACTAACTGGAGCTTTTTTTATGCATCTACTAGAACATCCAGACAGTAAGGCATTACAATAATCCAACCTAGAGTTGATGAAAGCATGAATTAATTTTTCTGCATCGTGTAGTGACATTATATTTCTTATCTTATCAATATTTCTGAGGTGAAAGAAGGCTATCCTAGTAATATTATCTACATGAGTGTCAAATGAAAGCCTGGAGTCAATAATCAGCCCAAGGTCTTTTACGGTTGCACATGATGAAACAGAAAGATCATCCAGAGTTACTTTGTAATCAGAAAGCTTACTTGTAGCTGCATGTGATCCTAGTACAAGTACTTCTGTCTTGTCAGAAATAAGTAAGAGAAGTTAATAAGCATCCAGTGTCTAATGTCCTTTACACATTCCTCAACTTTATTAAGCTGGTGTCTGTCATCTGGCTTTGCTGATACATACAACTGTGTGTCATTAGCATAACCATGGAAGTCAATTCCATGTTTACGAATAATTTGACCCAGAGGTAGCATATATAAAGAAAAAGCAGTGGGCCTAAAACAGAACCTTGCAGAACACCAAACTGTACCTCAGTGTGCATAGAGAAGTCACCATTTACATCTACGAACTGATAGCGATCAATCAAATAAGACCTGAGCCAGTAGAGGGTCATTCCCTTAATGCCAACAGCATTTTCTAGTGTACCAAGGAGAGTATGATCACTGCTATCAAAAGCTGCACTAAGGTCAAGCAACACAAACAAGGAGACACAACCATGATCAGAGGCCAGTAGTGAGTCATTTACCATTTTAACCACCGCTGTCTCTGTGCTATGATGAGACCTAAATCCTGACTGATACATTTCATCAATGTTGTTCCTATGTATGTATGAGCATAGCTGCTGTGCTACAACCTTTTCTAAGATCTTGTAGATAAAGGGGAGATTTGATATTGGCCTATAGCTGGAAAGTTGACAGGGGTCAAGGTCAGGTTTTTTAATCAGGGGTTTGATAACCACTAGTTTAAATGATTTTGGTACATAGCCAGTGCTAAGGGAAGAACTGATTATATTTAGAATGGGTTCAATTACTCCAGGAAAAATCTTTTAAAGAAACATTTAGGTAAGGGATCTAGTATACAAGTTGATGATTTTACTGAAGAGATTAATGAAGCTACTTCGGTCTCTCTAAGGGGAGTAAAACATTCTAAACATTGATCTGATATTGCTATATTATCATCTACAGGGTTAGTTATAAAACTGTCTGGTTTTAATTTAATAGCCTGAATTTCACATCTAATATTTGCAAGTTTACCAATGAAAAAATTCATGAAATCTTCTTTGCTATATAATGATTGTATGCCTGTTTCTGTGGTGGTTTTATTCCTAGTTATTAATTTTGCTATTTTGTTGAATAGAAATCTAGAATTGTTTTTGTTTTCTTCTATTAAGGTGGAGAGAGACTTTTCTAGTAGCACTAAGAGATTTTCTATAGTTCAGGAGGCTCTCTTTCCATGCTGTTTAAAATATTACCAATTTGGTTTGGTGCCATTTAAGTTCTAACTGTCGAGTAGCCTGTTTTAAGGTACGTGTTTGATCGTTATACCAGGGTGCTAGCTTTTTCTCTCTAAATATTTTTCTTTTGAGTGGAGCCACCCTATCTAGTGTGTAGTGAAGTGTTGACTCTAAGCATTCAGTCGCCCAATCGAGTTCCCCGGGATCAGATGGTGATCCAAATCTAATTGATGTCTCTGGGAGGTTATTGATGAAGCTCGGTGCAGTAGCTGACGTGAATGTACGTTTTACGCGGTAGCGTGGCGAAGTGCAAATATTATGGTCAATACGCAATTTAAACGAGATACAATAATGGCCTGAGATAACTTATACCTATATAAACTTACACCTATACTGGATACTCTTTTTAAAAAGATTTTCTTGGAAAATCAACAGCTCATGAATTTTTATCACGGACTGTGAAGTCATTGGATTTGTGCAAGTAAGCTTTTAATAAGTAATATTAAAAAATCCATCAGTCCTGAGAAACTAAGTGCAGATAATTTCTCCTTTAACAAGTCTTATTTTAGTCATTCTTGGAAAAGATTTTTTGATCAAATGTTTCAGATTGCAATGATCCTGTTAGGACTGAGATGATCAAATTCTGTGTACAATTGATATGAAGAAGAAGAAAAAAAACAGAGGGCCAAAACAATTAGACTGTATACAACAATAGCCTTAATTATGTTCAGCAAAACCAATCAATACTTTGGACAGATGGATCAAATCCCAACTCACCATTGTGATCCTATGAGATCCCTGTCCACTTCACTCTCTGACCACCCATTACCACCCAATTACCTCCAAATGCCGTTTAAAGCTCACTCGTCGTACTATAAAGCCCCAATATTTTGCATTGTCTTGTTGCCAAGGTAGTGCTTCAGACATGTTTTTGAAGCCAGCAGCACTTTTGGTTAGTGTTGCACTGTCTTCACACAAAGATATCACTGCCACTGTAAAGGTATTGTGTTGGTGAATTCTCATTAATCACAGTCTTTCATGTAATTCAGTTTGATCTCACAGGAAGCTACTCTGCTGCATGACTCACACTCAGCAAATAAGCAAAGCAGTTTCACAGGAAGGAAAAAGAAGTAATACGTATAATAAAATAAATAATTAAGAAAAATTAGCCATAAATGCAAAAGTAGCTAGATGTGATTTTAATAGTTTACTATCAAATAGTATCACAATAGTTACATTACATACTACATTTCCCTATGTACTGTTGATGATGTTAACTTATATGAGATATGATTTGATAAAGTAAATTAAAATAGAAAGGTTGTATTCAGGTCTTCTTTTGTGCACACTCATACTGTAATTATGGACACTGACATGGTGGTTACCAATACATGGGCATCATTCTGGACAGTAAAAACAATTTTAAGGCTAACAGATATAATTTGTAAAAAGGTGGAGCAAAGGATGTATTTTCTTTGGAAAATGTATTTTCTTTGGAATTTTAATGTAAGCACAACTATATGTGTATTTTATTATTTACATTTTATTGACTCAGTTTTAACTTTGTACATATACTATTTGGCCAAAGGTTTGTGGACACTTGACCAGTCATACCCTTTTGTGCTTGTTGAACATCCTGTTCCAGATTTATTCCCCTTTGCTGTTATAATAATCTCTACTCTTCTGGGAAGGCTTTCCACTAGATTTGTGGATGTGGCTGTGGGGATTTGCCTGTTCAACCACATGAGCATTAGTGAGTTTAGGTGCTGATGTTGGGCAAGGAGGCTTAGTATGTAGTTGGCATTCCAGTTTATCCCAAAGATGTTCAGTGGGGTTGAGCTCAGGGCTCTGTGCAGGCCACTCAGTTTCTTCCACACCAACCTTGGCAAACCATGTCTTTATGGACCTCACTTTGTTCATAGGGGCATTGTCATGCTAGAACAGATTTGGGCCCCTTAGTTCCAGTGAAGGGAAAGCTTAATTGTACTGCATACAAAGACATTCTAGACAATTCGGTGCTTTCAATTTGTGTCAGCAGTTTGGGGAAGAAACATATATGTATGTGATAGTCAGGTGTTCACATACGTTTGAAAAAAGTGTACTGTAGTTATTTTGGTTTGGCAGCCTCAATCTATCCAACAAGAGTAGATTATATGGCCTTATGAAAGTTGCTAGTAGATGTTATAGGGGTGCACGAAGATCAGTTGAGTGACATCTTTAAGCATTAGGCCCTTCAAGGCGGTGTGAATGGGTCATGACGGCACCTCTCAGCTAATGCTAAGGCTTGCCCATGGGAGCACCACTCCTCTTCACTTGTCTAACAGGTTTGCTCTCCTCAGTGAAGCACCAACTGAGAAACCTGAAAGAGTTTGGGTTATAGGAGACTCTATCTTAAGTTACATGAAATGACTCTCCAGCAGCTTTAGACAGGTGTATACCAGGAGCCAGGGCACCAGACATAGCAGGTAATCTTAGGGTCTTAGGCATGCACAGGTTTTCAAAGATAGTTATTCACGTAGGAGCTAACGATGTACGTCTTCGTCAGTCAGAGGTTACTAAGAGTAACGTTGTAGAGGTGTGTAAATAAGCGAAGGCAATGTCCGATGCAATAGTATGCATCTCAATGTATGGCGATGTAGCTTACAGCAGGTTATGGTCGCTGAACTGCTGAATGTCCAGGTGGTGCTCCAAAAACAATGTGGGCTTTATAGATAATTGTAGTAGTTTTCAGGGCAAGGCTGGCCTGTTAGGGTGGAATGGTATCACTTGGGAAGGTGCTGCTCTCATTTCTTGTAGCATAGCACATAGTCTCAGAACAGGCTTAGTTAATCATTGACAATCCAGAGCCAAGGCCAGGGAGCAGACAAGCAGGCTAAATCGACTGTCTGCTAGCTGCACTGAGTCGTTACCTACGTTCCACAATATCAAAACTGTGTCTGTTCCACTAGCTAAACAAAAATGTAATTATTATTTACAGACCCCAAGGGCCATATTCTGAATTCCTTGGTGAATTTGCAAATTTGATCTCGAACCTGGTTGTTTCTCTAGACAAAGCATTAATTGTTGACAACTTTAATATTAATTTTGATAACCCGGAATTCCCTCTGAGAACAGCAGATTTGTCTATTCTAGATTCAGTATGGGTCAATCAGAATGTAATAGGACCCACTCATAATGGTGGTCACACTCTTGACCTTATACTAAAATACGGATTAAATATAGAAAATGTAGTCACATTTCCACAGTCTGAAGCTATCTCAGATCATTATCTCATCTCGTTTAAATTGCGTATTGATCATAATATATGCACCTTGCCACTGTGACGACAGTCTGGCGGCCAGTGCACAAGAGAGAAAGAATGCTCCTCCTACAACTGCCACTAGGCTGCTGAAAGGACAGCATCAGCATCAGCACCACCAATGTTTTGGACAGCCGGAGAGCGTGTGGCTGCAAGGCGGGGCCGCAGACACACACATGACTGGCGGCTAATTATCAGCGCACTCGCTCGCCACCGTCTAGCAGCCGGCAGGAGCATATAAAAGGGCCAACCTCCTCTAGCAAGGGGGGGGGAGTTCCTGAAACGTGACTAACGTTATGTTTTGTGTTTCTTCCAGAGGATTCAGACATGACAGAAGACTTCGCTCCCTGGCTGCATCCACAGAGCTCCCTGACCAACCGAACGGGATCTCAGCCGCACTAGAAGACCCCAGCACACCCTCTGTAGCCCCGAGGACGACACCAACCCCGGAGCACTTCACCCCACTGCACCTCTTTTCCACCCACATGCTCACAGTATTGAAGAAAACTCTCCACGTTAGACAATTAAACGGCCTCCTGTGTGTCTGTGCTCAGCTCATCGTTAACTAAGCTCGCTACACCATGCTACTGTGTCTTATTAACATTCACATCAGCTAGAAGTACTTGTACTAGGACCACGTGTAGCTAGAAGTAAGCTTTCTGATTACATAGTTACTCTGGATGGTCTTTCTGTTTCGCCAAGTGCAGCAGTAAAAGACCTTGGTGTGATTATTGACTCCAGTCTTTCATTTGATGCTCATGTATATAGTATTAATAGGATAGCTTTCTTTCATCTCAGAAATATTGCTAAGATAAGAAATATAATGTCACTACATTATGCAGAAATATTAGTTCATGCTTTCATCACCTCTAGACTAGATTATTGTAATGCCTTACTGTCTGGTTGTTCCAGTAGGAGTATAAACAAGCTCCAGTTAGTCCAGAATGCATCTGCAAGAGTCCTTACTAGAAAAAGAAAATGTGACCACATCACCCCTATCTTATCCACACTGCATTGGCTCCCAGTGAAATTTCGCATTGGTTATAAAATACTACTATTAACCTATAAAGCACCAAATGGTCTCGTGCCACAGTACCTGAGTGAACTTTTGGTTCAACAGGGGGCTACAACAGGGGGAAGAGCTTTCTCTTACAAAGCCCGACAGTTATGGGAGAGCCTTCCAATTAGTGTTCGGGACTAGTCTAGGCTGAAAACATATTTGTTTACTCAAACTTACCATGAGTAGACTTTCTTTTATGCAAAGTACACAATGTTACCTAACAATCTCTCCATCTCTCGTTACCTCCCTCTCCATATCTCCTTCTGTCTAGACACAGATGATTTTATGGAGATGCCAGTGATCCTGACAATTTCTGCACTCCGGACCTGCCTGATCCATTCGGATGCCCTACCTCGGGATGGAGCTCTCATCAAATGGAGGCTACAGCGTGGAGATTGCTTAGGATGGTACCGCTTGAAGTACCATGAAATAGTTTTGGACCTCAATTCCACATGGACATTCTCACTGTGGTTGCTGGGACTACGGTTGCTGCTATGGCCTTGAGACTGCAATTACCACATGCAGTTTTGCACTCAGGTCTCCTTTGGTGAACAGTGGACTAGTTCAACAAAGACTTCATGTAAAAACCATAATGAAATTTCTTTTACTTTCACACTATCCGTTGTTACCCAGATGAGGATGGGTTCTCTTCTGAGTCTGGTTCCTGTCAAGGTTTCTTCCTCATATCATCTTAGGGAGTTTTTCCTTGCCACCATCACCACCGGCGTGCTCAATAGGGATTAATCCACGCACTTAAAATCTGTATCCTGTGCTTATATATTTCTGTAAAGCTGCTTTGAGACATTGTAAACAGCACTATACAAATAAAATTGAATTGAAATTGAATTGAGGTGTATTTTTAAGTTGTGATTTATCTTATAAAGTTTTATATTACCTTATTCTATTAGTTGTATAGATTTTTGACTATGGCTTTTTAATTTGTTAATTTTATGTAAACTGGATAATCTAGCTAGTTAAATTTAAGTTTTTTATGATAATTTCAAAATTGTTTCAAAATCACAACACCCGTCTGTGTAGGCTATACAATTAAAACATTTCTTCTTGCTTTGACACAAAATGCATATAGTTAACACAAATTTAAAATGCTTGAACTTCTTTTACACACAAGTGCAACCAAGACCAAAACAATGAATTTTTACTGCCAAATTTACAAATGCTTTCACACTATATGTCAGAACAGATAACGTCATGTTCTAAACCTAACTTATAGGCTAAAGTTAAAGTGAACAGCTGTTCATATTGTGAATTGAAACACATATATATCCCCTGTATTTTATTCCAGTGCTACTGAGAAACAGCTGATTGATGCTGTGCAAATAGATCAATCACAGCTGATTCCCATCTAGGAAACAGACTCAGGTGTTCTTTCAATCGCATGACCATATGGTATACAGTATAAGAGGACCTCTTTGGGCTGATCTTGTGTGGAAAAGTGACAATATAGAGCAACAAAAAGAAAGTAAGAAAAATGCCTACATGAGGGAGAGGAAGAAGAGTACCAGGACAAGGGAGATGAATGGGACAAGTGCAAGGGTGAGGAAGGCCTGGACAAGAACAACATAGAGAAAGGAGTTAGAATGCATGGTGGTGCTCTGAGAAGGGCCAGAGCTAGGGTACCTGATGAAATAAGAGCTACTATCATAGACCATGTCATAAACCATGGGCTACCATACAGTGAGGCTGGTGAACGAGTACAACCAAATCTCAGCTGGGACACAGTAGCGAATTTTTCAAGAAACAAACAGGTAGGATATTGTGTAAGGGCTCCTCTCACTGCAAAGTGTAAATACAGTAATTTTACTATGTTTTTCTGTACAGTGACTGTATGCCTTTATGGCAGATTAGAAGATTACTTTTTTTCTGATGATGCTTCTGTGGCTTTTACTGTTTGTATATTTTGTATTTTGACACAATAAACAGCAACTATATTGCATATTTTTGTTATCTTGCAGTAATGTCTTGTTGAAAATAGAGCCTTTACTGCAGCAAGTCTGTCTTCTTTTTTTCATAAACTGTACCTTCTATAAAGCTACTCTGAGATGGGTCATTCATTTTTTGTATTTAATTTCTGCAGCAAAAGAAACAAAATGCATGCATTTACTAAACCCAACAAAACAAAAATGTAGAGAGGCTTCAAAAGAAACTACAGTGCAAAGCACAATCTATGATCAATACAATATACTGTCTATTGTATAAGGGCAGACCTGACACATATAAAATAATACAGTTTCTGTAATTCCATCTGACATTGTGTTATGATTGACTAAATGTTCCTGTTGGAAGAGAACATGTGTTAGTGTTTTGGTAGACATTGTTTATTGTGTAAGTGTATTATTGTATTTTGAAAATTAGTGTTGGAGTTTAGTTTACAATGTGTGATTTTGAGCATGAAATTAACCGTTTTGCCAGTTGTGTGATGTAGGTGAGTTGGTGTGTTAAGAGTTCAGAAAAATTGTTAAAAGTATTGAAAAAATTGTCATAGCAATTGTAAAAAACTGTAATGGTTTTGTATGATTAAAAATAAGATTTTTTTTTTTTATCTGAACATCCAAACATATGTGCTGTACAACAATGGCTTGTGACTTTGTTTGTCATGTAAATCTTTACCATGTTATCAGTAAATTACTTTTCTGCCATACAGAGCTCAATAATCCATGATATAAGTCAGTTAAACACATGACATTTTCTTATGTGCAATTTAAATTTTATAATTGTATTTTTGTAAAATACATTTCAAGCATGACAAGCAATAACAAAATTAGAATGAAATATATCAAACAAATGAAAAATCAGTAGTTTATAATAATCTTAAATGTAATGGTCAGTTCAGTGAGAGAAATACATAAAAAAAAAACATTAACACATTGAAACATACAATAGGTATGTTCATAAACATTATTAATCTCACAAAAGTCTGTAATCTTACAATCTGGAAGTCATGCATAGGGCTTGCAGTATTACATGGGAGAATGATATGTTGATATGCAATGATCTCTTCAGACTAATATTTATGCTAATTAAAGGATTGACATAGCCTAAAATGCATAGTACTAGTGATAAGTTGGCCTATGCACATGCACAAAGGCTCCACTGCCAGTTGGAGTTATTACAGTTGCATAGATTAGATACATTGTAAAAGAACTGTGAGCATTATCTCTTTGCCAGCACATACACAAAAAAAGTGTAAGAGTGCAGCATCAACACATTCAGTAATTGTCATAAGAATGACACATCTTTCAATAGATTTATCTTCCAATACAAATGACATGGAGTATGTTTCAGAGTCATTGCAACTGTCATGGTTGGACTTAATCCAGAATAAGGATATCCAGCTCATCTCTCTCTGTACTGCCTGCAGTGATCAATTAATGGACTAACTGCTTCACTGCTGAAAACAAGTGGAGGTGTCGATGAAATGAAACCCAGTGGGTCGCTGTAAGTGATTAATATAGGAAATGCTTACTGCTGCTCTTTAGCCAAATGTAAAAAAGAAATGCTAGTGGATAGCAGACTTAAGAGTTTAACTGTATAGAAGGAAAGTTTGAAGTTTTAGTGCTGGCATACCATACCTACTTTGAATTTTAGTGAGTGTCAGTAGGGCTGAGAGAAGATAATGTTATATTCATCAACTCTGTTATTTTACTCGGACACTGCCATTTGAATGCATTATTTACTTTAAGGTCAAGGCATTTACCACTCAGCTCCCCTGGTGCATGTTGTTTTTTACCTTGAAGGCTGAATAGTAAATTCTATACACAATGGTTATTTTAGAACAGACAGTTTCACACAGACATAGCTTCATTGGGAAGTGCTGTTATTACGAGTTATTTTCTGTATTCATAAAAAGGCCTTGAATTATGGAGCGCTGACAAATGGAGCAGTACCATTATACTGCATAGGGCACAGAGTCTCTTTTACATTTTGTTTTTTTAAAACACTGTTCATAGAGATGCATCTACATCTACAGTATTCATGTAATAATAAAAATAGTAATAATAATAATAATAATAATAATAGCATATGTAATATCTAGTAAAAATTTTGTTGATGGCTCTGTTCTAGAGACTGTAGAGAAGTAGAACTTCTAGAGAAGTAAAATGAGGAACTTTAGAGTAATTTTTAATATTCGTCTTACATTTGATTCTTTTGTACAGAGCACTCTTAACGTTTCCTTTTTTCACCTCAGACATATAGCAAGACTGCACCCTATGCTAAACTTCTCTTTAGCTGAAAAGCTGATAAACTCATTTGTTGTCACTCGAATAGATTACTGTAACGCCCTTTTAGCTGGAGTTTCTAAATCCACACTCTATAACCTCCAATATGTACAAAACTCTGCCACCAGGATCCTGACTGGGACCAGGACATGCAATCATATTACTCCTGTTTTGGAGTCCTTGCACTGGCTCCCGGTCAGGTTCTGTGTCAATTTTAAGATTATGATGCTGACATACAAAGTATTACATGGCTTGGTTCCTCAGTACTTAGTTAATTTGTTAATCCCTTACACCCCAATCTGAACTCCTCACAGTCTAATTTGTTTACTGTTCCACAAACCTGCTTAAGATCTATGGGTGACGGGGCTTTTTCTGTCTATGGTCTTACCCTTAGGAACTCTCTTTCTCTCGAACTTAGGGAAGCTCAGACCTTTGATATATTTAAAACTCAACTCAAGCCATACTTTTTTTAAACTAGCATTTGCTTGCTGATGTCTAATTATTATTATTATTATTATTATTATTATTATTATTATTATTATTATTTATTTATTGATTGATTTTTTTAAATGTATCTGTTTTTTTCTGTGTGCCGCTTATTTTGTGAAAAGTGCTTTGAGAAGCTGCTTTTAAAGGGGCTCTATAAAATAAAGTTTATTAGAAAACTATAGATAAATGTCACCCATGTCTGTATCCAAAGTACCAGACAATAGTAAAATATTAAAAGACCATAAGCTGTTTCTGTGGTTCAATCATAATTTTATTTTCTTTGAAAGGAATCCCACCATTTCCCCCCTCAAAACTTTAGCATAATTTGGTTAAGTAAGTAAACACACACACACACACACACACACACACACACACAAAGGTTTTTTTTTCATACTTCAGATATAAATTTAGCTCTGGTATCTGGTTAAATTAGGTTAGATCAGCCTTAAGTATGAATGGTACTGTACATTGAAAATCAATTTTAATTAATCGGCTTGAGTAGTTTCCCTGCCACCTTATATTCCAGTCCATGTCTGCTTCTTCTATGTAAAGATTAAACAATAATTAAACATATTCAAAATCCAGAGACATAACACAGAGGAATAAATGTCTACAGTAAAACTGTAGCACGTTGACACGGTATAGTTGTTTCCCATGCATACAGCCATGTGAAAAAAATAAGTACACCCCATGGAAATTGTTGGCCTTTTTGACATATTTGGACAAGCAAACATTTGATCCTCTTTGAAACTGTGCCTATTAATAAAGGTGATAAACTATTAAATGACACAAACAGTAAAATTTACATTTTCACATTTTAAATTAACAAAAAACAGATCAGTCACATGGAAAAAAGTAAATATACCCCTACATTTATCACACCTTCAAATCCTTAAAATTAGAATTAGGCATTCAAGATTGGGTGCCAGTGATTAGAACCTGCTTAGGGAGTGCAGGGGGACCCTGTCTTATTTATACCCCTCTCACATCTAGTGTCTGGTGTTCTCTTTGTTATTGAGGTGTGTGGTGTCATCATGCCAAGAACAAAAAAGTACTGTAAGGCCTTCAGAAAAAAAAATGTGGATGCCTATGAGTCTGGCAAGAGATTTAAAAAGATCTCCAAATTATTTTAAATACATCATTCCACTGTAAGGAAAATCATCTACAAATGGCACACATTTTAAACGACTGCCAATTTGTCTAAGACTGGCTGTCGCAGCAAATTCAGCCCAAAAGCAGATCGTCTGATGCAAAAAGAAGTCTCCAAGAACCCCAAAATTTCATCACAGGATCTGCTAATAACTGTGCATCAGAAAGAAATTACACACATTTGACCTGCATGGGAGGCGTGCCAAGAAAAAGCCTTTGCAAGACTACAGTTTGCCAATGAGAATATAGGCAAAGACCAGGCCTTTTGGAATAATTTGCTCTAGACAGGTGAATCAAAGATAGAGTTGTTTGGCCACAGTAACAGCAGACATGTTTGGCACTGGCCAAAGACAGTTTTTCAGGAGAAGCACCTCATACCAGCTGTGAAGCACAGTCGTAGAAATGTTATGGTTTGGGGTTGTTTCACTGCCTCAGGGACTGGACAGCTTGCATTCATTGATTCAACTGTGAATTCTGCATCATATCAAAGAGTGCTTAAAGATAATATGAGGCCATCTGCCCAAAAGTTGAAATTGACCTTTCAACAGGATAATGATCCTAAGCACACAAGCAAATACACCAAGGAATGGCTCAAAAAGAAGAAATGGAGGGTTATGGAATAGTCTATTCAAAGCCCAGATTTGAATCTCATTAAAAAGTAAAAAAAAACAAAAAAAAAAACATATCATACATCTAGATGATGCGGGCCAATTTTCATGCAAATTGGACAAACAGTCTAGGACCAGTTAAAAAAAGTATGTTTTTAAAACATAAAAATAATAGCGGACAGGAAGTTTGCTCAATCATGACATAATTGGTATCATTGTTCTCGGCATGACCCACAGAATCAATCAAGACCACTATCATGGCAGTAAGCAAAATGAGTCAATAGCTATTAGCATTTTTTAAAATAGCATTATAATTTTTGATTTCTAAACTTTTTGAGTCCCTTCAGTATGGTGCCAAAGACAGATACCGAATTTCATAACGATATGCCAAGTCCTTTGTAAAATAAAGCATTTTATGACTAAATTCAAAATGGCCAACATCCAAAATGGCCGACATAGGAAGTTTTCATATCATTTGACTCTGTATGCCCCACTGAATCTATTAACTTGATGATTTTATGACAAACTGTTCAGAAGTTATAAGCAAAAATTTTCTTTTTTCATATCTGGTGACCACTAGGAGGCACTGTTCCAAAAATGAGCACGTATCCTTGAGTCATAACGGCTATGACAAATAATACGTTTGGTATGCATACGCTAAAGCATTATGGAGATATACCCTCATGTCCATTTTAGTGTGCCCGCCATCAAATTCGTTGAAGCGCCATTCTAAAACCATATGGTTTATCAAAATTCTGTGAAAATCTTTTTGTCGTAAGTGTCTCTTGATGATGTAGGCCAATTTTTTGTGCAAATAGGACAAACGGCCTAGGATGAGTTCGAAAAAGTAGGTTTTTTTGCAATCGCATCATCTTGAGCCAAGGAATCAGAGGAAAAAAGAAATGTGTTGTTAGGATTCATGGTTCAAAAGTTATTAACATAAACATGAGTGCAATTTTGGACAGTTGGTGGCGCTAGAGCAGTGGTTCTTAACCAGTTCGGAAGGGGGGCACAAATTGTTTTCAAGAAAAAAACACAGGCAGGTCATCATTTGGGTACTTGGTGTATTTAATTGCTTTTCAAATAGAATGTGCATAAATGAAAAACCCCGCATTCCCTCTCCCTCTGCGTTATCTTTTTGCTGGGGAGAGGCTGAGCTTATCCTGCCTTTTATCTAGCCGTCAGTGCAGACCAGTGTTGCCAAATTAGTGACTTTTCAGATCCCTTTAACAACTTTTTTTTGCAAAAAAAAAAAAAGAAGTGCCTAGCAACAAATCTAGCGTCTTTTTGAACAAACCTTAGCAACTTTCCAAATATCAGCAGTACTGTCCTGCAAGAGCAAGGTCCTGCTTTCCCGCTGCACTCACACCTCTCTTTGCGTCTGCTCGGTTCAGTGAGGGGCTGAGAGCCGGAGCAGCACATTCCATTGATCGTACAGCAGCTGACATGGACGTGAATGTAAAAAGAAGCAAGCGCAGGTGTCCCACTGATTGATTTAACAATGTCATCCCTAACGAGACATGCCCTTCATCCCAATTTACATAATTAGTATGCAAATGTTTTTAGAACGCAAGACGAGTGGAATGCGACATGTTTTACATGTAAAATAGTACACGTTATTACAGCCTAGTTCTCTTGTTCAAAGTAGTTATAGTGTTCAGAAAC
>JANDJT010000032.1:9379482-9391762 GCA_024331685.1 Stegophilus panzeri
GTAAAGCTGCTTTGAGACAATGTCTATTGTAAAAAGCGCTATACAAATAAAATTGAATTGAATTGAATTGAATTGTTTTTGGTGAAATGACACTCCCTACTGGTTCCTTGGAGTCAGAGAGGGTGTGTTGGCTTTCCATAGAGGAAGGAGGAGTTGGGATGCGAGCTCCAAAGTCCGACGGACAGCCAGACTTAGAAGACAGTGCAAAATATAGAGCAGTGCTCATCTCTGGGTCCTCTTCCAGATCCATACAAGATCCCCAGGACATGAGCCGGCTGGCTGCCATGGCAGCGGCCGGCCCAGATCCGTGAGGCTCTGAAACCCAACTCCCTTCGGCCGAGAAGAGAGCAAGCCATGAGCGGAGCTGCCTGATTGTAAGGCTTTCACAATACGCACAGTCAGACCCCACGAGTGTGTCCATCTGTCCCCATGATGGAATAGGAGCAGGGCGTGACACACTTCCTGGATTCTCTCTCACTCATACTTTTTTCTTTTTTTTAAAAGGACAGAAAAGTAAAGAGTAAAGATTTTCCTTTATTTTTTTTTTTAAATAAAGAGGTAATGAAGAGTCTTTTTGTGAGCATTACACAAACAACTGACATGCAGTCTCACTGAAGATAATAAAGCTGATTGCGCGGTTCACAGGTGCCATTTTTATATCATGCAATGCTCTTAACTGCCACGTCACCTGATCACGACAGGCCTATAAATAGACATGATGTTACACAAGCTTCAGATGCCAGTCACACGCGAGGGTGCTTCCCTCAGAATGAAGCTCATGCAACATTGAATTCCCTTTGAAAGGGAACACATATTAATGGTAGAAAAACGGCATGATTATCACAACAATAGAAAGCTGAGCCAGCAGCTTAATCAATGCAAGACGAGGATTTAGTTGAATCTGTCTTCAGGATTGTACGGAAGCCTTAAGGAGCCATGCATTATTAATTTTTTCTCTCTTGTTTTCTAGTGATCTCAACTTAATTTTTCTCTGTACTCGACGTCCATCGTCCCGAAGTCAATTGTTTTTTTTTGAATGGCTTTTTGGTTAAATGCCTGAAATAAGGTCTGTGATTAACATCATCTCAAAATATGTTCATGTTTTATACTACCACATAAAATAAATCAGTAATACTCCACTCATGATTTTGTTAAGCTTTTAAGTGTCTTGAAAAAGACGGATGATAACAAGTGGCTACATGGTACTACAGAAGTTGTCGGGGACATTAAACGTCATCACGCTGAACATGAAAACTCATCTAATATAGCCTCATTGTGTTTATACTCACGCTTTTGTAAACTAGTCCAACTCAAACTTTCCAACTTGTAGATTTATCAGTTTACAGTATTTTTCAATTGTAGTTTCTTTTTTAAATAAATATTGAAAGAGTTGTCTGAAGCGTAGTGCTGTTACATTGAAGTCATGTGACTGTGGTGTAGTTCGTTTATAGCTTAACATTAGCTTTTTACTTCTGCCAATTGTATTTAGGCTTCAAAATTCATAAAAGTTGTGTTAATTTATGATCATTATCTTCATGAACAAAACATGTAAGAATCGTTTGTTGGTCACAGAGCATATTTTCTGCAATAATCCAAAAGCCAATGGAAAAATCCTATTGGCTTTTTGTCCAGGATGATGCCAACAACTGCTGCAGGACTGACAACTTCCACATTAGTGTCTGACACGTGAGAAGGGGTAACTCCTCTCTCTTAATGCAGAGATAAAGTCCATCTCTACAGCAGACAATTATTAAATTTATGATGGCGAAGATGTCAACGTGCATTTAACACCAGTCCCATTCACAAAGCATGAGATTTTCTCCGGATAAAATTATGTCATGAGAAAACAGCATTTGGTTATGTCAAGATCACGAAAAAATTAAGTAGAGATCACAAGAAAACAACTTGTTAAGTCGAGATCATGAGAAAACAACAAAGAAAAGCCAATTAGGGCTTCAGAAGGATTGTGTTAAGCAACAAAAAAAATTCTCTGTTTTTGAAGAGGATGAATCCTGCTACTTTTCAGCCATTTACTTATTGAGGCCCCCTCCCGCCCAATAATCACCTCTCAGGGATAAATGACTCCCCACCCCACCCCCGTGTGATGGGAATAAAACCACGGCAGTCTGGGCAACTTTAAAGCATCAAAGCCACTGAATGAAAGAATTAGTAGTACATTCAAACATTATTTTATATTACATGTTTAAATTGCAATGCATTCTTGTCTATACTTAACACAACGAAACATCACTGTTTCGTAGACAAAAATATAATCATGCCAGCATTTTAATTTTTTTCATTACAAAACTAAAGTTTTAATTAAAATAAACAAATAAATGGATGATGTGTACTGATTATTAAAAAGCAGCCCATAGGTTTATATTTCTTCATAGTTTTTAATTTGACTGTCATTTGCAATGCTTCATGGGATTGTAGTTCATTCCCACATTGAGGACGTTAAGTACACAGTTTTGTAGGCATAGCTAGCCTAGGGCTTTAGCCCCACTGTTTTGCAGGTTGTTGAAAAAAGTCGTAGCATTATGAAATAAAATCATAATATTTTGAGAATAAAGTCATATCATTGAGAATAAAGTATAATAAATAAAGCATATGAGAATAAAGTATCATTTTGAGAATAACATATATTAATCATAGAAAAACTGCATGATTATCACAATGATAGAAAGCTGAGCCAGCAGCTTAATCAACACAAGAAATGGATGTGGAGGATTTAGTTAGCTAAGACTTCAGGATTGGGTTCAGCAACAATGAAATTCTTTGTGTTTTTGACAAAGAATCTGACAAAAGGGATTTACCGCTTATCACCTCTCAGGGACAAAGGACTTCCCACTCCACTCATACCTGTGAGACATCAAAGTAAAAACAAAATGTTTTTTTTTTTTGCCATCCACAGCAGACTGGGCCACTTTAAAGTATCAAAGCAATATAGGAGGAAATAATTAATAGTTCTTACAAAAAATACATTCAACAATTATTTTAAATAAAATTTTTAAATTGCTATGTGGGATGAGATTCTTAAACAAAAGCACAGCAAAATGTTCTGGTCTTGGTCTCCCATCTACTTCCGCTGAATCTAGGTATAGTTTTTCTCTTTCTCCAAGGACACTTGATTTAAACATGCATCGGGTACAATCACACCCAGGAGGCGAGAAAGTGATGTTGTGAATTTGAGTGTTTGGGGTTTGGGGTTTCTGGCAGTCTCGGGCAGAATGGGGATATTACTGAAGAGTAATGGGGTGAAGTGTTGGGCAAAGGAGAAACTGCTGATGTAGATCTTTGAACTGGTGGCTTGCAATACATGTGGAATGATGAAATTCCGGCAAGTGAGTCCATTAATTTAGTTTTTAAAAAGTTAGTGATACTTTAACTTGTTAAAAACCTTTTTTTCTTGGTAACAGTTGTAACTGGTGGGTCAGTGAAAATAGGTCATCAAGAGCCAGCCAGTAAGTGTTACTGTCACATAGTTCAACTTGATAATGTGGCTCATCATCATTATGAAAAATTATTGAGCGACAAGTTTGAATCTCGTGAAAATGGGAAATTTTATGTAGGCTTTTTTTGGCTGAAATAGCGTAATCATAACACTTATTTTTGATCTTTACAATGATACCAACATCATGTAGAGGGACAGTTTACATGTAATGGACAGCGAAATATTGTGTGAAATTTTGTTTGGGTGCAATCTTTTCTGAATAGGTAATTTCATAGCTTTGTTTAGCTATTATTTGATGATAAAGAATGAACAAGTATTTAAAAACTTTGACTGGTAGTTTACTTTAAAAAAAATTGTTTAACTTTATCTTCATTAAATAAACTTTTTTTCTTTTGACTAATGCAGAAAATGTTTGTAAAATAAACTATGGAATTAGCAGAAATACACAACGACATTTTAGGCTTCCAGTAAAAACAGATTATGATATTTATGATAATTAATTACAACTAAGAGAGGGGGCACACCTTATTTGAGATTCAATTTGCCATTGGTGGGAGTCCATGCGCCACCTGGTGGATATTCTGGGAAGTGTAACAAATGTATTTAATTCTACGAAACTGGTCTGACTAGCCCTGTGGATTTCCGCATGCTAGGCTTCTTGATCCTGCATGAAAAAACACACATTTTTTAATGCCACATCTGTATGTCTACTAGACAGACTGTTTAGAAGAATTATAGCAATAATTTAAGTTTAGCTGCTGCCTACTGGCCAGATGATACAGTTAATCAGATGTATTTAAATCAGATGTCCAGTAAGAAGTGCCAGTGAACATCAGAGTAAGCTGGATATTTACTGAAACATGTCAGCCGTTAATGTCAAAGAACATCCTCTATAAGCTATGCAATTGTTTTGCCCAAGTAGAACATTAAGTAAATAGCTGGGCCCTTAAAGTGACAGATGACATTATGTGACAGATTTTATCCTTTTGTGATGAAACTACTGATGACTCAAGGTCATAACATAATGTCAAGTTCTTTTTAGAGTAAATCCATCACTTGGATTGAAGGCTGAAGAATAACACTTGGCTGCCTGTTAATGTACACAAGTCCAGCTAAGAAATATCCAGGAAAAGTACAGTGTCATCTGCTATGCTTCAATTGCTGTGCAGTACTCTTAATAAAGGCCATGTTGAAAAACACTAGATGATGATTCCCTCTGGAAAGGTGCTCTGTGTTCTGACTCACATTACACCCACATAGATGTACTTAAACAATCCACAAGAACCTATTATCAGATATGCAGATTGCAGTTAATCCAATAAGACTTGGTTAATATGCCCTTGTATTTCTGTACAACTGCACACACATAGAAAACTCAAAAGGGCTAAACTATAGAGTGATGGAACTGCAAAAATAAAACATATGTCAAAAAACATGCCTGCCAATCACCAAGTTCACACCTGCTCTGGCAGACTGAATACTTCTCCCCTGCCCACCTGATACCCACTCTCCTCCAACAGCACAGATGAGTTTAGATAATTGAATTGCAAGTGCAAAATTAAATCAGCCTTTTATAATTTATGACTCCAAGATCCTTCATAAAACACTCCCACCTGTTTACATTGGTGATGTTCAACAATATGGGAAACTGAGCTTGTGGAGTCAAACAAGTGATCTCATTTATCAAGATGAAGGCACATAAGCAAACAGGTGCTACACATATTATGGAAACAGTTATTAGGTTTAAATTACTCTGGTGTGATCATATTCCTGTATAAATGTACTTATTTTAGTGTAATTTATCAATAATTAAGGAGGTCTGGTACCACTATTTTGGATCTAGCAGACAAGCAACTACATCATTTTGTAAGAAATGGATGGCTAAATACCAGTTAAACATATTCAATATTTTATTAAATAATATACTAAATAAACAACTAAACAACCTTTCCTTGTTGCTGGGGTGGTGCCCTTACACTTTGTGTCTTTAATGTGCATTTTCACCTGCAAAGACTGATATAGTATATCCTTAATAAAAAATTAAGGTACTTTTTAGAGTCTTTGAAGGAAAAGATGTCTACAAATAAGGCTCAGTTGTTGAAATCTTAGTTGCTGTTAACAAATATCTTGAAATGTTTAGAACCAAGAACCAGCAATGGACATAAGCAAAAATATATAGAATGCTTTTTAGAAAAGCTTTAAATGGTACACTATATGCACTTCTCTACATATAAAAAGAAAGACAAAAGATACACACTAAAGGTACAAAAGGTGTCTGTTTGCAGGTACTACTACAACAACAATAAATGGTACAGTTTAGTTCCTTTTTTTCTCCTCTGATAATGTACTGTGAAAACTTTTTAAAAGCTATTTTAAAGTACTTTGGACAATAGAGCACAAATGTCAATTACCAGCTTTAAAAAGGCTGATGTCTGACATAGTTTGAGGTGAATTCAGGATAAAATAAACATCCAATGACTAAACCACACATGAAGGCAATCAGACAGCAAAGATTTCGCCATCAAGAGATTAGTGGACTTCAATCTGACCTTCAAGACACATAGCTGGAAAAAACATGTATCAGTCTGGAGAAGAAAAAAATAAGCAAGACAGAAACCCTAGGGATTTGATAGGTGAGAATGAGAGATGAGATGTCTGTGAACATTGCTACATAGATTACTTATTACATCCTGGGTTGAAGGTGCTAGTGTATCTAAGAGGCAATGCCTCCTCCTTTAGCATTTTCTTTCTTTCAAGACATAGTGAACTATGTTCAGTGATTTAAAAAAAATTGATAAATATAATAAAACATGTTCTGTTACTAAAATAACAGGGCTGATGCTATTTCTATAAATAATTCCAAAGTAAACTCGCATATTATAGTCATTCTAGCAAAAGGTCACCTCATTCACTGCATGTTGTACAGAATAATTTTAGAGGTCCGTTACAAGGCCTAATCTGTCTCTGTGGAGCCGAACTCACATAAATTACTATTTAAAGTAAGTAAATAGAATGGTCATAATGAGTAAAAATGTGGATGCATGGTGGCCTAGTGGTTAGCACGTTCACCTCATACCTCCAGGGTTGGGGGTTTGATTCCTGCTGCGGCCTTGTGTGTGCAGAGTTTGCATGTTCTCCCCATGCTGCAGCGTTTTCCTCCCCCAGTCCAAAGACATGCATGGTAGTCTGATTGGCATGTCCAAAGTGTCCGTAGTGTATTAATGGGTGTGTGAATGTGTATGTGAGTGTGCCCTGCATTGGATTGGCACCCTGTCCAGGGTGTACCCTGCCTTGTGCCCGATTCTCCTGGGGATAGGCTCCAGGTTCCTCGCAACCCAGTAGGATAAGCAGTATAGAAAATGGATGGCTGGATGGATAATGAGTAAAAAAATTCACAACGTTATTATGTAGGATCCACAAATTTTATATCCTATAGAATGTTTCAAATCAGTGCTGTGAGGTATGTGTTCACAGTTGATCTCCCCAGATATGTAGCAGTGATGGATGTGAGAATGAGTGAAAGAGTGGCTTTAGGCTTCTTAAATTGGACAGGGAAAGATTTTCCACCAACACCTGCTCACAGCACACTGTTCTATTAATGAAAGTCTTCTGCTCTAACTAGATTTTCTCTACTCTATCACTGTAGTGTGGCTGACCCTGGACAAGACTGAATAGGAACTGGACAGTGACACAGCTGCAGTCATTTGAAATAAGATGTTTATTATTTCTTCTCAATGTGGCAAATTAAAAAATAATACACTACAAGGACACTTGGCATTGAAGGTTTTCTGGTGAGTCTGAGGCAAATTAATAAAACATTGATTAAGATTCATCAGTGATGCTTTATTTGAGCATTTACATGGAATCATTATAAGCAGTGGTTATTTCATTTATTTTATTTAAGTTATTTGAGGTAAATCACAATCTACAAGCAGGCAGAATAAGGTCAAAAAAGACATATGGATAAGAACTGCTGTAATAGTCCAGAACAATGTGTTCTACAGTAATCAGCTAAGTTCTAGTGATCGTACAAATGTTGCTTTCATACAATTTGATTTGATTCAATGATTTGTAGTAAAAACACTAGCCTTGTACTCCACCAGACTTTATTAGATTCCTAATCAAATTCCACTTAGAAACAGGAGGATGAGCTGACCGAGACTTTGCCCTCAAACTGAAAGGCTTTCCCTCATCATTATATACATAATGATGAACAAGGAGCTCTGCAGGACTCAAACATAGCAGCATGTATAGTAATTAAATTCCCTAATCAAGTATAAATAGCTACACCAAATCCTGAGCACACACAGTGTAGGACTTTAATGATGGTAGGGGAAGGAAAAACACATCTGCAAAGAATGAACAAAAGAATATATTTTAAAATCATTAGGAATTTCTTCCTTTATCATTTGTCTCTTTTCAAAGCATCCACACACAAAAAGCAAGGAACAGCAGGTGGCTAAGTCTTCCTGGCTTTCATGAAAACATTTTCTATAATGAAGACCAATTAAAGTTTTGGGGGCAGGGATTGCAGCAGGGGTGGACAGGAGAGGCGTATAGTTTGTCATGCATCATGGCACCTGCATAATTACTGAACCAGCAGCCAAGGGAATACCAGATTGCAACTGAGGAATGATGGGATATCTTACATTTTAATATTTTAAATGTACTGCTGGGGTAGCAGTGAATCTCTGTGGCATAGTGGGTGTCATACAGGTTGCTCTGTAAGCACAGAAATTGCTACTTTAAGACAAAATGCTATGGTGAAATGATATTGACTTATGGCATATGAACACATAGATTAATTATATTTAGTAGACAAATATTAAATTTAGATCAGAACCACCAGTAAACTGGCCAGACTCACTGATTACACTCTAGTCATTTCCAGAGAGGATATCTTCTTCAGTATAGTACACAGAATTAGATATGTATGTTGGTTTTTTTTTCATTCATGCCCTCATTTATTCATTATAAGTTAGGTCTGTTGTATATTCTGAAGAGGGAGTTGAGTCATGAATATTTATATTTTTCTAAAGATATGATTATTAATGGTGGCTGGATTTACTATTAAACAGATGTTGAACAATTATTTAGGGGAATGAGAAATACAAAATGCATTGCATTTGGCCTCTTCTGTTCTGGGTGAAAAAAATATCCTGGACTCCATTAATTGTAATTGTGGTTTATTAGCTGGAACTCATTCTCATATTTTAGAGATAATTATCTGTGTATTGTATCACTATAATAAATCACAAATTTGCTACTCCCCAGCTGTTATCTGCAATAAATACTGTGATATTTAACATAATCCAGTAACACATTCCAAAAACAAACCAGCCACATCTACCTTTATACAGATATTTTAACAGAGATGGCATTAACAGTGATGGCTGGTGACAATATTGACTGGGAGTGGTAAAAAAAAAAAAAAAAAAAAGAACGAGTGGGAAAAAAGTATACTATCTATCATTAAGTCTGTATTACTATTATGAAACCATTAGGATTGAGCCTTACAAAACAGAGCCTCATCATAGGCAAAAAATGAATAATCATACAAATAGGAAAACACGCACTGAAAGACGGATAGGCAGCACGATTTTTGATTGCTATTCAAATTTTTCAATTCAAGTAATCATGCTATGGCTTTTATGAATAGTAAGCATGGTAAACAGAAATATGTGCTTGCCATTAGCCAGCTCCTTCAAACCGCTTAAACCACACAAAGATCTATCTTCCTTTAAAGTAATTTGTACTTTGATTGCCCAATGTTTGCTTAGTCTGTTTACTTCCAGTTTCTCCTCCAAAAATAAAGTATTTTTGAATAAATAAATAAATAAATAAATAAATAAATAAATAAATAAATCAGTGATAAAGTAATCCACTTTATTCATGTTTTTTTTTGTTTTTTTTTACACCCACTATCTCATAAATGCCTTCTCAAATGCTGTTATGCGTTATGGATAAATCAGCAAAGAGAGATGAAATAAATTATCTCTAATGCACATGGAATCTACGGGTGTTGCACCCGGTGTAATCACTTGACAGGGATGGGCTATGTGAATTCTACAGTGTGGGATAGAAAAAAAAAAATCAGCCCCAGCCACTACATACCATTCTATATATTTTTGCTTATGTCTGTTGCTGGGTTTTGGCAAAAATGAAAAGCAAAAATGAATCCAGTTCAAGACATTTGTTGACAGAAACTAAGATGTCAACAATTGAGCCTTATTTGTATACATCTTTTCCTTCAAAGAGAGGAAGGCCTTAGCCTTCTGTTTCTCAGTCCAATTTGATCAAGTTAAAATTGTATCCTGAATCATGATAGCACTACGTTTTAGATTTTACCACCTAAACCTTGATTAATCAAGGACTAGCAATCAAGATAATTTTCCTCTTTTTAAGATGACACTGACTGTGCAGTACTTCAGACTTTATTACATTTGCACCCCTTGCGAAACTTAGTGTCAAGTACCTTGTTCAAGGCCCAGACACAGTCAGAGCTCATTGCAATAATGAGGACTTCAGAGTCAGCTGCCCACTGGTATTACTTCCTTACTCTTTATTCTAATTTTAACATTTTATCAAGGCACATGGAACTGAAAACTTTGAAGTAGCTGCTAAAACTAGATCCTAATTATGATACTTCACTCCTCCTACAGTGATTTTGAAGGTCAGAAGAAGAGAACTATGAGTGAAAGGTCCAGTCCCTGAGGACAGTTCCTACTGCTACTCACAGGTAAGAGAAATGCTGAGTCCCCAAGAGTCACACAGGAATTATTCTATCATACAAAGAATGAGAAGCAGATCAGGGAAGAAATAAGACCTCAGAGGGTAAGTAGCAGCATGGTTAAATGTTAATACTAAATGGAAGATGGTCAGAGGTTAAGTGAATGAGTGAGTGTAGCACAAGAACATGTATGTTCTAGACCATCCGCCTAAAGGTCCATCAAATTGTGCATTTAAGATTCTTTTCTGGTTATTTGTGTTATCATAGCCTTCCTGTCAGCTTGAACAAGTCTAGTCATTCTCCTCTCCTCTAGCACCTACATGAAATTTTAATCGATAAAAGAACGTGTGCTGCTAATATATAAATCCATATGTTGTTTAGATTATGGTCATAAACTGCACATACAGTTGTTTTTAGTTAGAATTCATTTGCATGATGGCATGGGTATAACATGAAAGACATGCTCTGTGTGATGTAAAAGGCCACATTTAATAACATGGAAGCCTGTTGGACACAGCACCTCTGTACCACATCTGGTTTAAAATGGGCCTTATTACTGACTGCCATGTTTCATTTCACTACTGTTACCATGTTGTTAGCATTCATTTTAATACCATTAATCCACTGAAACCAATGGCATTAAAGCTGTCCACATTTCCATGCATTTCCACACATATTTGTAATTGTTTGTACACGTTGTCTATATGTGCCTACATGAAACCAATAATTTAAGTATAACGAAGGAATTTCAATATATAGTCCTTTCTCAAATACACACTTTCATTAATGGAAAATGTCTCTTTAGGTACTGAATAGGTTATGGCTGCTACTATGTATATACAAACACTTATTTATAATATTTTTTAATTGTGTGGAAATGAACGCTTTTCTACTGATTATCTGGGGTGCCAAATACAACAATTTAAATGTGTAATTATCTGAAGATAGTACCCTGACAGATTTGTATTAACATGGATGCCATGCATTTTATGATAAAAAGAAATTGTATTGCTGATTTGAATGCAATTTTTTCTTTCCACCACATTACTGGGATTTGTATAAATGTTTATTGCTTCAGAAAGCTTGCATTAATTATTCTATTACCATTTAAATGCTGCATTGCTGTAAGTCAGGCTTACACTGTACAACTGTCGCTCACACTGCATGACTTGGTCTCTAAACCTGATGCCAGAAACCACATTGACAAATTGCTCTGACTGTACAAGTACCCAACAACCATCAAGTTAAATGTCAAGTGAATTTTTAGTCCCAGATAGCACTCAGCTGTAATCTTGTTCTTGATTTTATATGTGAAAAGTGTAAAGGAAAATTTGGAAAGTCATGCAGGAATTTTTACTCAGCAACAACCTAGTTTACATTGGATTCAAACTCACTGGTCATTGACAATGAAGAAGATAATTTGTGTAACCTATATAGTGTAAATACACCATGCTGCTGATAGTCACAGATCACTTTTAACTGAGGGTGATAATCCAAAACATTTTCAATGGGGCAAAATAGCAGACTAGAGCAGCTCATCCTACATAATGTCCTATTTTCTGTACCCCTATAATTTATGCCAATGGACCCAAATGTATATGCATATATAAATATGCATTTAATCATAACATTGACAGTCCCTACAGTTACTGACAAAAGTTTTGGACTGGAAAAAAGTTTTGAATAGTGTTTGAAAGAATTTAGATAGAGATTACATAATTATTGTTATGAGCCTCATGTGTGACATGATACCACACAGTGATTCTTAGGAATGGGGAAGAATAACTGTGTACTGTAAAACAGGGCATTCACTCACACCTGATTGTCATCTCATTGGTTGAAATAACCTGACTCTAATTTCACCTTCAAATTAAACTGCTAATCCTAGAGGTTCACATACTTTTGCCACTCACAGATATGTTATATTGGATAATCAATAAATAAATTACCAAGTATACTATTTTTGTCTCATTTCTTTAATTATGTTCTCTTTATCATCTTTTAGGAATTGTGTGAAAATCTAATGATGTTTTAGATCATATTTATGCAGATATACAGAAAATTCCACAAACTTTCAAGCACCACTGCAAATAGAT
>JANDJT010000032.1:9411797-9430182 GCA_024331685.1 Stegophilus panzeri
CACATTTTATGACAAATTTATGCAGAAAACCATGAAATTCCAAAAGGTTCACATACTTTTTCTTGCCACTGTATTCAACAAGACAGTAAGGAGGAAAAAATAATGGCCGCTTTGGATCATGGTATGCCTTCAAGGCTTCTTGGAAAACAATCATACTAACCTGATACAGGTATGAGAGTTTGTCCAACTCATCTCTGACTCCATGATCTAAGAATTCCACAGGTATTTCTAATTTGGATTTGATGTTATATGTGTTGAGTAGGTAAAAAATCTATAAAATAGTAATAAAAAATAATAATAATAATAATAATAATAATAATAAATCAGGTGCATGATAGTAGAGGATTGCTATTACAGATCTCAGAGGAGCACTGTCTATTATGTTGATTAAAATTAGTATCCTATAACCACTCTGAAACTAACTAAACATCTCCGTCACGGATATACAGGAAATAGCTCAAGACTGTGATTCCCAGCAGCCACTGCTATGTCACATTAATGATTACACCTGATTCATGTTTGGGGTTTATGAACATGGTATTTAGTAGAGATGCACCGACACTAAATTTCTCAGCCGATACCGATAGCCGATTATTCAGAGTGATGTCGGCCGATGCCGATAGTTTGGTGGTTCTGCCTTTAATACCTTCCTTTAAATTAATAATAATTAATTCCACAATTCTGAAGGAAATGCAAATAAAAATTGCTCTCATAAACAGAAAACACATTCCTCAAATTAACATTAACACATTAACTAAATTCTGAAGATTTAAGTAAGATTTCTTAACTTATTGAATGTTATTAATTCATATTAACATTGACTGAATTCTAAAAAAAACCTCCTGTTAGGCTTACTTTCACTCACCACAAACAAAAGCATTTCTACTTTATCACTGAACATCAAACTGGTAATATATAATATAAACTTTTTTTGATGATATTAACTCATATTAACATTAACTGGATATGAAACATACTACTCTACAAATATATTTTCTGTGCAATATATACCTTTTTTGTCAACTCATCTTCATTTCAATCTTTCAACCGTGTACTGGCGCTTTAATTCAGTGCGAGCAGCTCGAGCAGCACGGCAGAAAAATTGACTCGATGCCGAAAGTCCCACTTCCTGGTGTAAAAGCACTCATTCGTTAACATGCACGCCGAAAAAAATACAGACTTCTACTGCTCTGCAGCAGCATGCGGTGAAAAATTTTAGCAGTGCAGAGCTTACAAACTGCAGTTTTGTCGTCACTGTCAACCAATTCAAAGTGATTCCACACAAGAGACATCATCTTTACACACAGCACGAATTTGATGTGTTTTCCCGACCTCTTTTGATTGACAGGATATAATTGGCCCTGATCATTGGATGTTTTTAAACATCAGCCATCGGCCAATAGCGTGAAAAATTGCCTTTATCGGCCGATACCGATTATTGGCCGATACATCGGTGCATGTCTAGTATTTAGACACGGTGTGTACAGCACCCATGATCTGGCATTTACGTCTATCTGTGTGCACCTCATTTCCATGTTTATGTTTGGAGTCATGCTTTTGTGTCACTATGTCACTATGCCAAGCTTCTCCTTGGACATTGCTTCCACTTCCTGCTTGGCTGAGGACATCGCACCGCCTTCCTGCTTGGCTGAGGACATCGCTCCACCATACTGCTCCGCTGAGGATGTTGTTCTGCCTTCACATTCTGCTGAAGATATCACTGAAGACTTTGCTTCATGCCGCATGTCGCTCCCCCTTCTTGCGACAAAGAAGTCATTGCTCCCCTTCATGCTTTGCGGAGAGCATTGCTCCTCCCTCTGGCCTCGCGGAGAAATTTGCTCCCCACTCTGACCTTGTGGAGAACTTCGCTCCCCCCTCTGACCTTGCGGAGAGCGTTGCTCCCCCCTCTAGCTCCATGTTGAACATCGCTCCCTCCTCAGGCTCCACCTTGAGCTTCGTTCCTCTTGCTGACTATGCGGTAGCCATCGCTCCGTGCCCAAGCCAGGTCGGGGATATTGTGTCATCTTCCCGTAGTGAAGGAAGAGACTGCCCTGCATCTGTACCTCAGAGATCGTGTCAAGCATCCTCTTTCCAGCCCTACGAGGGATGACACACAAGTGAACCTGGTAAGGCTTAAGGACCTTTGGTAGGGGTATCCAGGACCCCCTCCTAAACATTGTACGTGCTTCGGGATCTGTGTGTTAAAGTGGGGGATCTGTTACGGATATACAGGAACTAACCCGGGACTATGATTCCCAGCAGCCACTGCTATGTCACACGACTGATTACACCTGGTTCACGTTTGGGGTTTATGAGCATGGGTATTTAGTCAAGGTGTGTACAGCACTCATGGTCTTGTGTTCTCCTCTATCTGTGTGCACCTCGTTTCCATGTTTATGTTTGGATTCATGCTTTTGTGTCATTTATGGTGTTTCACAGTTTCTTGTTTTGTGTTTTGTTGTAATTTTTATTAAACATTATCTGCATCCATCTTCACCTCCATTACATGACAATCTCAGTGATCTGTTTTTACTTAAACCCACCACAGTGCTCTGTTTAATCAGAATAGAAATACAAAACTGTTACTCTGAATATTCACCCAGTAGAGACAAAACTTCTCTGATCTGATATAAATCAACTGCAATTAACTTGGAAGCAAAATACCAACCGTACATGCATTGTCTGTGCAAACCTGTCTTATCTGGTGTATTAATTAATAATCTATGTACTCTATATATGCTTGTGTGTTGTGTGCGGTTGTAATAGTATGAATGTAGAAAAAAAACTAATGTAACACACACACCTAAAACAGTATGAGCTATAATGGATAAAGATTTGCCACAACAGAAAGCCCCAGTCAAAGTTAATTACACTTTGAGTTGCACTGAGGGATCATCTCTCACTCATTTGTTCATTCTTATTTGTTAATATGTTAATTTAGCTGGATATATTTCAGATCAGGAAAACACAGCAAATCTATGGATAAAAAGTTCAGGGCAAGCAGCCACCACTGAGTCACTTTTATCCTTTTTCTCTGCTAATAAAATATTCATAGAAACCCATGCGCTTCAAAGTATCTTTACTAGATAGGTTATCAGGCCAGTGGTACTTTTACACAAATCATCATATGAAAGGCTCATATCTCTTCCTTTTGCTAGCTAGCTATCTATTACAAGTTTACTCATGTTCTTTTAATCTCTCTTAATCTCAATTTAAAATTTAGCTTACACCAAAAACCCTAAATCACTGGTGCTTAGCTTATTTCCCATCTAAATATGAATGCTGTACCATGTTCTTGTGTGCATGTTGGCTCTGATATATCCATCCACTGAGGTAAGGGTAGATGATAAATGTTAGACTTGAACAGAATTTCTGAAAGCTGTCCTTCAAGAAATACTCAACTCATAAAGAACAAGAAGTCAGCAGCAGTCTCTTGCCATTCTCTTCTGCTGCTGCTTTACATTTTATGGTCTTTTTCTCCTTCATCCCGGTGTCATTTAGCACTGGATTAGTTCAGGCCTGGATTGCTTTAGACATCAAGCATCAGCGACTCCATCCATCATGAAGTGTCTTTTTGCAATGGATCATTACTGCCATCTATTGCTTGAGCTTTCCTTTGTCTCTTTCCCAATCTCTCTCTCTTATAAACTGTCCCTCTGTCTCTCTCCCTCTCTCTCTTCCTCTCTCTATATCAATCCTTTTTCTCTTCGGCTGTGTCCATCCTAACCTCCCAGTGACGGCCTTTATGTATCCTTTCACTCCCACTGTGCTCTGTGGCAAGCTAAGTCAAAGCCACAGCTCCAGGGGACTAAAGGCTCTACTAACCCCTCCTCTTTCTTCATTTTTTTTCTTTCTTCCTGTCGTCTTTACTGGGGATTTCTGAGTGGCAGCCAATCATGAGCTGAGTCCTTTCTCCTTCACTCTTTCTCTCACTGACAGCAACGGACAGCGAGAGACAGAGAGAGATAAAGAGAGAGAGAGAGAGAGAGAGAGAGAGAGAGAGAGAGAGATCAGAAAAACGTGTAAACGTAGACGGAAATAATGAAGAAAAAGACAACAGAATAAACATAAAAGTAGAAAAAAATCAATCATGCCCATGCATTTTGATAGACACAAAAAAAGAAGCAAGAAACACAGAGGGAAACATTTGAAAGAGAAGACAGCATGTCAGTGAGGTAGCCGCACACACGCTCTCGCTTTCTCTCTCACTCCCTCTCTTTCACACTCATACACACTGGCTCCCATCCACGCATCTCTACACGCAGACTGCACTCGAGCTTGGCATGTAAGTGCAGGAAAAGTGACAGAGCAGGCAGTGCTTCGCTTTACTAAAAAGGGACAGAGCAGCATGACTGCTAACGCGTAGATCAGCAACGGAGCATGAACACTGAAGGTAAAACCTCTCACACTCTCCCTCCCAGTCTTGTTCAGTCTCTCTCTCTCTCTCTCTCTCTCTCTCTCTCTCCATCCCTTTTTGTCAGACAGATGAAAGGAGCACACTGAAAGAGTGCAGTCATGTACATAATTTCTCTTGCTGAATCTAAAGGTTATTATTAAGACATGTGCGCTTTACCCCATGACTTACACTGCTGCTGTGGATGTATCTCACTGTAAGTCTGTTTAAATCTGTGAATAAAGTTAGCCAGAGAAGGATTTGAAGCTGCAAGAATGTAAGTGGATGGTTTATTCTTTTCATTTGCAGGATGTTAAAGAAGGATTTAGCATGTTAAAAAATATAATGCAATGATTATCGAATATGGATGAATCCTACTTTGTGTATCACTTCTTGTTTTATAGCTGTAGTGTCAGTTTTTGGTAGCATTACAATCTCATGTGTAGTTTTGAAAGCTTGGATAAGGCTGGTAGAATCAGCAATGCAAGTTCTATTGTATATATATATATTGCTTAGATTTGTTTATTTTTGTGTGTTTTTTTTCCAGAAAATAAAAAATTCAGACAGAATGTCTTACATTAGTGTACATTTACACTGTTCAACTTAGCGCATATAGAGTTTGCTTAGGACGGTGCTGCTGATTATTTTCTGAGATTTCTTAGCAGTTCAACACTGTAAAATACTGTAAAATACTGGATCATCAAAGATAGCTAAGAATAGAGGGAAATTTAAATTCTTGCTTTGAAAGGCTTTGCATTCCTTTAAATTCAGTCAGATCTTTAAATAGCCTGTCATGGACTGATAAGAGGAATTGTGCATGCTTTGATAATGTTCTCTAGGAATCATTCTTATAGGAATTCTCCAATTACACAAATGCTTTTGCATGATTCCACTAAGCCGCTTATTACTGCGAACTGTCATCTATCCACTCTTTTACTGTCTGGCCTCAGGTCACATCATAAATGGTCGTCTATAAAAATGAGAATGAATGACTGAAAAAATCTATCTATCTATCTATCTATCTATCTATCTATCTATCTATCTAACAATATATTTATCTATCTATCTATGTAGATAGATAGATCAATAGATAGATAGATAGATAGATAGATAGATAGATAGATAGATAGATAGATAGACAGACAGATGCAACACAATATACATCGCAGAACAAATAAATAACTCACAAAATACAGAACAGAATGAGAAAACAGTGACTCGAGTGGCGAAGCAGTATAAAGAAAAATATGTGCATATTCTTCCATCCAAAGTGAAGTTTTACATGAAGTAGATATTTTCTATTTTTTCCCCACTGGAATTCTTGTAAACTCTGTTCACCATGATGATTTCTGGGGACAGTTTCATGTTTTTTTTTGTTTGTTTGTTTTATTTATTTATTTTTTGTAGTGCCTCATTTATGTGTTCGCATTATTCAACAAATTAGCTACAGATGTGCAACACTCATGACAGTTGAGTCTAATTATCTTTGCAAAATCAAATGAGCTATGAGCTTTTAATTACACATGATCTTTGAATCTTAACTTGGATGGACGTTGGATTTTTATTAAATGTTTAGCAGTCAGTTACACTCGATAAGTATGCAATTTAACTATAAAAAATCTTAAAAATCTTGAATGTATTTCTGTTTGTATTTCTGTTTATATCTGTTCATGCAGAATTACAAACATTTTCTGTTGTTTAAGTGTCATTTTGGTTTCAAGTGAATATACAGCAGGTATTAAATTGAAGATGAAGATTTCACTATTATTGGTAAGCTATTTACAGCATACAAAGTATCCTAATTAATGCCCCCTCAATGCAATACAGTTAGTATTTGAATAGAATAAAAACAGCATAGAGAGAGAGAGAGAGAGAGAGAGAGAGAGAGAGAGAGAACAAGAGAAAGAGAGAGAGAGGCAGAGAAGAGAGAGAGAGAGGAACACTGCCATAATTGTGTTGCACTGTTTGAGAGATGGTGAGCTCCACCAAGTGGCTGAGTTTTTAAGTTACTTCATGACAATTCAGTCTGAGCAAGAGAACCTCTTGTCATTTTTAAATCATGAAGATATTACACTATAAACATTATTGTTTTTATTGTTGGAAAAAATAATAAAATGTTGTATTGGGCAGATCTAGCTCTTATAATCTGATGGGACTGTTGACTTTTGCTCAGCATCATTCTCTTAGTAGATATGCATGAAGTTTATCTAACTTGATGATGGCCTGATGATGGTGTTTCAAGCTTTGTATCATATGGAGTGCATTGCTCATCCAACATGTCATACCAGCATTCATCGCCTCTCTTTTATCCTGTCCTTTCCATTTCCCAATATTCCTCACTACTTGATCAGAGCTTCAAATCCAATCTCCATCCTCTGCGATTGTTAGATGTCAAGGTCATAAGGAAGGAGAAAATGAAAGTAACCTTTTCTCCAAAGACATTGTGTAAAATGAATGTACAGACACAGAGAGTGTTACCCCATATATGCGTACAACCATCCATCAGCACAGCACCAGGAGTGGAGAGGGCTAGCCCAGATTCCCTAAATGATCCATGTCTGAGGCAGCCCTTCCGGGGCAAAGCAAAGAGAGAAAGAGAAGGAGAGAGGGAAAGAAATAACTGGCACAACACAAGGTTGAGCAAATGAGGCTGTGCTGGACTATGGGAAATGTATTCCCAGTAGGCATGGCTACTCCAGACTGATTTTTATAAGTCTCTGGAGAAATAGATCACTGCCTCGCAGACAGGTTTACAGCAATTACAAAGACAGAGTCTCACTAGCCAGGGCACAGCCGCTCTACTGACCTGACTTACTACTCTCTCTCTCTCTCCCTCTCTGATGTTTAGTGTGACACAGTAATACATAAAACCCTGTTGCTTGTACAGCCAAAATGTCTGTTTCAAACCACCAACACATGCATTCCCACTTAAATACTTATTAAGACAAAATTACAAAGCCGTGATCTTTGTAAGCATGTGTAAACACACAAACACACTTGTACACCTACCACTTAAGCTAGTTAATATGACAAGTAAGGCTGTGAGGCTTTATATCAGAATATTTACCCTTCCACATTCCTTTCTTTTCTTTTTTTATATTAAGCTACTGTTAATCCTACTACACTGATGCCTTTCTTCATAAACAACTTTTTAATATGCTGCTGACTCTTAATACAATAATCAAATTGAGATAATTAAATGAAAGTGCTGAACATCTGGCAAGGATTTTTTCCCCCTCTTTTGTGGGCCCATCTGCCCCCCTAGGCATGGGCAGCAAGTAGAATTTTAAAAAGATATGCTGTTTTAATGTTTAATAGGCATGCTGCATCAAATATCCAGAATGCTATTAAGACTCTGAACCCAAGGACAGCCTTGAATATTAATCAGAAAATGCAATCACAAGAATCACCACAGTTTAATTGCCACAAACGATTTCTGTGAGATTCCAAGGATGCACTTGTCATCACTGTGGAACAGCTCAACTCAGAGTGTGGAGGCCACTAAAAGGAAAAAAAATAAAAGAAACCCTTTATCAGCTTATAGCTTATTGGCGCCCTCTAAATCAGCCACCACCACATAAGCTCCTATCTGGACCCTTCCAAAAACCCCATCGTCTAAACAGCCCTGTTACATGACAGCAGTGATAACACTTTCTCACCAGAACCAGGTTCTCAAGGACTGCATACATGTGCGATCTACAGCATGATAGCTTAATGCTACCATGCTGCAGTAAGCACAACTTCATCATCTCAATGAAAATGGCTGGACCTGACTTTCTATTATTACATAATTACCATACAGTACTTACATAGTCTTAACACTTAGAACCCAATGAATGCAATTTCCGGGCATTTTTACACTCAGTTTTCTCAGTTTCATAACTCAGGTTTCAACACTAAGAAATATAGAAACAGAAAGAAATACCCTTTCCAAACATAGTGGCAGCTTCATACTAAGATAGAAATACATATACAATATGTTCAGTATGGTATTTAAAATGTACTCCCTTCACATGATACTATGCCTCAGTTTTATGGACAGTTTTTTGTTTGTAACAGTTATAGTTTCCATGTTTTTCGCCTATGTGTGAGCAGGTGTACTGACATCATCAGTGTGACAGAATCATCAAAATGTCCAGAAAAAAATTAACTGATGCATCTAAAAATTATATATAAATATTTTTACTGTCCTTATTTACTTTCACTGTTTCTAAATATATTTGTTTGGTTATTTCTCGAATGTTTGTGAAGTGTGAATCTTCCATGACACTCAAAACACAGACACGGATGCACCCACACTAGCTTTCCTACCTCTCTAGCTTTTATAGTGTTTAAAGATTCAAGAGACTTCAGTTGGTCACCTGGAGGAGAGACATATATAGTGCTCAAGATGAGAGAAACAAATAAATGGATATTTATTCTGGTACTGAGAGTACACTATCAAACCTAACAGATAAAGTAAACTAAATAATAATTCACTTTGTCTTTAATTTTAATTGTTATTCAAGTGTTATAAACAGATGATAGTAAATTTCAATGTCAAACGGTAATCAGATTGGCCCTGAGCAAAAAAGTACAAGGCACTTAGAAGTCCTAGTATGTAGTCTGCACCAAAATGAAATTAAGGGGAGACAATATAAATGGAAAATATTCATGCCTTGCACTTATCATATCATTACATTACTCATCAGAAAATTCCTGTATTTCCAGATCACAGAGCATCTTATTACATCTAATCTAATTACACATTTGCATAGAGGTGCAAAATATGTTTTTATTATTAAAAATGGTAATATAAAAATGTGTTAGTATTTACGTATCAAACAATTACATATAGCCTATAGTATGTGTAGCCTAGAATGTCCTTAAAAAAGTAAACATATATGAGGAAATGACAAATGCTCAAAAATAAGATGAGGTTCTGAAGGTTTATATTAGATGCATTGATTGGGTTAAATATTTCTGTAAGGAACAATAACTGTGTAAAGGTGTAAAAAATTAATAATAGGTTTTGTTTACCCTAATAAAAGTCCTTAAGGTATGATAATAGGTGTGCTTTTTCATCATATCTAACTTTTCTAATAGTGGATGGATTTCCACTAAGACCATTTATCCACATTATAGACTTAAACAAACCCCAGAATGCTAGCTTTACATTGATGGTAGCAGTGTATACATTGTATCTTTCCCCACTATTATAATGTTACCAGTGTAATCCTACTTACATAAACAGCACATGTTAGAAGTATGTAGACTGACTCCACGCATTTTCATTTTATAATACTACATTGGCAATAGCATATAACAACTCTGCCCTTAACATCATGTTTTATTCATAAAAAAACTGCTACAGAGATGTTGAATGTAAACGTTTTCCTCAGCTCTCTGACCCTGAGATACACAAACCGCATGTCTGAAGCCCACAGAGGCCTTCCCATGCTGGGCTTGCATGAATTCATTATCAACATTAGCAAAGTCAGTGATACCACAAATTACAGCAGTAGAGACACTTTTAAACTACTACCTTGTGAATAGTGCCCAGCTTAATTTGTATCTCTAATTTAATTATTTCATTCATGCTCATAAGAAAATGTGTTTTTACAAATACTATTTTAATAACATCAAAAAGGACCATAGTTCTAATTTGTTCACAGACAAAAAATAGGCATAGATGCTTTGTTCTTCCATATGCCTCCAATGACATTGTGTCATTTTATTCTCCTTGTCTTTCTCATGTAGATTCAGATCGGTGAAAAGGAACGACATAATATTATGAATTTGCTTCTGATTTGCTTGTGATCCCCCTAGAGATACAGTTGGGTAATAAATGCCCATCAGGCTGGCATGACACTTTGGCCTTCTACATTTTCCTTGAAAACTGGCTTGCATGGAATGAAGGAAGAGCGATTTATTAGGATTAAGTTCCAAATGCCCATAAATTATGCATGCGCTCCCTAAATTACCATTCAGCAGTGCTCTTGGGGCATACTGTGCTTCAGTGAGTCATTGTGGGTTTAGCTAAGCAGCCTGCTCTATTTATTGTGTACCATAGACTTGTATGTATTCAGAACTTTGAGCATAGCACTGCAGTTCACTCTAGATTTCTGATCTACAGCTGTGTGAAATCAACCTTCAGAGTAAATAAATGGTTCTAAATATGTTTTTGAAGTACTTGTCATTTCTTGTTTGTAATGTAAAAGACAATTCAGTTAGAAACTGTTTGTAACTTTATTGCCGTTTCTACTGACTGATTTGCTGCCAACTTAAAGCTATTCAGTTGCTGTTATCTTAGGGATTCAAGAAAGAAACCATAGCATGATGCATAATTTTGTGCCTCATCAATCTTCTCTTGCCTTCTTCCAGGCCTGAACTGTAGAGGAGATGAGGATAGGATGTCCAATTCTGTTGTGCATTCAGCTGTATCTCCCAAACAACACTCAAGCCACTAATTGATTCCTTATCAAGGACTCTCCAGGAGCGATTGGATACAATGATAACTAATCAGCTCACTTTGATCCTGCTGTTGTCCATCCTGGAGTGGAGCTCGGCCTTGCTCCGCCCGGTGCCAGGATTTAGCACAGCTGATAGGGATGGACGGACACTTCACCGTTCTAAGCGTGGATGGATGTGGAATAGTTTCTTTCTCTTGGAAGAGTGGACCGGAAGTGGAAAACAGTATGTAGGCAAGGTAAGTTTGGAGATTAATGGAAGCCAACTGCAACATATATAATGTCATTAAGTGCTTATATAAGAAAACAAATTGTTAACAATACATCAACATGTTCAAGCTCAGAAGAAGAAAAAATAAACTGAATGCTTGATACACAATAGCAGCAAAACAGAGCAAACACAATAATATTTTAGAGAACTAACATAACCACCTCTGCAGAGAGGTGAGCAGGAGACAGCTATAATATCATTACTAAAGCACCATACTAATAAAACTCATATGTACAAAATATCCAAGTCCATTTTAGATGCAAGTCTCTGTTATGACTGAAGCCCTTGAATACACTTACAACACAGTATGAAAGTCAAAGCTATTCTATGATGTAACCTCCCAGTATTTCACAGCTACAGAAAGGTGTGGTGAGCAGCACTCTGATAAAAATCACAATAGTGCAAGTGTTCTTTTCAGTCTGCATGGCATCAGATCAGACTGAAGTGCTTGTCAACCCACCGGTGTAAGCGCAAAGCTCTGAGACAACCATAATTTAGAAAGCAGCAGTTACAGTCCTGAGGGGTGGGGTGGGAGGGAAATGAGGGCGATTGTCAGCAGCCAATTTTCTGTTGAGGAAGCTGGCTTTCATCACTACCTTCATCTTGCCCAAGTAAACAAGTGTCATGAGCAGGGGTTTGAGGCAGAGAGGGGACTTGAGTCTGTGAGTGCCAACTGATAGTATCTTGTCCTTTCATATCTATGAAGTGTGAATGCAGAGATCATTGGGTAACAGACCCAAGCTTGTGATCAAGGAAACTAAAAAAAAAGAATGATGGTGATAAAGAAAACAATAAATAAAAGAAGAAGAAGAAAGAGATGCTCTCATCCATGGCATCATTGTGGGGAGGTGCTGAAGCAGTAAAGTAGTTCTGACTGGGACAAGTTCATCAGTAGAGGTAGTGTTATACTAATCAGTGGCCTGGCCTGCTTCCCAGTGTTTGGATGCTTCTGTTTGTATCCTCTATCTCTCTCTCTCTCTCTCTCTCTATCTGGAAATATAACAATCACATGGGGCTGGCCCTATTCCTGCTGCCTGTCCAATCAGATTTCTAAGAAAAGTACTAGAAAAACAAAAGACTGCCATAAATACTAAAGATGGAGAAGGGAAAATGTTTCAAAGATTATTCTAAGCATATGTGTTATCATTAATCCCATCAATTTCCATCAGTGTGTGCTAGTGAATGAATTTGTCCATCTGTGTCAGAGCCTCTGTGCTGACCGATGAATAGGCACTAAAAAGCCCAGCAAGAACCCATCAGAGCCATTGATGGTCTTTCTTGTAAAGATAATTCACCAGCCACTGCTGAGTTCTATGGGAGGCCATGTTTATTTATGGCCAATGGAGCCTCTTTTCATATTTAAATCATAACAGTGGCTTTATTCAGACATGGTCTCATACTTGCACAATCAAAGGAATGTGCACAACTCAATTTGTATGAAAGATTGGAGAGGTTAAGGTTCAAGACAGAGTTAGTCTTCTTACCTTTTCTTATCATTTAGTTCAAAATCCAATCACACTGCATACCATTTTCTAGACTTTATTCAAATTTTAATTTGAAAATGCTCATTCAAACATGTATTTGCAACATCATGTATTGCAAATAATTTTGAGACATAATTTGAATTCAGTTTCAAAATGTTTGCAATTTTGTGCACAACAATGTCCAGTGGCAGCCAAAATTAAAATGCAAATATTGTCATTTGACGTTTCATTTTCAATTTCAAGTATGATTTTGCCATATCAAAAAGTAATACCAGTCTTTCAGTTGATATTACTTTTTTCTTGTGACAATTTGGGACAAAAAAGTCTTTGCAGTACTGCCCTTTCTCTTTTCCATACCATCTCTCTTTGCAAACCCAATTGCATTTTCCCTGTCAATGAAGTAGCCCTGTCAATTAAACACTGTAGGTAGGACTTTGAAGCGGAGGAAGCAACTTAAAAGCATATATAGACAACAGACACATGTTGTTTGTTTGCATTGGCTGAGATTTTTGTATATGTGGCTCCGATGCTGAAGCTTTATCTAAATGTTTCCAAATCTCCCAGGTCTTCCAAGAGGTGTTCCTGTTTTCTACTCTTTCCTATTTCATCCATTGCCCTAGCCTTCTCTGGGTTACCACCTTTTTGCATCCTGTAGCCTGCTCTTGTCGGTGTACTTTCTCCACCATGAAAATGCAGCATTGGACTGGAATAGCCTTGCATCAGTGTAGCTTGTTGGTTGCAAGGCTGAAGCCTCACAACCATTGCTGCACTAAGTTGGCCAACAGTGTTCTTTCAGTTTTCTTCAGTTTTCTTCAGTTTCAGTGCTGGAGTGTCGCCTTGGCTTAGGTTGCATCTGAAGATGTCCACATCCTCCCAGTTGACAGTGGCTATTGTGAGGCTCTGCCCGCATAATCTCCAGCCTTACGTTGGTGCACTTATGCTCCACTATGAAACTGAAAATGGGTAGTTCTAGGATACACTTGCTGTAGAGCCTACTGTTGCCTGAGGCACCTGGTGAGGACTACCCATTTTCGAACAGCAGGCACTAGAGCTCCAGCTTTCTGGGGAGTATGATATTATCAATTCTCTCAAAGTCACTGATGGTATCCTGCCTGAGCTGCTCTATTTGCTAGAGCAATCCTGAAGAGCTGCATCATACAAACATACCAGGCTCTTGATGGGCTTCTTGGCCACCATTGGATGTGGAAATACTTCTGGACTTGCTTGGTTTGATCTTTATTCAAGTCAGTTTGATATTTTCCTGAAGGTTTCTCAGGAGCCACTGGTGCATGCCCTGGTTGTAGTGAATGTTGTCAGGTCATCCATTTAAACTCTGTTAGGAGGAAGCCTTAAGCTGGACTTTATCAGTTCTCCAGCAACCACCCACCATGAAGATCTTAAAATTACCTCCAATGCCATTGTGAAAACAAGTAGGCCGCTGAAACCACCTTGATTCCCACTTCCAGATGCTGCCATGCTGTGGTTTAGTCTACTGTAGGCACACATAGCTGGACATCATATACATTGTCGAGGACAAGGTTTATGATGGGCTCAGACACCAAAGTAATGTAATGCAGCCCAGAGGAAGTTGTGGGGAATGTAGCCAAAGGCATTGGAAGATCAGGAAACACCACGTGGAGGTATCTTCCATCCCTTTTGGCAATCTGGATCTGATACCAGATCATGGTTGAGTGTTCCAGGCACATGGACATCTTGATAGAGATAAATGAAGAGATTTCTATCCAGGTAGTCTAACAGCCTGTGTGCCACCACACTAAAGAATATTTTGCCTTGAACACTGACCAGCCTGATCTGGTGGAACTGGCTAAGGCCAACAGAGACCATCTCCTTTTTGTCAAGGTCTCTTTTACAAGTTTGAAAGGAGCTTAGTATATGCTAACTCTTGCCTGCTCTTTCATCCTGTGCTTTTTTCTCAGGTTCTCAGCTCTCCTTAATGTTGTGAGTCTGACCTTGATGTCATCTTGCAAAAGATTAATGCCCTCCTTCTTCTCCGCTGTGGCCTTTCTGCACTGCATTTTCAGCTGTCTTTATGCTTTGACCATTCTATTTCCTGCTAGCCCCTGGACATAGTTGGAATGGGCAGAGTACTTTCCCTTTCTCTATTGTTCCAATACATTCAACTCCATAGTTATAGACCAGTTCTTTCATCATCTCCAACTTCTTTAAGGTGGTTCCCCCAGGTGTCGCCAAGATGTGTCAGAGGTCAGTATTGATTTCCCTCAACAGAGACTATATAATGATGTCATCACTTTCTCTGAAATGAGTTTGACAAAGCTGAAAATACAAATACAAATAAGATTACAGAGCCATTTATTTTTTACTTTTGAGTTGCAGTTGAGGACAAGAAAGTAATCTCCAATAGAAGGATTGCTATAACATTTTCAATATGGCAGGATCATACCAGTTTAGACACTGAAAATGAAATGTCATTTTAAATAGACATTTTAATTGCATTTTAATCTGGGCAGTCACTGTATATTTCTGTGTACATAAATACATATTTGCACCTGAATTTGAATTTTGTCTCACATTATGCATGCTAATAAGAAAAATACATGTTTGAATTTTTATTTTCCTATTAGCATTTAAATATAAATAAAAATAATGAAACAAAAATCTTTTATTCCTATAGCAGTTTAAAGACAAAAATAATCAATGAACACATATTTAAAAAAATTACACAACACTCCCAGCACTCCAAAACAGCACATCATTTATTGTAATTTCTTTTCACATGTTTATTAAGCATGGAACTCATATAAATCAATGTCAAACAGCCATTTAAAACCCAGATGAATAAAATTCAATATTCATAAGTATCCTGCTGCTATTTCAGGAATTTGGTCGTCCACTTAATGATTTAATGCTTGCCAAACCACAGAATGTAGAGAATATCCCTGAATCTACTGGAGGTAAGCACAGATATTGAGCTCAACACAAAATACACAGAAACTTCGCCATGCCTTTCTCTACACAGCAGAACAGCAAATCTGCCATACTTTTTGTAGTTGGCACTGGATTGTCATTAGTCAGTAGAAGTACATAAGCAGTCAAACCATAGTGAGTAGCAAGTCACTCAGAAGTGCTAGAACCTGGTGTGCAATTGGCCTCCTTTTGTGGCTGTGGTTTGATGCAAAGGCTGTAGCTCACACGCTGTTCCATCAGTACTATTGATGTGAACAAAATCCTATTAACCTTCCCCAGGCCTGTGATTCACTGGGTAAGTAAACAAGCTCATACTCTTCAGTCTTCCCTTTGCCCTCATTCAACTACTCCTTACAAGCCCCTTCCTGTTCCTGCACACTTGACTTCTCAGTCAGTTAGGAAAAGAACAATCCCCTAAGATTCTGCAAAACAGAATTAACAATGATTGATTGCACTAATTATGGTGAGAGAAAGGGTGCAAAGAATTGTTAACTGTATGCAAACAGAGAGAGTGTGAAGTTTGCTAAAGTTTGCTAAGTGTGGATTATGATCTTGTTGGCATAAGGCAACCTCACTAGCTGCCCTACAGCAAAACATGGTCTTGCTGTCAATGAAACAGCAATATCCATTCAATGGACAATTAACTTACTACCAAATGGAGCATAGTAGATATATTTGCTATATATATATATATATATATATATATATATATGTAAGTCTACAGCAATAGTAACAACAAAATTAATTCTCCCTGCATTGATTGGTGATAAAAATCATACTGTAAAAATAGTAAGTAATAATAAAATATATTTTTTGATAGCTCAAACTACAAAACTCTACACCAGAGGCATATTCATTTCTTTACTGACAAATCCACAAGCACACTTCCATTTGCATACATATACACATTCTCTACTCATGCATTCTAGACACCTGTTACTATTCGTTAGCTAACTGTGTGGTTGATGATACATAATTTAGGTAAACAATTGTACACAAGTTAATGGAGTCATTTGAGCTTCAGTACTGTGATTATAAAAATGTCATAGAAATACAATTATGCAAAACCACCTGGAATGATTTATTGATTACAGCCACAGAAAAAAATGTCTGTGTCTACTTTAGGACGATGTATATGCATGCTCTTTCATACTTTACCACCTAAAAAAAAGTAACATACTTTGTCACTAAGGACTGCAGATCATTCTGTATTCACTGAAAGCAATCCCACAGACATTCTGGCAGACGATTTTGTGCACACTTTTTTCAAGGTGTGAAAGATATCTGAGCATGTGTGCTGTTTGTCCCTATCCACTTAAATACCACATCAGTATTCTGGACAAGACAATGAAGCTAATTGTCAATGTTCTTGTGTTCATCTTATGCAGAGCAAGATGTTCTGCATAAGATGAAACACTGTGAAAAATGCTGTATGAGTGAGTTTTCATAGGGGACAAAATGACAGTATATATGGACTGAGGTAGAATATGTTATGATAGGCTGAGGTAGAAAATATATATATATATAAATATAATATCCTGTTAAGTGCAAAACTAAACTGTTTCAAGATACAATCACAGCAGCAGCTACAATCAATATCTCTGTCAGACCACCAACATACAAACTATTAAAAAACTGAGGCAACTCACATATGAAGCCTCATAGTAGTCCACTGATCCATAAGATCCTGACAAAAAACTTGTTACACTGGCAAAGGTCCAAACAGTCAAATAAAGTAAAAATATTTAGTCCAAAACACATTATTATATCAGTAAATACCCATGGACTGTTGCTACATCATTTCAAATTACAGGCAGATGTGCCAAGTCATTCATGTATTCTGCGTTATAACTTTGGTTGTGAATATTCCTTATCGCTTGATTTCAAATTGATTTCTGGACTTTGATCTTTCAATTGACACCTCATTTGAACCAATAGGAGCTTCCATGTCCTGTCCCTAGCCTTCTATAACCAATGAGAGTCCCTGCTGAAGGGAAGTGCCTTACCCTTTCCTTTGTGAAAAGCTTGAGCCTATTGCAACCGATTGTGAGGTTGACTGCCGCATCGTATAGCCAATGAAATTCTTAAAAATATGATATGCTGCTTTAGGGGTGAGTTTCAACACTTCAATTTAAAATTCCCTGTGTAAAGCTGCATAACCAGTGGCATAAAAGCATGTAAAATCGTGCAAAGGTTTCAATTATGAATATACAAATAAATATATATTTTGTAGATTGCTGGATATTTGATATGATAGCTCTTAGTGTCACCTTTCATAATGCCCAAAATTATGAGAAAAATCAAGAGTAATAGTCTATTTTTATCCTAGGTAGGTGTACATGGTTAGCAAGGGCCCTTTGGAGTCTCCAAAAGGTGATTTTGGTATAACACATGGACATACCCATAGAAAAACGTGTACAATATAAATTTTCTTTGGTATTGTTATCAAATTTGAACTTGGACTAGGAAAGGCTTCACGCTGTGGTGAAATTGTCTTTTCCAGCTAATAGCCATCTGCAGGCATCTGTATGAAACAATCAGGCAGAAAAAAACCTTTCTATTTCAGTTTGTTCAAACCTCTATTACTCAATACCAGCAGCACTTACAGTCACCTTTCAAAAGAGACCATGTGCGTACTGTAAATGGTTCAAGAACAGGTTTAATTTTATTTTGGTTATATATTGGATAGGCATTTTATACTAATTTTACAGGGTTTTATTAATACTAATAAAACCTGTTACTCCTGTTATGCCTGTTAATAATGTTTTATTTTGAGGGGACAGCAAATTTACACTGTTACACAAGCTGTACACTCACTACTTTACATTGTAGCAAAGTGTCA
>JANDJT010000032.1:9432844-9445042 GCA_024331685.1 Stegophilus panzeri
CACATGAAAAGATATAATCAAATATTTACAAAAATGTGAGGGGTGTACTCACTTTTGTGAGATACTGTATATGCACAACATATAAAATAAAAGAAAATAAACACAGCATAGAAATTGTTAACTGCTAACAAGTGGATTACTGATTACATATAAGATATAACATATACAGTATAATCCCTCAGGGGGTGTACAAATGACCACAATCCAGCTCATATTAACAATTTATCAACGCTGCTGCTTGTTGTTCTAGTTTGTGCTTGCTGCAGAGAATAACACAATTATTTTATGTATATATCCCATAAGCCATTGCAGTCTGGTTTCTGTCAAATACCAATTATCCTACGCTCATGTGTGTTTGTGTTGATTTTATGCTGCCATCTGCTTTTGTTGTGTGTCTTTGTCATAGATGGTGACATATGAGAGAGCTAGGCTGGATTGTAGGATTGTTTCCATTATAAAGGACAGAGGACACTAATTTCAGGGCTGTCAGGGGATTTTATTCAAAACTATACACTTGGTACTGGTGTAAAAAAAACCACTGGCATGTTTTTTTCTCCTCCACCTTGCTAGTTTATATATATATTTTTTTCAGATTATTTTGAGGTCATATGTTAGTATTTGCACAACCAGGATGTTTATATCTGCACTAAAACATACTTATTTTGGATTGCCATACATTCTTTAACCTAAAGATATAATATATAAATAAAACATGCATATAGTAAAAAAGGACAGATGAATATTTTTGTCATTTTATATCATACTGTTTATATATTGTAGAATTTTAGAATCTTTGAAATATTTACATGGATTTCAGAGTTTCTTTATATTTGGTATGTCCCCTTTTTACTTTAATGACAGTGTGCACTCGAGCTGACATGAACTCCACAAGTTGACATGGACTCCACAAGTTTGCAAAATCTTATGATCCATTTTAGATCAAATCCATCAAAGTGTCATCTGAGCACGTGCTGAGATTAATAAAAGAGATTAGACATGAGGAAAATCTGACCTTTTGTACAAAGCAGTTAACATGGTCAATAGCACAAATTTGCTTACATTTAAATATGTACCTAAAATAGTGCAGAATCTTGAATCTTCTTTTTCCTAGCATTATTTCCACACTGTGGCAAGGTCACCTTAGATTTTATTTGACACAAGTTTTACACCAGATGCCCTTCCTGACATTAAATATTAAAAATATTGAACATTTACTTTCTTTGTTTTAAATATTTTAAAATTCTAAAGCCTTCTGTATATTTCCAATAAAAAAATACGAGATTTTCAATGTGGTCTCAGATTTTTGGACCCAACAGCATATATATTAATTGTGTTTGGTGTAAAAAAAATAACCAATGCAAGATTGAATGTATTTTTGAAAAATAACATTTAAATTATTGTCAGGGAGTTTCACACTAAAAAAAATGGGTGTATGCCCAGTACATGTAAGATGGTATGAGACAAAAACTCTATGCAGCAACACAGGCACAAGCTGGCAGGTTGAAAACAGAGACATATGTTATTTTAAAAATATATATAAATAAATAAAAAAACACACATACACACACAAACAAGCAATTTACAGAAGAAAAGAGTGCATGCATGCAAAAATACAGTATCTTAAATTTGCAATATCCTTGTCACAGCTAATAATTGTGCATGGTTTAATGGACAGCTAATGTAATTGTATGATTTGAAACAGTGATAGCATGTGGTGACACAATCCCTAAATGGAAGTATGAGCCACTCAAATTAGCCTACCGGCATCCTGATGTGGTTGCAGACAAAAAGAAAAAGGAGCACCCAATTATAGCCTGCATTCAGCTGTAATTACTCTAATCATGAAACTGTGGCCTCCAATGTTTCTTACACCACTAACATAATAGAGGCAATGTTCCTTGTTCCTTGTAGTACAGTGAGTGATTTTTATAAAATATTGAGGACAAACAGGACATAACTGTGTTGTCTAATGATTTTAGTACTGATCGCTTCTTTCTGATCGGCCATGTGCAGTTCGAATGACAGTTCCTCTTCAGGTAGCATCTTCAATCAAGATAAGAAGCATTGCAATCAGTTTGAGGTAGCCATTGCACAACTACTCTTGTTGCTAAGAGACAGGTGAAAAAAAATTTCTTTGGGAGAAACAAGTTTTTGTGTTTAAAGTTTTGTGTTCAAGATTTAGAGTTGCCTGAGAAGGGAACTCAACATTGCGTGAGCACCATGCTGTGGGATGCGCCCTCACTCGTGACTGGCATCTGAAGCTTGTGTAAGATCATGCCTATCCATAGGCCTGCCCTGATCAGGTGAAGTGGCAATTAAGCATGTCGCATGATATAAAAACGTCACCTGTGAATTGCACTGTCAGACTTATTATCTTCAGCAAGACTGCATGTCGGTGGATTTTGGAGCTCGCGTCATGACTCCTCCTTCCACTATGGAAAGCCAAAAAAAAAAATCCTCTCTGACTCCGAGGAGCCAGAAGGGTGTGCCAAAAATGGAGAGCAGCTCTTAAACATGTAAAGAGCGGCTTGAAGTGATTACTAAGGCTGGGTGAGCTGTTTTCTCCCCAGTGAAAATAAATCTCCCTCAAACTGCAGAAAACTCCCCTTTTTTTCCTGAAGAGGATGACAAAATTTCACGCTTCTGGGGAAAATCATACATAAGCCGTATTTATAACTCCGTTATGTCGGATTATTCAGCCATCATGGGGAATGAACAGCACGGCTACTTAGCTATGCAGAAGGTGGAGGAGGCAATTGCGAGCTACCTCTCCCCATCAATGGCAGGTAATTTAGGGAGGCCCGGCTTTGCCATCCAAGCCATGTAAGGCCACCGTTATTTCCACGTTATTACCACCTTTATATCCTGCTCCGCAAAAAAGATGGAAGTATGCAGCCAATTTTAGATCTGAGTCATCTGAACTGTACTCTTCGAACATATAGGTTCAAGATGCTGACACTGAAACGTATCGTTCCACATATACAGTTTGAGGACTGGTTTGTGACAATAGATCATAAAAATGGATATTTCCACATAGAACTATTGCCCAGTCACAGGAAGTTCCTGAGGTTTGTGTTTGGAGGCAACACATACCAATATCAGGTTCTTCCCTTCGGGCTAGCTTTATCCCCTCGCACCTTCACAAAGTGCATGGATGCCGTTCTGGCTCCATTGCGACTCCAGGGCAACTGTGTAGTAAACTACCTCGATGACTGGTTGATTCTACCATGATCCAGGGAACTGGATTCAACATTGAGCTGTTGTCCTCACCCACATGAAGAGCTTGGGGCTCAGGTTGAACATCAAGAAAAGAATGCTTTCTCCAGTGCAGAGGACAACTTTTCTAGAGGTTATAAGTATTCTACTATGATGAGGGCGTTTCTATCCCCAACATGTATAGGGTCAATCCTATCTTCATTGAGTAAGACAAAGCTGGATGTGGGCATCCCCTCCAGTCTCTATGGGAGACTATTGGAGCTTATGGCAGCAGCAGCCAAGGTCATACTGTTGGCTGCACAGGAGACCGTTTCAGTGGTGGCTGAAAAGTGCTCTGAGAGTAATCATTTTCACGCAGCCATGCCTATGTGCACTGAGAATTTGGAGGTGCCCCCGGTTTCTAGCCTTGGTTCATACTCTAGGGGCATCTCTTTTTCACAAGACGATAAAGACAGACCCCTCCCTCATGGGCTGGGGTGCGGTCTTAGATGGCTGTCCAGCTCACGGTCTCTGGAGCGGTCCTCATCTTGTGTGGCACATAAATCACCTAGAAATGCGGGCCATATTTCTAGCACTGAAATTCTTTCTTCCTCAGTTGAAAGGTCACCACAGTTATGACACAATGCAGTGGTAGTCTCAAATATCAACCACTAGGGAGGATTATGTTCGTGCCCCCTGTTCAGGCAGGCGCAACTAATTCTTCTCTGGGCAGAGGGCAAGTTTTTGTCAGTGAGTGCAATGTACTTTTTGGGCAACTGGAATGTGGGGGCAGACATCCTGTTGAGACAGGGGCTGAGGCCCAGGGATTGGAGGCTGTGGTGGAGTCCATATGGCAGAGGTTCGGCCAAGTGGAAGTGGATGTGTTCGCCTCTGAGGAGAAAACACACCTCCTGCTGTGGTTCGGCCTCACTCCTCCCACACCATTGGAGCTGGAAGCAATGGTGCACATGTGGCACATCTGTATGTTCTTCCCGTGATCGCTCTGCTCCTACAAGTCTAGCCAGAGTTTGCCAAGATTGTCTAGGTCTGCTGCTAGTAGCATCCTATTGGCCAGCTCGAATATGGTTCTCAGAGATAATATCCCTTCTAGATTCCCATCTGCAAGGATCTACTATCTCAAGCCAGAGGGCTGATTTATCACCCTCGGCCAGTACAATGGAAACTGTGGATCTGGCCCCTGAAGGGCACCAGCTCATCGATTCTGGTCTCACTACTGAGGTTGTAGAGACCATGTTGAATGCTAGAGCACCATCCATGAGGAAATTGTATGCACTCAAGTGGCGACTTTTTGTCTCATGGTGTGAGGAACGTCAGCTAGATCCAGTTAACTGCACAATAGCTACAGTCCTGGAGTTCTTACTAGGAGGTTTCTCAGGAGGGTGGGCTCCTTTTTCAATCAGGGTCTATGTGGCTGCCATTTCGGTCAGCGATGCCCCTATTGATGGAGCCTCTGTGGGGCAACAATCTCTAACTGCGAGGTTTATTCCTTTATTTATACCTTCCTGGGGCCTGGAAGGTCTGTCAGGTCCCCCATTTGAGCCCTTAGAGTCAGCCTCAGAGAAGCTTCTAACTCTAAAGGTAGCTCTTCTGCTGGCCCTGGCATCTTGCAAGCGAGTAGGAGATCTACAAGCTCTCTGTATTGCACCTTCCTGCCTTGACTTTGCCTCTAGATTAGCCAAGGCCTTCCTATATCCTAGGTTGGATTATATTCCTAAAGTGCCTACGTCTGCTGCCCACCCAGTAGTGTTGCAGGCTTTCTGCCCTCCTCTGTTCCTCACACCGGAACAAGAGAAATTGCACCTACTGTGTCCAGTAATGGCTCAAAGTACTTATGTTCACCGCTCTGGCCAGTGGCGTAAGTCGGTGCAGCTGCTGTTCTGCTTTGGCAGAGACAGTATAGGTGATGCTGTGTTGAGACAGCACATCTCTAATTGGATAGTGGAAGCAATCTCTATCGCTTATGCTGTGCGCAGTCTCGCTACGCCTCTGGGCATAAGGGCTCATTCCACTATGGGTGTCACCTCCTCAAAGGCTTTGTCTAAAGGGGTACCCTTACAGGATGTGTGGGCTGCAGCGGGGTGATCTACGCCACACACATTCATTCGATATTACAGCCTAGATATACATTCCAGGTATGTCTTGCAGTGACCCTCGGGCTTGGATCTTTTTGTACAGGCCTTACCCTCAGTATGATGGAATGGGTATTGTCATTCCCACAGCATGGAGCTCACACAATGTTGTGTTCCCTTTGAAAGGGAACGTCTGGGTTATGCATGTAACCCTGTTCCCTGAGAAGGGAATGAGACATTGCATAACTTTGTCATACTGGAGCATGCCTTTTTTATATCACGCAATGCACTTAATTGCCATGTTACCTGTTCAAAGCAGGCCTATAAATAGGCATGATTTTAGACAAGATTCAGATGTTGGTCATGCGCGAGGCCACTTCCCACAGCATGAAGCTCATGCAATGTCTCGTTCCCTTCTCAGGGAACAGGGTTACGTGTGTAACCCAGACGTTCCCATTTGGGTTCTCTTCTTAACAGAAAATTGTCATATACTGTGCACTGTATAGTCGCACTGTGACTTATTTTTTTGGAGGGTGGCCTTTTAAGTCATTATTGAAATATTAATCTACTCTCATTCCTCAACTTAAATGGGTAAAATTTTGCCACAGTAGAAGTTCTGCTGAAAGGTGGGGACATTGAGCATGTAGCAACTGAATGAATGAATAAAACTATGATTATATTATAGAACATGGTTGTTATTATTTGCCATTAGCTATATAAAGTTAATAATAAACTAACATGCATTGTCTAATGGTTGCGTTGAATATGGAACAGGACTATGACTCCCATCAACCAGTGCACATCACATTATCACAAAACTCATGTCACATGACTGTTTGCACCTGATTCACATGTATGATTAATGCGAACTAGTATTTTCTGTTGAATTCTCAAATCGGATTGGTCCAAATGTCCTGATTAATTTACTATAACCATAGCTCTGGCAGTAATTCTGATGACAAATTTTGTGTGAATGTGCTTATTCTAACCCTTATCACTTCCATATAAACTTACACAGGGACTTGTAGAGCAGACACTCCACATAAACAGATTCAAATTCAGTGTGTAATTATTGATATGTTGAAATTTTCTGTGACAACACATTTATTTAACGTTGTTGAAAGGAGTCTCCAGTATCAGCAATTTGCGACACTCAGAGGTAAAGCTGTAAGTTTACATCTTCAGACACAAGAAATTCTTTGGGACAGAGGGCTTTGTGAATCCCACTTTACATCAGGCTGCATCACACCACCATGTCAGTGAATATTATCCTACAACAGCATGCCCCACCATGTATTATTCCTTACATAATATACATTTATTGGAAAACCTGAACTCTGATACTATTATCACAATAGGCTTTTAGGTTATTTGATTCTGTATGTGCTTTAGAAAATGCTGAAAAATTTACACTAATAAAATTAGTACTGTAGCTATAGGGAACAACCTACATTACACATGCAGTTAACACTTTTTATTTATTTATTTATTTATTTATTTATTATCTTTTTTAGCTTCATTCTGATATGGACACAGAGGATGGTTCTGTGAAGTATGTCCTTACTGGAGATGGAGCAGGAACAATTTTTGAGATTGATGAAAACTCTGGTGATATCCATGCCACCAGAAGATTAGACAGAGAGGAGAAGTCCTCATACACACTTAGTGCTAAAGCAGTCAACAAAACATCTGGACACGTTCTGGAGAGGGCCTCTGATTTCATTATAAAAATCCATGACATCAACGATAACGAGCCAAAGTTCAGTAAGGACACTTACGTGGCCAGCGTACCCGAGATGTCCAATGTTGGTAAGTTAAAACATTAATTTGTTGTGACATGCTAGTGCAACAGCATCTGGTGAGTTATGACTGTTTTGTAATTAGACTTTTTTGCTGATTCTGGCACTGCCTGCTTCAGAGAATATTGAGATCTACTTAAAGTGAAGTACGTCTTATTCCACAAGAAGTAATGCCTCAACAGCCTTATTGAATTCAAACATCAACTATCCCCTCTGCTTTTTGGATATCACTTTTGAATTAAGGTGCCTTTATAAACAGTCCTTACACCATATGAAATAAAAGTGAATGTCTATAATAAAACTTCCACATAATCAGAATGCTCATAGATTTTTGACTTCTTAATATTGCATTTGCTAACAGAAAAAAATGGTAGGTCTATCACTGGAGACTTATGAAACATCTAGAACACATGCATTTTCATAGAATTAAATGATACAATGCTCACTGATGAGTGCTGGAATTTGTAAGCCCAATTATATTTAGTTCTCTGGCCAATTAGTTGTTGCCATTAAAAGGTATGATGAGCATTCAACCTTAGATAATTAAAAGAAAATGATTTCATCCAGTTTTAATTAATCCTATTATCGTCAATTATTTTTTTTTACACCTATTAAGACAAACAGACTGAATAAATGTAGATGAATGCACCAAAGCAAGTGGAAATCCATTACTCATTCTGAAGCACCAAATTAGCCTGTGGCTTTATCTCAAATAAATCAAAGCTCATTTCACATGAGACAAAGCATGGCAGATTGCTTTGATTAGAAGTTTAGGGTTAGGATAACATAGCCATTTTTGATATTAATGATATCATGGCTGACAAACAAATCTGTACTTAAGAAAATTAATAAGTGAAATGAGTCATGGCAGGTTTGTGACAGTACATGGATTTTCTATTTACAGCTCCTTAAACATAGTGAACTTCGTAAATTGAAAGTTTAATCTGTAGAAATATGTGCAAATTAGTGCACTGCAGAGAGATAAACATATTTTATATTGCAATGATTAACTTTTGTTTTTTCAAATTAAGAAATGATAAAACTGTTTTTGTACACAAGTTTTTATAATGAGGACGGAATATGTAATGTTTCATGATTTATTTTAACATCAGGCTATTTTTTAGCTGCAAACAGAACTTTTATGTAATGGGTCACATATAGTAGAAGTTGGAGGTAAAAGCATCACTCTTAATGGATCTTTCTCCAGCTTCGTGGGGCTCTTGTACTTGAAATCCTAAGACTCTACCAACAAGCCCACACTCTCCCTTTCATTTGTCTATTTCTCTATGGGCTTTGGAGTTACATCATACACAGCAACTCTAAATGGGACACTGCACTCATAAGCCAACTCGTTTTCCTCCCTCCTCTCATCCCTCTAAATGCAGAGCTGATTCAAACACACAGCATGTGTCGAGTCAAGAGGTCATGGGTGGCACTTGCGTTTAAGCCGAACAAACCGGCCATGTGTTGTGAACGTGCTCTCTGTTAATCGGGCTTGGCCATCCGTGAAGAGTGAGCCTCTGCACACTCCATGTTTTCCCAGCACCATCGGAGAGCGACAGATGTTTCTGAGTTCATTAGTATTCTCCAAGCTGGGCCGAAAGTGAACACCACTCAATAGAGGTCTCAAAGATGCCAAGGACGACATGGACACCATGTGCACACCTTTCGAAAAAAGATGGAAGAGTTGGGTCACCTTTAAAATTCATTCAAAAGTGGAAAGAAATGTTTGCAATACATGGACAAAGTGGTAGCATGACTGATGCAGAGATCATTTGGATGATTGTGATGAGTTTTAATGTTAAAACAAATTTAGGAATTATATTTTTTTTCATTCAAAAGATCATTTGAATTAAGATTTGTTTTAATCTTTCAGACCTTACAGCTTGATTCAGTTTTACTGGACAAACAAAATTATCATTATGGCACAGAAAATCAGACAGATCTGTATTCATGGAAGAAATTGTATTTGTGTTTAATAGTAATAATGCAGACCTGTTAATATTAGCATTTTGTCATTCTTAGTATAATATGTAGATAAAACATTTATTTAAAGCAACTGTACTATGTTGAATGGGAAAGGAAATCTAAAAATGTCATCCTACCATGAATTGAGATAGCCTACTTTTGGTTTAATTAGGCTAATTATAATTCTTTGAGTAGATCAGACTGTGTTACTCTGGTTTCATGATCCCTAACTAGAGAGAGAGAGCATGAAAAAGGATGGGATGACCCAGTATTACTAGACTTATGGAAATTTGACTATCAAAGAAAAGTTCATCACACAGCAGTACTGAGGTAATTATGAGATTATGATTTAGATATTAAGCACCATGATATAAGCTGATCAGGGATAAAAGAGCAAATGATCGAGCAATGCCTGGCCTTCATCACTGGTCACACTGGGGGTGTGCACACAAATTTGCATATTTTAATTACAACTCAAAGGGTGTGCACATGCCAACATAGTGCCACCAGGATCTGTTTTTATGAAGAAGAAGGGCTTAGTTCTAGTAGTAGTAGTAATATACATTTATTTTCTAATATGAAAATTGGATATGATGATTAGCTGTGTGAGCTACTTTGACAATATTTCTTCTTTCATTGATTTTTTCCCCCCTCATTTATCCCTTCAGGTGCATTTGTAATGAGAGTAACTGCTACAGATGCCGATGATGAATCCTATGGAAACAGTGCCAAGCTTGTGTACAGTATACTACAGGGACAGCCATACTTCTCTGTGGAACCTGAAACAGGTAAATACACCACAATATTGGATGTTAAAAAGTATTTTTAATAAGATTCATTTGTTTTGTTTTTTTAATCTATTTAATGAAATCCATTTTACTACTTCAATTTCCACACTATTCCAGCGTCACATATTTCTGTTCTCTACATGGAATCAGTAGTAATACTCACTTGCATAGCACTGTCCTTTTATCCCTTGAGCTTGTGCTGTGATGTTAGGCAGTCATGCTACTCTGAGCATTTTCTCACTAAGTGAACAAGTTATTCTGGGTCACTGTATTGAAAGCAGTGAAGTACAGCTATGGGCTAATACAACTATATGAGAAATCCAATTTGATCAGTGCATTGTGAGGTTGCATTTTGCAATTTATATCCCATTTATTTGCTTAAAATGCAGAATGTTTACCCATTCACCTTAGATTAATTCCTCTGTCATCCTAAACCACAGACTATTGACTTAACAGGGCATAACTGTACCTGGAAATAGAGCTACAGACAGTCTGTCTGCTGTTGAGAAACTAAATCGCATATTTAAACATATGAGCAAAATTCATGACATTCCTATTACTCGAGCTATTTCAACCTACTTGTGATGCAGCTAATATGTTTGATGGATGATTTGTTTTATTCAATCAGGTTTCACTCTAGGCCAGTATGCTTTCTATCTAAATCAAGGTGAAATCATGATGCAGCCTAAAATTCCACAGTGTTGCTAAGGATTTGCAGTTGATCAAAGTGTGATAGTTATTATATAAAAGTCCTTGTGCTGCTGTGGCAATTTGGCTATATATTTTAATATGAGAATATCCCATCTGGGTGAAGAGTATTAACTACATTTAGAGTTCAGTAGAGCCTCTGAAAGTGCTTAAATTAGCATGAACAAAATCCAGACACATTTAAGTGTATATGTCAAATACAAACCAAAGCATATTCTGTAAGGTTGTGTAAGATAATATTCTTTTCATAAGCTCATGATTAAGTATCTCTCAATACAGAATTATTCATTAAAGAATGTGTAGCCTTTGTAGAGAGCCCATTTTATCGATCTGGTTGTTCTGTAATGTTGATGACAGATCACCAAATTTTTATTGAATAAAATTTAATTGAATTCATTGATACCTAAATGTATTTTACTACCATTTTATTTATTACATAAGTCAGAAACAAATACAAAAACAAAATTAATAATGTTGTGCTAACAGATCAAAAAACTATTAGATGAATAGCTCAGTGTCAAACACAAGTGAATTTAATATACAGTCAATATTAAAATTTTCAGGACTGTGTGATGTCAAATTTGAAACCAAGATAAACCATGTCAGTTCATTCTTCACCTTTAATGTGATATAATGTATAAACAAATGTAAAAACTAATTGAAACATTTTAGAAAAAAAGTCAAACAGAAAAGAAAAAGAAAAAACTTACAGTTACCTCATTTCATACGTAAGTGTGCACAGATTATTTATTTTGGTTTTATGTTTTACATCACAAAAACCTGCAATTTTATCAGGAGTGTGCAGACATTTTTTTAAAAATATCCACTGTATATAGCTTTCATAGTCACATACTGTAGGTATTAATCCTTTGTTGTGTTATTTATTGTATTCTGTTTGGGCCAGATATGCAACTTATCTGTTGCTTTACAAGACACATGATTCATGTTGGACAGTGGTGGTAAGTTGGCAAAAAAGTGGTGGTGAGCCATAACCATACTCTGAGAACTGCTGAATGAATAAAAAAAATCACTCAATAAATAAACACAAGGAAAATGCCAATTTTTACCCCTGTTTCATGGAAGCACAGATCTTGCCTACAACTCTGCACAGACTTTACTCACTTCACTTACTTTTAGTGACACACCCACAACAATTGGCCAACACCTGTTGAAAGATGCACTTTGATGCACTGTGAATATAATGTAATTCCATTATTCCTTCATTTATCTTCAGTAACTGTTTCATCCTGGTCTGGATCACAGTGGATCCAGAGCCAGATGGGGATGTCAGTTCATCACAGGGCACCATGACACACATTCACACCTAGGGGCAACTAATGATAGCCAATTCAAGGTGTGCAAACATCACATCAGTAGATTCAGACAATTCACAAAAAAGCCAAAATGACTCTAATATTGTAGAGCAAACAGAATGGGCTATCAATTGCTTTAACTCTTAATTGCTTTAACGCATAACACTATGGGAGCGCCCTCGCGCTCGACCGGCATCTGAAGCTCATGTAAAATCATGCCGTGATCAGGTGACGTGGCAATTAAGTGCGTTGCGTGATTTTATATATATATATATATATATATATATATATATACAGTATCTCACAAAAGTGAGTACACCCCTCACATTTTTGTAAA
>JANDJT010000032.1:9452203-9474339 GCA_024331685.1 Stegophilus panzeri
TTTCACTGGGGAGAAAAAAGCTCATCCAGCCTTAGTAATCACTTCAAGCAGCTCTTTATATGCTGCTCTCAGTTTTTCGCACACCCTTCTGGCTCCTCGGAGTCAAGAGGAATTATTTTTTGTGAGTGTGTGTTTCTTTTTTTTGGCTTTCCATAGCAGAAGGAGGAGTTGCGACGCGATCTCCAAAATCCAGCGGAGATTCGGACTCGGGAGACAGAGCAAGAGATAGAGCATCGCTCGTCTCCGGCTCGTCTTCCAGATCCATACGAGATCCCCCGGACCTGAGACGGCTAGCTGCCTCTCAGTAGAGAGCGAGTCACGAGTGGAGCTGCCTAATGTAAGGCGTTACAGTGCGCACAGTCAGACATATTGAGGGCTGCTGTGCCATGCTCCATCCCTAGACATTTCACACAGAAAGTGTGAACTCCTCCCCATGATGAAACGGGAGCAAGGTGTAACACACTTCTTGAATTCTCTCACTCATACTTTTCTCTCTCACTCATTCTTTTTTTCTTCTCTTTAATTTAAAAGGGATAGAAAAGTCCAGAGATTTTGAGAAAAGATAGAGAGGAAATTAAGCGTCTTTTAGTTTCTTTACACAAACAACCAATATGCAGTCTTGCTGAAGATAATAAGGCTGACGGCGTGGTTCACAGGTGCCATATATATATCACGCAACGCGCTTTATTGCCACGTCAACTGATCACGGCAGGCCTATAAATAGGCATGATTTTACACAAGCTTCAGATGCTGGTCACGTGAGGGCGCTCCCATAGTGTTATGCTAAACGCAACCTGGAGTTCCCTTTGAAAGGGAACAAATCTGATGGGCCAGTAAAGATAACAGACTACAGTTCAATTTCATCCAAAGACCAAGACAAACTGAGACACTCTGCTGCACTACTGTAGACCCTGGCAACCAAAGGGGTTTATTAAATAAGGTCTGGTATGGTATCCATTTACATTCTGGATGCCTTGCTTGAGAAATACCTTAGCAAAATTCCACCCAAAGCAAAAGCCCCCTACCTGCAGCCCAAAGAATGGCCGCTGTCAACGATATCATCTGGTATACTCTTATTCCTTTGGGAGTGAATCAGCTGGCTCAAATGCTGCCCAGAATGTGCAAGGAGGGCAGGCAAATTCATCTTTATCATCCTCATTATAAAAGAATAAACTAGAAGTACATCAGCAGAAAAACATGAACTTAGAGAATGGTTAAAAGGCTGTATCTACTGTTATTTTATTGTTTGTATTATGTGCCAACAGCTAATTCTGTGCACAGCTTTGTCCATGAGATACTAAATCATGATGTTATTCTGAGTATTTTATTTAGTTCACAACAGGTGAACCCATTGTGGAATTTCGGTGTGTAATTACACATATGTTGTAATTAGTTATATTTCCACATTAAGTATCAAAACTATATAGTTTTTATAGATGGATTTGGATAAATACAAAATGGAAAATAAGTATAGGTCTGATAATAAAGTTACATGTCAGATAGAACCTACCAATGCTAAGGTCATAATAGGCATGTATTTTTGTTTTCCATCAGGTGTGATAAGGACAGCTCTGCCCAATATGATACGGGAGAACAGGGAACACTACCAGGTGGTAATCCAGGCTAAGGACATGGCAGGACAGATGGGTGGTCTCTCAGGGACTGCCACAGTCAATATCACACTGCTGGATGTCAACAACAGCCCTCCTCGCTTCCCTCATAGTAAATCCCTGCTTTTACATGTTGTACATGTGAACATCATTATGAAGGAAAAAATCAATGTCACTGCATTGAGTTGAGTTAAACATAATCCTTAAATAGACCTTTGTAAAGCTTGTGTGCATTCTACAATTGACCTTCCTATAAACAACTGTTAGAGTCAAGATGCATCTTTTCATGTCCTACATACAGTGCCTTGAATAAGTATTTATTTTAAGTAATAATAAGTATTTATTTACATCTTTGAACATTTTAAAATCCATTATGAAACAATACAAAGAATATGGCACAACCATGATTGCCTAGAGAAGGCGGTCCACCAAAAGTCAGTGACCAGGTAAGAAGGGCATTAGCCAGAGAACCAACCAAGAGGCTAGCTGGAGAGATCCAAACTTGGAAGAGAGAAGCTGATTACAGGACAACCTTAAGCTAGAGACTCCACAAAACTTTATGGAAGAGTTTCAACAAGAAAGCCATTAGCCATTTGGAATTTACTAAAAGCCATGATGGAAGACTCAGAAAACTCAGACGACATGTAGAAAAAGGTTCTCTGATGAGACCACTTTGAAGTTTTTGTTGTTTGCACAGACTGCTAGGTTAGGCAGAAATCCAACAATGCTCATCACTCTGAGAACCCCCTTCCCACAGAGAAGCTTGGTGATGGTAGCATCCTGGTGGCATGATGCAGTGTATGCAGGCAAATTCAGGGGAGTCTAGAAGAAAACATGTTCCAGTCTGCTTGAGACTTGACACTGGGATGGAGATTCATCCAACAGAACAATGACTCTAAGCATATTGCCAAAGTTGAAAACCAAGAAACTGAATGTGTTGGAATGGCCCAGTCAAAGGCAGGATTGAATTTGACTCATCTAATCTTTGTTAAGACTTTTTAAGAAAATTGCTGTTCACCATTGCCATTCAATATGACAAAGCTTGAAGCATAGGCAGAAAGATTAGGATCCAGATGTGCAAAGCTGCTAACTCAAATTGTAAAAATCCAATCCAAGAAAAGGTTCCATCTTTTTCAATTTCAGGTTATAACACTTTAAAATGTAAAAAGTTCAAGGGGATGAATACTTATGCAAGGCACATTAGATCTATGTAGGACACATTTACATGCTTGTCATGAAATCTTTTAATATGAAAAATTTTGATATTTCTAATGGAAGTAGACATTAAATACATGTCTGTGTGTGTGTGTGTGTGTGTTTGTGTGTGTGTTTGTGTGTGTGTGTGTGTGTATAAGAGAGCGATAGAGAAGGAAGAATAGAGAGGGAAATAGAGCTTCTTTTAGTTTGATAATCCCTCTTTTTGGTAAACTCTTAAATCCAGTGCATGAGGTAACAGCAGAAAGACATAAGGAAAAAATAGGCATACCCATGAAAACTCCAGTGGTTCATTGGAACTAAAATTCTATTAAACAATAACCACAGAGGGGCAGCTTTGTGTCTCCCTTGAGACGTGGGTAAACAAATAGCCAAATGCACTCTGCAGTGGCGGAGAGAACAAACGGTTCACTCAAACACCTGGATGTTTATTTACTCACTTCCCTCGTTCCTTCCCGAGGTGCATACCATCTCTCCACAGCTGAGTCAGCTGAAGTGGGATCTTCTGTTGGCCGGATAAAAGCAAATGATGCAGATGCAAGAGAGAATGCCGAAATGTGGTACAGCATTTTGGATGGTGATGGGCAGGATGCATTCAGTGTCATCACAGATGGAACTACTCAGGAAGGGGTGATCATAATCAAGAAGGTGAATGGACAGATATCTCATGTTTCAAACATCTGAATCCTGTGAATTGCTATAATCCAATACTTAGTATCACGGACCCACTTTCCACCATTCTATAGGGATGAGATTATATTACTATAAAGCTATACAGTAATAATGGAATTATCCATCCATCCACTTTCTGTACCGCTTATTCTACACAGGGTCACAGGAGAGCCTAGAGCCTATCCAAGGGAACTCGGGGTGCAAGGCGGGGGACATCCTGGATGGGGTGCCAACCCATTGCCGGGCACAATTGTACACCCATTCACAAAGTACAGACAATTTGGAAATGCCAAAGAGCCTACAACACATGTATTTGGACTAGGGGAAGAAACCGGAGTACCCGGAAGAAACCCCCAAAGCATGGGTAGAACATGCAAACTCCCTGCACACAGGGTGGAGGCGGGATTTGAACAACCTCAAATAAATTGAGATATTGTGTCTATAAACAAAATATCCCTTAAATTTTGATACAGTATTTCCAAAGATGAAATGCAGTAATTGCATTATATATTGTAATATAAACTTTTGTAAAAATAAACTATTGTGCTGTACAGTTATCCTATTTTTTCACACCTTTTCACCCATGCTCTTTGCAGTTTTTCTCATTCCCAAATCTGCCCCAGTGCAAATTCACACACTCATCTGCATACACATGCATTTGGAGTTCAGCATGCTGAGAAAGTAATCCCTTCAATCAAAGGCATTATTTCCTATTAACTTTACAAAGATGCTTAATTCTATTCCCTGCCAAAGACTCCTTTATTCCCTTTTGTATAGTATAGGGATCTATTGGGTTTGCAAAGCCTGCCTTAGCCTTAGCTTGCTCTCTCTCTCTCTCTCTCTCTCTCTCTCTCTCTCTCTCTCTCTCTCTCTCTCTCTCTCTCCCTGTAGGGTCAGGCTTTCAAGAAACTGTGGCCATTATCCAAATCCTATTGTTAAAATATGAATTACAGATAGATACAGAGAAAAAGCCTTGAGTCTCTAATCTACATGCAATTTAAATGATTTATTAAGGCCAATCATTGACAATTAACCAATAAAGATACTTCACATAGAAGAAAAGTGGGAATGATAAGCAAGAGCAATATAGTAGATCCATTTTAAATGAGAAATGTTCCAGTCCAGCACCTAAAAGACAAAAATAATGCACCTTTCTGGCCAAAGCTGAAAAGACCAAAAGAAGTATTTTTCAACAAAAACTTTATTCAGATCTCACATTTATATTTTTAACTGCTTCTTCGTTCCTCAGCCACTAGATTATGAAAGCAAGAGGATGTACTCACTGCGTGTTCAGGTGACAAACACACATCTTGATCAGCGATTTGAACATCTGGGCCCGTTCAGTGACACAGCTACAGTCAGGATCGCAGTCACAGATGTGGATGAACCACCTGTTTTTGGTCGGACCCATTATATCTTTGAGGTGGATGAGGACACAATACCTGGTAGTCCTGTAGGAACTGTAAGTGCCCGTGACCCTGATGCTGCCATTCAAATGGTCAAGTAAGTGATGGATAAAGCCTTTCTAAATGGCATGTTTGTTTGTTTGTTTGTTTGTTTGTTTATTTATTAATAGCATTATTATATATCATATATCTCACAATTGACCTGTTTAGCCTATTCCATTTTAATAATAATTCCTTAGATTTACATAGCGCTTTACATTGTATGGGAGGAAATCTCCTCAAACCACCAGTGTGTAGCATCCACCTGGATGATTCAACAGCAGCCATAGTGTGCCAGAACACCAACCACACACCAGCTAATGGTGGAGAGGAGAGGAGAGTGATGTAGCCAATTCAGGGATGGAGATTATTAAGGGGCCATGACAGATAAGGGCCAATGCAGGAATTTCGCCAGGCAACGCCAGGACAACTCTTTACGAGAAGATTTTTAATGACCACAGAGTCAGGACCTGGTTTTAATATCTCATCCACAGTATAGTGTCACTGTACTGGGACATTAGGACCCACATAGACCACAGGGTGAGCACCACCTACTGGCCTCACTAATACCACTTCCAGCAGCAACCTTAGTTCTTCAACACAGCATTCACTAAAACATTGTGTTGTATGTGTGAAAGTTTGCTCTGTTCAGTTGCAGTTGAGCCTGGTGTAGTGAAAAGGCAGGTTACCACACTAAAAATTAACAGACAATAAAGTAGTTCTGTCAGAAACCAAAAGATGCCACACCAAATTTGTAGCAAAACACCAAAGATGTACATTTAATATGCAGAATATGAGTATAGTGACATTAAAAATTGACAATGTATCCTCCATTATAATGGCTCCTCTTGTCATATTGTGATACTTTCTACTTGGTTAAATCAAACTTCAGCTTTCAGCTTTTTATCTATGTGTACTTATCTGTATGTGGCTGTGTTGTCTTTGTGTGTATATCATTGGAAAGGTGAAAGAAAAGCAAATTATTTATGAATTCTCTGCTGGTAATTTTCCCAAGGAAGTTGAGTGGCATGAGTACAGGCATTGTTTATTCCAATATTCTCATGCACCACCCATTTGAATTCCTTCCAACTTCTGTAAGTCACAAGATTTGAAAGAGCCTGCATTGTTTTTGTTCTGATATACACTCACAGACACGGAAACACACACACACACACACACACACACACACACACAAACACACAGTCTGAAAAGCAGAAAGCTGTCATTCTGTAAAACACATCATACTACACTGCATATTTAAATGTCACCAGAATATATAAGTTGACATTGATAAATGAGTCTAAAATGAGGGATTTCCTTGCTTTCCTTCTTGACAGCAAAATAAATAGGATAGTCAGAGTGATCAGTGGTTGAGCACTTTCAAATGAGACCTAACAAAATGTCACCTTATTAAAACACAGTTTCTCCCAGGTGAAAAGATTTCCATTTAATCATAGCTACCTAATACATCCAGCTGAGAATATAATCAAGAAATGTATTGGGTAAATAAATAAATTATTCTACAAATCCTTAAATATCATTAAATACTATGTAAAATTACTGAAGGACCTATATCTTTGGGAAGCAATAACTGGCTCAGTGCAAACACTCTTAGCTGCTTTGCTTTTAACATTGATTTGGCCAATAAAATATTTTGCTCTAATTGGCAAGTCATCCCGTATATACTCCAACATTTATGAATAATAAACTACTGCCTAAGTGTTTATTTGGCTGCTTCCCAAATGCAGGCCTTGTTCAGGGTCATTAGTAATAACTATATGATGAACACTGCTTGCCTGTACTAAAGCCTAAAACTGTGTGTGCTTTCTCCCTCTGCTGGTCCATAATTACTCTTCTTCTGGCCTGTTTTCAATATGAACATTCTTCTCTGCAGATACACCATCGATCGACACACAGACCTAGAGAGGCTGTTTAATATTGACTCCAACAATGGCACCATCAGCACACTGCAAGCTCTGGACAGAGAGACGTCCAAATGGCACAATATCTCCGTCCTGGCCACCGAAATCAGTGAGCACAGTTTTCATTTTTTAATGGAAGAGTTGCTATGAGATTAACAGTAACATGCTTATTTGAGAGCACAAGCTTTGTTTTGAGTTTTAGCACATTTTTCATTTGGGTTGAGCATATTAAATATGAATAAACAACAATGCCACTAGTTTGCCAATAATTTATCAATGCTGAAAGTTTTGGAATTAGTGAAAATTAAATTGTATTTAATTGTATCTATATCTAAATATATCTATATATTTATCCATTATAATCTGGTTATTGTTGTATATACAGTGTATATACAAAATCTATCATATATAAAACACATATATATATATATATATATATAAACATACGCACACACAAGCACTTGAGTCTTGCCTTTTGGCAAAAAAGAATAATGCACCTATTATATCTTTATTTATATCAGTTTAGAACACATTATCTGTGCAATCTAAAAAAATGTATTCATATTTAGTCATATCCCTAATATAATATGTATAAAAACAAATACCAATACATAATGCTGTGAGCTGTTATTAATTACTGTATTCCCTGCACACATTTGTTGGCAACAATGTAAGATTGGAACAAGAAAATCACAGTCCATATGGAATTGTTCAGTGCTTTATTTTTTATTGTCTTAGTTGCCTATCCCTGGCTCAAAGACCTAACATAATGTTTTCATGACAAGAAAATATCCTAAAGCACTGAGCTATCAGCTGTTTACATTTAGATATACTGTGTGAGTCATTTTGGATTTCAGTATATATATTTTCTTTAAATGTTCTACACAGTTCTACATTTTATGAAATGGTAAATAATTAGGAAGTGGGATGTCACTGCTTTATTAGTTCATATACAAGAGACCTAACAAAATGTGTAATATAAAATCTGTTGAACAAATCAGGGACATGATCAAGGAATAGAACATGGTTAGAGAAGGTTAGAGTTTATAAAAATAATTTTTAGACAGATGAGATGAAAATTAAAAGGGTAATCGAGAAGGAAAAATCACACCAAGCGCACCATCCACATATAGAACTGGCTCACTTGCCTTATTAATTATGTGCTGAAGCAGCAGGTTTAATTCTGAATGTAATTAGCATTTTAGTTGCATACATCCAAGCACATGCCTCCAAACTCAGTGGATGGTACTCCATCTTGCAGAAATGAATGAGGCATAGAGTTTTTCAGGGCAAAAAAGTGTCATATTCTTGAATAGTTCAAATCAGTCAATCAACCCAAACCTAGTTCAAATGATTCTCACTGACTGAACAAAAAAAGCTTCCCAAAAGAGAAGGAACTGAAAATGATTTCATTAAAGGCATGGCAGAGTGTTACCAAAAAGAATAGCATTCAAATTTTAAACTTTATTTCAATAGCAAAACCAAAAACACAACAGCACATTCAGAAACACAATAGCAAATTCAGTAATACAACAACAAAACCAAAAACATAACAGTAAATTTGAAAACACATTAACAGAAATTACAAATGTAAAGAGTAGGTCCTTATTAAACATCACATACTTGTTACTGATTGGACATGGTGTATAACTATCACAACCAAAAAATAATCCAGTTAGACTAGTGAAAATTATGTAATGCAAAGTTACTTATTATAATAAATATTTTGTTATTCTGAATAACCTCACTTCCTTTATGTCAGTTTTCAGCATTTGGAAACTCCTATTAATGCTCTGCAATGTTGACAGCATATGTAAAATACCATCATATCTTATCTTAATACTAATATGCATGAATAAAGGCATCAGTAGGTTAATTTAGGCTCATAATTCCTCTTACTGTAAACATCCTCCTGCTCTCTGTTTTCCACTGTCTCTCAGACTGATGTGCTGTTTTTGTTGAAATTGCTGTTGCATTCTCTGATTTCCTGATGTATATCTGAATTTTTGCTGTTCTTTTGGTTTGTTAATGTGTTTTGCACTTACAGGGCCAGTCTAATCTGATGTTACATAGCCAAAACAACAGCACCAACACTGTATAGCAAATAATTATAATAAATATGGAATACAGAATGATTGCTTACAGAAACTTTTCTCACCTTCAGGTACATCTCTACAAACAAGAGTCCCTGTGTTTATCAAAGTCCGGGATGTAAATGATAACGCACCTGAGTTTGCCATGTACTATGAGACCTTTGTCTGTGAAAATGTCAAAGCTGGGCAGGTATGTGATTGGTTCAACAGTTTCCTCCTCATTTTCAAATTTCCATTATATGTCCTTGTCAAGTTTGTTATTTGCCAATAGTTACCTCATATAACATGAAATGACATGAAAAACTAACCATGAATTAACTGTGAATAAGGATAATATTGTTGTATTGTATTTTAGCTCATTCAGACCATAAGTGCTGTGGATACGGACGAGCCACTTGTCGCACATAAGTTTGTCTTCGGTCAGAGCACAGTCAACCCTAACTTTACCATTTTTGACAATGAAGGTAAACATCACAGGGTGAAATACAACTGATTATGAGAAATACTGCAATACATTTTGGCAATAAATAATTCTCCATACTCAGATATAACCTTTATTATTATTATTATTATATTATTATTTTATGACATTTTGGCCACAGTAGTAATACCCTCCAATTAACACTTTGGTCTGTGTCAGAAGAAAATAAATATTGATAGTAAAAAAAAATGAAAATAGGGTTTGAAGAAACTATTAGCACCACTGAATTATCACAGGATAAAGTGATACAACTATCACACAGTTGTTTCCCAGCACTGATAACAGAGACATGGCCATTAATCCTGGTTATTTTGTTTGTTTACTTTCCAGATAACACAGCACGGATATTGACACGAAGGGGCAGCTTCAACCGACACGAGATGAGCTCATACCTGCTGCCCGTGGTGATCTCAGACAATGACTACCCTATACAGAGCAGTACAAGCACTTTGACCGTGCGAGTGTGTGCCTGCGACAGCCGTGGGAATGTGCAGTCATGCAGTACTGAAGCCCTACTGCTCGCTGCTGGCCTGAGCACCGGAGCACTCGTCGCTATCTTACTCTGTATCATCATACTGCTCAGTGAGTAAAGCTTGTACTAGCAGAACTTAAACAAAGTCCATTACTGAATGTTGCATGTGTCTCAAATACTTGACTTCCCCTTAGGTATTTGACTTCCATATCAATCAAAATCTATCTACACAAATCTCAGAAAAGCTACAAAATTGCTCTGACCACAATAATGTCTCATACATCTGTGAATTAATTTAATTCTATAGCTGAGACTATGACCTACCTAGACCAAAACCAGGAGAGGACAAATGATAAACTCATTAGCTAATCATTCAGGGAATTGGAAGCTTCAGTGTGCTTTCCCAGTCTTATAATTTGGTTCCCTGGAAAACGAATTGACTAGGGTAAAAATGGTAGCTAACAATGTAATAACATATGACAGGCTAATTACTTAACAGTGTGAACTAATACCAACTAAGAGAAACTAACAAATATATGGTTTCCTGGTTAAGGGGACAACGGTATAGCCATAGTCCTTTTCCTCCCCAGATAAGGTGTTTGACATAGCACATCACACTAGTGACCTTGACAAAAAGTCAGCAAGTCATTGGTGAGTCGTTTTGGTTATGAGCATCAGTGTTCTCTTCTTACAAGTAAAATCATGAGTCAGGCTAGCATTCTCTCTGTATATTTAACAATGAGGTGATTGCATGTTATGCTACCCTCAGCCAGATCACCACAGCTGATGTGTTTAATAGATTTGAAGTACACACTATTGTTATAGGATTAAGGTGTGTCACAACAGTGTGAAGTGCATTAACAAACATACAAAATAAAAGCATGTTTTTCTAACTTGATTTACTGTGTATAAAATGTTTACTAAATGTGCTAAAATATATGTAGTGATTTGGAATCTGTTAATACTGTTAATGCTCACTAATCAGCCTTCATCATTCTATAGATTTCTCATCACAAAATTTCCAAAATGTAAAGACTGTTCATATGCAGGGCTTGCTCACTGTTTGTTTAAAGGTTTGCTCACTGCCACTGAAATCGTATTCAATTAATAACAGTTAAGGCACATCAAATTCAGAATCAATTCTGAATTAGGTATTAGGTCAATAAGTATTTTTCATTTAGCACAGTGCAGGCTTAAATACCATAGTGAAAACATTCCAATTCTTATTTAACAAATCCAGAACTAACCTTTCTCACAAAATATATGGTATGCCATGCATGCCTGAGCATGGTGGTTAATCAACTCATAATTGATAAAGGGTTTTCATTCAGAATGACAGAAAGAACACACACAATTGCAGACTTTATCATTCCTTCTAAGGAGTCCCAGTGAAGACAGTATTGGGAATGAACTGATTTGACTACATTTTTGAGAAACTGAAAGTGTACATTATTTCATCCTTGCCAGAAAGATGCTATTCAAACATTCTTTGAGTGTGCAAAGGACAACTTAACAAATACAGAAGCACACTATTCGCTAATGTAGATGGGTTAAAAGGAGCAAAATATGCTTTCTTCTGTTACCATATTAATAAAAACACATGAGAATATAAATAACCAAAAAGTATGTTAATGTCCATAATGTTTATTTCTAGTATACCTAGTATCCATCCAGCCTAACAAACCTTCGAGGTTAGCAATTGATAGTGTCAGTACATCAGCAATATCATGATATCTGTTGCCTTCAAAGTCTGCCTCAAACCATGGCCTTTTTATCTTCATTGCTATCAAAGCACTGCTGAGACTGAGACAATCTAAGACAACAACTTATGAGACAGCATAGGCAGCAAGGAAGCAAGGAAGCTGCCTTCAGTTTTGACTTGATTTGATTTTTCCCCTCATTATTATGATGTATACTCCACTGAACCTCTGCAGTACGCTGGTGTAATACATAAGACATACATCCAACACAAATTCACCTGTCTCTGTTCATCTTTTACATGTCATGTGCTGCCACACTGTACTGTGACCTACATCTACTCTCTCCTTGATAAATGTTGTAAAACACCATGAATCAGTGTAAATGGGCTGTGTAACCTCACAGCCACTTCACTGTGGGAGCCATGAACAAATTCTATTTATAACATCCCCAATGCACATCCCTTGGTGGGCTGACTCTCTTATCTCAATCTCTGAATGGTGTTGCTAAAATGGCTGATTCAGATTTTGGCAGTGTAACTTTTTATTCTTGTCTATTTTCTACCTTTGTTATGAACAGGTTTTTTTTTAATAACTTTTAAATTAATACATGCATATCAACTGTTACATTGGTTTAGGTCATGGGAAATGGTTGAAAATTAATCACCATATACAGTAGTATTTTGTCTTTCAATAGTAATTGTATTGCAATTATTGCTAAACTTGGCTAATTTGAACATGGGTAAAATTGGTTATAATTTGACAAACATTTAATTTCATTTGGAATATGTGTTTTTTCAAATTCCAGTTGTTTTTAAGAGTGCATACTGCTGTATATTCCTTAATTCATTAATTCATACTTCTTAACCACATTATCAAGGTTGCACTGAATTCAGACCGTATCCCATGAAAACTGGAAATGAGGTGTGAATAAACCCTGGATGGGATGCCAGTCCATCACATAACACATTCACATATTCATTCACACCTAGAGGAAATTTAAAGTAGCCAGTCTATCTACTGACATATTTTTGAGAGGTGGGAAGAAACCCAGAATAAGTCAACATGGATATGGGTAGAACATGTTGAGAACTGTTTATGAGGCATATTTTTCATTATGTATTATAACCAACTGCGCAACCCCATTCCAAGTCATTCACAAGATTTTATGATGGATTTATGGGGAATAAACCTCATTTAAATTATATTATACTGCTAATTTTTGAGCAAAATAGGCACAATTTATGTTTTATTTGAAGTACTATAGACCTGAAGAAAAACACTTGAGTGGTTATCAAACACTGGTAGGCTACATTTATGGCCTTTGGCAGATGCCGTTTTCCAGAGCAATATACTGTACATCTATCTCATTTATACAACTGCATTTGCAGCTTAGCAGTGCTGGGATTTGAACACATGACCCACCAATCAGTAGTCCAATGTTTTAACCACTGAGCAACAACTACTTTGTCAAGGCTAGACTGCTATATCAAGGTTTAGCCAATGTATTTGCTGTTTAAGCACTACAAATTTAATAAGGTTAAACACTAAATGAAAAGTGCCAAACAGTGATCAAAACAACAAAACTTATTGTTTTATTGGCCTATTCATTATCTATGGCCAGTCAAATCTGACTAGAACACCATCAATGTAGAAAATTTTAACAAACTATGAAAAAGTGGGGCAAAAAAACAGACCATTTATCATTATAGTCTGGACAAAGACATTGAGCTTTATGTCAGTCAAAGGACAGGAATCGTAGTTATAGAAAATTGGCCAAACCTGACTGGAACACAATAGGGTGGTTAAATTGAGAAAATTCACCATATTGGTTTTCACCATCAATTAACTAAAACAATTAACCTGAATATGCTTTAAAACATAATCACATTGATGTTTTATCAAGTTTTCTTTGAGACCCTTTCGGATCTCTGTGTTCTACTTTCATCTTTTTTATTCTCCTTTAATTTACTACAAACAATCACAAACTAAGTTAAAAGTAGGGCACCCCATTAGGATGCTACTTCAGGTAATACTTACAGAAAGTCTCTTTTCCTGACCCCCCCACGTTCTCTCAAAATGCAACACTGGGAAAAAAAATTGTTTTCATTATAAAATGCATGAAATTGACAGAAAGTCCTTTCTGCTGTTGTAAGCCCCTAAGTAGGTCACATGCTTCTGCCATCATAAAACACCACATTTACCTAGATATACTTTAATGCAGCATAAAAAACCCCACCAAACTCCACTTTTTTTCTGCAGCACTGAGCTACAATATGCCACACTTATAGCTAGATGCACTTTGATAGGACATTTTCTTAGTATGCCACTTAACCAAGCATGATTCATGTTCCAACTGAGGTAATATCATCTGCGTTAATACAACTATTTGAGTCACTATGTTTGTATCAGAGATCATTGTTAACCTATAATGCATTACCCTGTGATTCATCTCAGCTAATTTTGCTGCTAAATCAGGTGTTCTCAGTAGACAATGTATGAAAAAGTGCATAATAGTGAGTCCTAGGACACAATCATTTTAATCCTGATTCAATGGAGAATGAGGGTAATGTAAAAATAATGATATGAATGTGAATGCATGGAAGCATCAGGCCAAATGAGGAGCATTTTCTTCATATATTTTATAAATTCTGCTTTAGCTCATTATATTTAACAGGTTCTCATCTTCTACTATATCTGCTGAACTGCAGTAAGCGATATATAGTTTATTGTTTTGCATAGATTTCTCTGTCTCTATGACACCCTTTCCACCAGAACTTAATTTTTGAGTACACAGGTGATAGCACTGATGGTTAAACCTTAGCATTTATAACTCTTGAGTGCAATACCATGACATTTGCCCATTACCTTCCCTTCCCCTCACTGCACTGTTTTAGTTGTTCTTTCTGACAAGCTGTCCAATTCACCATAGCACTCCACACAGTGAAAGGGGGCCACTGGGGCATGACAAGAGGCTGCTACAGTACCTCCATCAAAAATAACCCTTCCACACACTCACCCATACATACCCTCAACAAGCCCTCACCACCTGTGGTCCACCAGTCTGGGCATCACACAGCTCCTGTGAGGCCTCCTTCATAATTAACACCTGAGTGTTAGGCAGGGGCAATCACTCCATTTACCTGCTGAGAGGAGAGAGCAGCTGCTGATCAGGAAAAAAAAAACAAGCTGCCAACAGGAGCACCTGTTCTCTTCTCAGGCAGAATTTGCTCCCTATTCAAAAGAAAACCAGAAAACATGTCTTAATGACAGTTTACAAATCAGCCCTGTGCTGCATGTCAGTCCTTACATGAAATGCCCAATATTTTATATATATATATATATATATATATATATATATTTATTTATTTTTTTAATTAATTATCAATTATATTAAAAAAAAAAAATGTAAAGTTGGTTGAGCCTGGTCAATACATCACATATGTGCTTTTCAAAGCATTGGACATTCTATAATATAACATGATGACAGAGACTATGTTTACATGGACAGCAATAATCTAATTATTGACCTTATTCTGAATAAGATAATATTATGATAAAGGTGTTTACATGAGTCGCGTTTAGAATACTCCTTTCATGTTCCTGTTTTACATGTTATAGAACATAGATCGTTTAACGGCACACATCATTACATCGCCACACCACGCCGTCCGACGTTCCCTCCAGTATTTCACGTATCAACATACAGTTCATCTTTGTTATGGTACCGTACAGAGTTTTGGGTGTTTTTATTTTTAATTTTACGAAAGCTTCAAGTGCAGATCGTTATTTGTCATGCTATATGTGCGAATAGCCGACTGCTTGAAGCCTTGGGCTGCATCCGAAACCGCGCACTTACCTACTATATAGCAGCCGAAACACGTTTTTCGCCTACTATATACATGTATTTCGCCTACTATATAGTAGGTAAGTACGCGGTTTCGGACGCAGCCGTGCTCTCCTGTTTGCCGTTAAATGGTTGAGCACTGCCGTGTGTGTACGTGTCCTGTCACAAAATGCTGTGAAATTATTATTAATTAAGGTGTATACATGTCTGTAACGCACGTCGATAATGCGACTAAAACAGGAAAACTCCACATGTCTTAATTCGATTTGTATTTACTGCGAGTATGACTTTAATCAGATTAAGTTAATAAAAAATTGCTGTTTACATGGTAGTTTCTTAATCAGAGTATTGTCTTAATCGGGTTAATATTGGATTATTTTTGTCCATGTAAACATACTGAGGGAGGAAAATAAAGCAAAACAGTGTTTTTTTTTCTGAAACTTAAATATATTAAGTTTATATCTGAGGCAATACTAAGTATTTATCACAAATAGCTTATGGCTCCTTTCGCAATGTTCATGACGCATGACGTATTTTGAAACACACTCCTCTGCAGCTTCTGCTGAACTCTACACAGTTTTATTCAATGCCAGCTTCATTCTTATCTCTTCTCCTGCCCTCAGCCAGCCAGCAGCCTCTGAATGCTTTTAATAAACTGATGAGCTAGAAGTTCTCATCAGAGGATAATTGATTGTTCCCCCTTCTATTTTTATTTATTTATTTATTTATTTATTTGTGGCTTAATGACTGCATATAATCCATTTTTACTAAGCTTTTTTTCCCCCTCTGGTCACTCACTAAATGAAGGTCACTCCCAGGGTTCGATCACAGCTTTTTCTCTTGCTTGTTGCCATGGTGATCATGCTGGCTTTCAGTCATTTTCTTCATATTTACCACGCTAGGTGATGTTGTCCCATCCACTCACAGAATGTTTAAAGGACACAAAGCATTGTTTATCTCAAGGGTTGCTATAGAAATGGTAATGTTTTTGTTTTCCTGTACCCGTTTCTATAGTGATTGTGGTCATGTTTGCGGCACTGAGACGGCAGAGGAAGAAAGAGCCTCTGATCATTTCCAAAGAGGACGTGAGGGACAACGTGGTGAGTTACAATGATGAGGGCGGAGGGGAAGAAGACACACAGGCCTTTGACATCGGCACGCTGAGGAACCCCGAAGTCATTGACACCAACAAGGTGAGACGTGACATCATCCCAGAAATGCTCTTTCCCTTCCGACGTGTCTCACCCATTAAAAACAATGCAGACGTGAGGGACTTTATTAACGGACGTCTTCAGGAGAATGATTTGGACCCTGCAGCACCGCCGTATGATTCACTGGCCACTTATGCCTATGAGGGCAATGGTTCGCTCGCAGAATCTCTTAGTTCACTTGAGTCAACAGCAACTGAAGGAGATCAGGATTTTGATTATCTTAGTCAGTGGGGGCCACCATTCAAAAAACTGGCAGATATGTATATAGGAAAAGAGATGCACAGAGAGACTTAACACCATGTTGTAACACTGTCCTGAGTATTCTGACTCATATCATTCCATGAGATAACTCACATCAACACTCTTTTACCCAACTGTATAATCCAGTTAGAGTTAAAAAAGACTTGAAAATCATGCTTAAATTAATTGGGAGATTTGATTAAAACATTTATTTTCCTCCTCTCATTCTTGATCTAGTTCTTCTCTTTCTTCCTCTTCTCTCTGTTTTATATTTCATAAAGTTGCCTTTGAGGTTTAGGAATTTGTTGTGATTGATGGTGTGAATAATGTGTTTTGTATGTTCGAACAGTGATAGCAGCTTTCTATACTATTGATGTTTACTGCAAATAAATGGAAAACAATCTGATTATTAGCTTAGCTTTTATTGCAAACCATACATAAAATAAATACATGTAAACTATTTGGTATCTTGGGTTAAGAGGCAGTGTTACAGTGAAAGTTTTTTATTGGTTCAAAGTGTAAATGTGTGCATTCATCTCAGCACATAGAATTAGATCATGTACAATGAAAAGTGTAATCTTGTAGAAACCTGGTCATACGATCTTCATTCTGGTCGACTGCTGTCATATTGTTTTATACTGTATTTATATTTTTATACTTATTTTGATAATAAAGTTTTGAAAATCTCTACTGTGTTTTAAATGTCATCATTGGAAATCAATGGATTGACCAGTTTTAATAACAGCAATAACAGCAGTCTTTCCTTTTTAAGCATTGACCATGAACAGAAATGAATATTTCATCTGATACTTTCCTGACACCATGGTTTTATTATTATTATTATTATTATTATTATTATTATTATTATTATTTATTTATTTATTTTATTTTTTTAAAGGTAAAACTGATAACTTCTTTTAGATTTAAAAAGTAATTGGCTTATATTAATAAGAAAAAAAAAGGAAAGAAAAAGAAAAAAAAAATAATATAACAATGGGAAAAATATAACTCGATGAACATAATCAGATAAATGAAGAAAGTTGTCAGGCAGCAGAGACTGTTGCTGGTGAAGGTTTGACTTTATTGCAAGAGGTAGACAAATCCAAAACAATAGGCATAATCAGAATCACAAAACAAGCGAGGGACAGACGATCAGCATATCAGTCTGACCGATCAGAGTATCAAAGGCAAAAACCAGAATCAGGGAGGAAAGAAGAATATGAAAATGGAAAAGAATTTAAAAAAAAATTTAATAATAATAATAAAAAAAATGAACTGAATGCATACAGATAGGCTTGGCAGCATCATGAGAAAACTTTGCACTAACAGCATTTGAGCCCGGATTACTTATGTGTGTGTGCTTTATGGATGTGTTACAGATGTGTGAAATTAGTAATCAGGTGACCTTGAATGTGACAGAAACTGTGTGATGGGAAATAGAGTCCAAATCAGCCATGTTGTGACTCTGTGATGGATTCTGGGAATTTGAGTCTATGGCCGAATTTTGTTCTGACATGACAGGCGCATTCAGGAAATCTTCTAGATCTTTATTTGTTATAATATATTTGTTGTTTATTTGATTGCATTTATAATTGTCTCCATAATTTAGCATTAATATATTTACACATTGCCTTTCATGTAAAGCCTAAGTTAAAAATTCTTTAGCACATGCATTCTCAAGAATCTTAATCTCCCTATTAACACAAAAGTTGAAATGTATATGCCTGTACATAACTTATACATTCCTTGGTAAGATTTTATTTCATCACCCCCTTATACACTGGTGTATGTCTCCAGATGATTACCAACTGGAGCAGCTTTTAATTTTCACTTTAGATACATGGACATCTGCCAGAGTAGCAGCAAAATGGTTTTGAAAGAGAAAACATTAAAGAGAAATGTATCATTTCACAAATTGTACATAATGGATCTTGATCTAAATAAACAATTTAAGGATAATTGAGCAATGTTTGATGTCCTGAAGGTTTAAGATTAGGGTAGAGGGAGCACAATATGTGGACATTGCATTCAGAATTATCAGCAGCTCTACAATTGATATTTGATTATAGGATTGAGCATTTGTATACCCTTGTAGATGGACCATCTTCCATGCTGAACATTTCAAGATTCTTTATCATTTTAAAGATTTGCTTGTAGGCTGCCTACTTCAATTCAAAACTACAGGTTTTTAATATGGTTCAAATCCAGAGACTGAGTTTCACTGACAAACTAAAATTTTGTATTCCTGCAAACAGTTATGTATTTATTTAAACATATGTTTGAAGAACCCCTTTTCTACTGTTTAACATCTTGCCAGATGGGGGTATCAGGTGCTTCCCTTTCCACCAAACTTGGTGATGTGCATCCAAAAGTTGCAGTTAGGTATCTTCTGCCTAACAACACAGAATTTCAAATTTAGCTCCAATTATCTCACCAACCACTTTAATAGGAACACCTGCACAAGCTCATTCATGCAATTATCCATTCAGCCAGTCATGTGGCATAAGTGCAATGCATAAAATCATGTCAAGTCAAGAGCTTAATTTAATTTTCACATCAAACATCAGAATGGGGGAAAATGTGATCTCAGTGACTTTGACCCAGGCATGGTTTTTGGTGATGGGTCAGATTGAGTATTTTGGAAACTTCTGGAATTTTCAGACACATCTGACACATTTTCAGACACATCTTATATCTCTAGAGATATATATATATATAAAAAAAACAACAACAACAAAAAAAAACATCAGTTTGACCTCATGAGAGAGGTCAAATGAGAATGGCCAGATGGGTTCAAGCTGACAATAACATCTTAAATAAGCACTATTTACAATCGTAGTGAACAGAAAAACATCTCAGAATGCACAACACATCAAACCTTGAGGTGGATGGGCTACAACAGCAGATGACCACATCACATTCCCCTCCTGTCAGACAAGAACAGCAATCTGAGCACAGGCTCACCGAAACTAGACAGATCAGAAAAATGTACCCTGTTTAATGAATCTCACTTTCTTCTCTAACATGTAGATGGCAGGGTCAGAATTTGGTGACAAAGTCATCAATCCATGGATCAGATCAACAGGTGTTGACAGGTCAGGATGGTAATGGTAGTGTAATGGTGTGGGGAACATTTTCTTGGCACACACTTGGCCCCTTAATACCAATCAAAAATCATTTAAATGCCACAGCCTATCTAAGTATTGTTACTGGCCATGTGCATCCCTTTATGGCCACAATTTATGCATCTTATAATGGCTAGTTCCAGCATGATAATGGGCCATGCAAAGGAATGGTTCCATCACCTGCTCTGAGAGCAAATGAGAGTCTTACCCAGTAACAATATGACGTTCCTAAAATTAAACAAAAAAAAAATGGCCAGTAAAAATCCAGCTTGACTTGAAAATTTTAAATAATTTGATACAAGGTTTATTTTATACAACAACTTTTCCTGCTTACATGAAGGATGCCAATAATTCTGGCTTTGAATGTATTGAATTATGAATTTGACCACCAACTTATATTTTAGAATATTCAAAATGTCCTTGATGACAGCTTGGTATTGATGTACATTATCTCAACCACCCACCTGGAACATGGGTGGAAACATGGTATTATATAATAAGACATAATACTGGCTGTCAGGTTTTACCTGCAGAAATAGGTCTCCAAAAAATTGCTGCAGATTCTCCAAGATGCTCAGTAACTCTTACCAGCCAAATTCCTTATAAAACTGCATAAAGTGTACCTGGGACTAAATAAAATATTGACTATGTTAAGTTTAATGCCTTTTACTGCTCTTTATAGTAGGTTTTTTATGCAGGAAACCATCTGGGTTACGTATGTAACCCTGTTCCCTGAGAAGGGAACGAGACGTTGCTTCACGCTTGATGCTTTTAGAACGGCCCTAGGCGGAAACGGTATCTGACTACGTGTGAAATCACACCCATGGGATTAGCCTGCCTCAGTCAGGTGATGAAGTACAACCCCAATTCCGAAAGTTGGGACAGTATGGAAAATGCTAATAAAAACAAAGAGGAGTGATTTGTAAATGTACTTTGACTTGTATTTAAACAAAAGTGTATAAAGACAAGGTATTTGATGTTTTACCTAATCAACTGAATAGTTTTTTAAAGATAAATGTTTATTTTGAAATTGATGCATGAAACTCATTCCAAAAAAGTTGGGTCGGGGCAATTTAGGACTAATAGTGATGTGACAAGTTGAAATAAAAAGTTGATGTGAAACAAGTGAGGCAGTTGTCTAATCATAATATATAAGGACCCTCCAAAAAAGGCATAGTCCATCAAGAGCAAGGATGGGTTGAGGCTCGCCAATCTGCCAACAGATGCATCAGCGAATAATTTAACACTTTGAGAACAACATTCTCCAAAGACAAATCGGTAGGATTTTAGGCATTTCACCTTCTACTGTGCACAATATAATTAAAAGATTCAAGGAATCCAGTCAAATCTCTGTGCGTTAAGGGCAAGGCCGATAAACATTTCTGAATACGCGTGATCTCCGATCCCTCAGACATCACTGTCTTAAAAGCCATCATGAATCTGTAATGGATATCCTGACATGGGCCCAGGGCTCTACAGTGCGACCATTTCACTCGCATTTGCGACTGAAAAGTACTTTGTGCGACTGTGAATAAATATTTAGGCGCACCGGTGCGAGTGACCTGTTCAGAGTTGAATAATACAATCAGAATAAAAACTACAGGAAGTCTGAAATACATCTACACCATGTTACTTTCACCAGTTACTTTCACACTGCTTTTCATCACCTCAGTCAACCGAACAAGTGTGTAAATACTGCAGAGAAGCAGAGTAAATTAATAATAATGCTACTGCTACAAGGTGGGTTTTAATTCAAACTTCTTTCTTAAATAATTGATCACCAATCATAATCAAGAGCAGCAACTGTTCAGTCTGTAAACATACAGCACGCTGCTGCTCTCCTTCACTAACTCTAATAGCGCATTCATTTCATTTAAACTCAGGGTTGCCAGATATCACTAGGAAAGTTGACTCCAGTTTCCATGTTTTGATTGAAATCCCCCCAAAAACACAATATTATCAGCAAACATGGCAACAGTGTACTGGGGGAACCCATCTAAAACTGATAAACAAACTAAAATAAAACTACTAAAATGTAAAGACAGAAAATGTGCTTAGTTATAAATAAATCATTTAATATAAAAAATAGATATTATAATAACTTCA
>JANDJT010000032.1:9474582-9488766 GCA_024331685.1 Stegophilus panzeri
AACTCAATTAACAGTGACCATGAGCAGAGAGCTTACATTTAACTGTTTATGACAGACCTCCTGATTAAAGCTTAAATGAAAAAAAATTGGTATCTGGATCGGTTTCAGTCGTAAAAATCCTGATTGGTGCATCCCTAATGAACACCACTAAACTAAAGCGCTTTGCATCTGATAGGTAAATGAACTCACCCAGTCAGATCCTATATGAGATTATTCAGACATACACAATATACACAGAGTGTTTCGAGAACTGACTCCAACCCAGAACCCTAACCCTAACCCTAACCATGACAGTGGAAAATGTCTAATAGTGTAGCTTTAAATATATTTAAGAGGAGCAGACTTCAAAGACTGAACAATGAGGTTTATTGTATTTATTTACAAGGTGGAACAGGTTATTGGTTGTTTTTTGCATACAGCCTATAAAATTAACTGAAAATATTACATTTAGTTTATCAGAAGGTAAATTAATGTGTCATGGCTCACACTATGTTCCTATATTCTGTCATAATTGACAAGCTCAAGTTTTCTCATGCCTACTTGTGTGTTATATTGTGGCACATTAATGTGCCTAAAAAAAACAAAATTTTTGACAGTGCTCCTAAAAAAAATTGTTATATACCTCCCCATGGGAAATTTTAAAGTGTTTGTAAAATCCACAGCACTATCTTGGTAGTCACTGGGTCCCAGTACACTACTGGAATCACACTGTGAAAGAAACACGTAATAGAGCATACAACTTCCCTGTGATAATAAATACCCCCATTAAATATGAGAAGAAATATTTCTTCAGAAATATTCTGCGTTCATAACAGCCCAACAGACTCAACTGAAGGGAAATGAAAATGGATCCGAGAATTTTCAGATCTTATTGTGACAAATCAATACTCGATCTGAATGTACATATGATAAACTGAGCATAACAGACTGAAATATAATGTATTACGTGCACAGTTTCAGGTAACACAGACCCAAACTCATTCTTGCACCCCGGCAGACTCAAGGGAGAAAGAGACTTTTTTTTTTTTTTTAAGTGAAAGCATCATAAGTTCATTACCCTGCCCAGCTCACTGAACAGGGACATAACAACACTGGGGTCAAGCACAACCTCAAAGTCCCCGATACCCCACTTTATCAGCCCCTTGGGACTACCTCTTCCTTCTAGCACTTAGAATGGTCCTCAGATCCATTCTCACACCTCTGGAGAACTGGAATCGTGGCTGCCCGGATCCCCTGCCTCTGAGTGGGGGAGGCGGGCAGCCACACTAGCTTTCTATTCCTCCCTGTGAGTGCTAGTCTCAGGCCAAGGACTACTCTAAGCCTTCGGGAGGTAAAAGCGGCGAGGGAGGAATTCATTGAATGCCTCTGACTGTTTTTTTCACTTCCTGAAACCTGTCCATTAAATAAATACACTTTGTCTCGCTCTTTTATTCCTGACAACTTAAGCCTCAGATGCCTCTCTGTGACCACCAAAGCAGCCATAGAATGGCCAATGGCACTGGCTGTCTGCTTCATGACAAATCTGTGGCTCGGTGGCGATCTGAAACTGCCTCGGGATCAATACCCTCACCACTATCGAGCTCTTTTAGCAGGTCAGTTTGATAAGCTTGAAGCACAACCATAATATGCAAAGCAGCACAAGCCTCACCTGCTGCTGCATAAGCCTTGCCCACTAACTGTGAGGACACCCTGCACGGCTTCATAGGCAAGGCTGGCCCCTCTAAGTGTGCTACCATGCGAGGAAAGAGATAGCTAACTTCTCTTCAATCCACAGCAGTGCACAGTAACCATATGTTTTTACCCCAACAATGGTAGCATAAGTTGTCATGGCAGGGTTAAAAACTCGATTGGAGTACAGTTTTCCCATGATCTCAACATCTCGGAATGGAGCTCAGGAAAAAAGGGGAGCTTCTTGTGGGGAAGAATTTCTTACCACTTGTGAGGAAGTGCTCATCCAGTCTACCACAAGGCGCCTCCTCCTCAGCTGGCCATTCTATTTTTAACTTCACCACAGCCCTAGTCACAACCTCTAGCAGCTCTTTATAGGATTTAGAGAGTTGCATGGGTTGTGCTTTCTCCTCCATCTCCTCAGAGGTGGAGGTGGTTGGTTGATTTACCTGTCCCAGAGGAGAAATCGTACTGCGAGCTCCCGCTGGGACTGGAGACTCGGAACTGGAGGAAAAAAGCATGTGAAAGGGTCTCTTGGTCTTCCTCCAGATCCAGCTGAGACCGCATCTGTGCCAAACTATGAGGCACAGATGCCCAGCTCCCTTCACTCGCGAAGAGAGCCAGCCAAGCTCTGAGTTTTTTCAGGAAGAATTTCTCACAGTGCACGCAGACAGCCCCCTCAAGGACTTGCCTAGCATGCTCTGCCCCCAAACATTTAACACAGAAAATGTGACTGTTATCCTCCATGAGAAAATGGGAGCATGGTGAGACATAATTGCTCACAGTTACTACTTTTTTTTTCAGACAAACAATAGGACAGACACAGAGACACAGACACATAGTACACAGACATAGACAAACGCTTCCTGAAAACAAAGAAGCTGAATGATGTAGTTTTTGAGTGCCTTATATAGTCTTCATGATGCATTTCTACTTCGTCACCTGACTGAGGTAAGCCAGTCAGATTGGGATGATTTCACACATATTCAGACACGTTTTTCACAGAAACATATTCAGTTTCTGCCAAGGGGCATTCCCAAAGCATCAAGCGTGACACAACTTAACCCCTCAAAACTTTAATTTCATTATTTGTGAAGGTTTCATAACATTTCTTTACATATACATATATACATACATGCAAACATGAAAGGTTAATTGAACCACAGTGCAATAATTTCACAGTGTGCTCTCAAATTAATCTTAAGGAAGGTAAGAGAGAAGCCAACAGTCACATGAAGAGAGTTTCAGGATTTCTGAAACCAGCAGGAACAACAGTTACACACAGAGCAATAAACAATGAACTATACCACAAGTGCAACTATCAGAAGATTCCCTACATTTCACAGAAGCAGTCAAGCTGGCCCTAATGAATGTATGCTCTCAGTCTAATAAGACTTTTCTTTTGAATGAATTTGGACTTCTTGTTTTTAACTGATACTTGGCTTAAACTTGGTGAGAATGGTCAGATTGTTGAATTTTGTCAGCAGCTCTCTGTGACTGATTTACTGTCAATTGTGTTTCATTTGGTAAATTTAATATTCTCCTTGATGACATTTTTAGCACATTTCCTTCATAATTAGTAAATATTGTTGAACCATTTAATTTTGTACTACATGGTTATGGTTCCACACATAATCGACCCTATGCTGGATTTGATTTTCATACTAGGCTTGGCACTTAATTCCCTATATTTGGAAGACATCAAATTATTTGCCTACAAATATATTATTTTTGCATCAACTTTTAACTCTAAAATGATAAGTTCTAAACATATGATAAGCAATGTTTTAGTAATTATTCAGCTGCCAAATTGTCATTCATCTGAGTGTACAAAACAGTTTGCTTTATCATGTCAATGATTAGATTATGCTCTGCACCATTAAATAAGGTTGCTACTTTTAAGTTAGCCATTACCTTGGTTGAATGATAAAATATTCTGTTTAAAGAGAGTATGGTAGATGCATTGTGTGTAAGTGGGAACAGAAAAAGCTGCAGGTTCATTACCTACACTTGGAAGCTTTATTGGTTTCATATAACCCAAGGGTTAGGGAGGCAAGAGCTGCTAATTTAGTAAGGTAATCAGTGCCAATAAACAGAACTCACAGTTTTTATTGTCTGCACTTGATCAACTTGTAAATGGTGCTCCATCTGCCACTCCTGTTTGCACTATTGATTGCAAACAGTTTTTTATTTATTTTTCCCCCCTCCGTTGACAAGATTAATGACATCAGGACTCGACTGATATAAATATATAAATATATATATAACACTGCTCCTTTGAGTTAATTTAATTGGGACCATGCTACATTTGAAATGTTCTGGCTGTTACAATGTATTCCTGGCTTTTTTTGGAAGAAGGTATTAGGAACTATCTGTGCCACCCAACTGTGAATGAGTTTAATTTCAGTTTATGTTCCAGAGTACTAAGTTACCACATGTTCAGCCTCTTCTTAATAAAACTGGCCTTGATCCATCTATATGGAGTCATTTTAGACAATCTCTATTTCCATTTTCCATACCGCTTATCCTACAGTGGATCATGGGGGAGCCTGGAGCTTATCGGAGAGATACACTTTATTACACATAACTTAATTTATGGACTTTAATGTTGTGAATTCTTTATATTCCCGGATTTCTTGAGTTAATACTGATGTCTGGTGAAAATGTCATGTGAATAGCCTCGTTGGAAAGACATTTACTGAAAAAAATGTTCACGTGTCCAATATTGACTTCCCCCACTGTATAAACATGTACTAATTTTGCAAAAGTGAGAGTCTTACAATGCAGGAATTTTTCTTTTAAATCAATATTCTGCTATTCCCTGCTTTAAGTTTACACTAAATATAATCTTACCGACACTGTGCAGACTGGACTGTGCTATTAATATATATGCACAATTCAATACTTCAGAGAAAGCAGTAGAGAGACTTATTCATTACAAAAGCACATTTCACATTTATTGGAAATTAATATCAAGGTGTATGATTATCTAGTGACAGTGTCTAACATCAATAAAAATACTGACAGAGCTAATGGTATATTATTGTGGTTCACAGTCCAGGAATAAGTAAACTGGTCTCATCAGGGTATTGCTCATTTTTATTTTCAGGATTTAGAGGAACATGACAATAACCTAATAACTGTCCAAAGAAGCCAACAGCATCACCAGATTCAAAATGTGCTTTAACAAAACAATTTAACTCAAAAGGACAGTGTTTCAAATGTCTGCAAAACATTTCATGGAGTACTGAGAACCTACAATGTTCAGAACTGATTTATCTATAGAGTTAAATTATAACTTTACTCATTAACCTCAAATAACATCTGAATATGAGTACTGAGTCAGTGAATGGTCATCATAGCTAGAGGGAGCTGACTGCAGCTCCAGCTGAATCTGTAAATGAGACCTGGGGGCCAAATGCACTCAAGGTGACCACTCACTACACATACTGTCACTGAATATTAATGGGGCTTGAGTATTTATAAGAGCATGAAGCATGCAATCCTAAGCCTCAAATGAGCCATTATTGTCTGAGGTAACCAAATAAGAAGCACTCCTACCTTTATCTTGCAGAGCTAAAGGTAATCTGAGGAGAGAAGCAATCTATTGGGAGTAATACAGATGTGGCCATTAAAAATGCGTGTCGAAAGAAAAGGGATCCTATGATTTCATGCGGTATCACGCAGAATAATGCGCTTGCTCCAGGCACAGGAAATACAGGACTAATAGTGGGCAGTCATGTTTCATTTGAATAAACACAGCTTGCTAGTAGATACAGTAGTTCTGCCCGGACATATACTGTATACACTTGCATTCTTTTACCAACCAAACGGTGTGGTTTCTTGTACTGAAGCCCATGATCTGTTTGTGCTTGGCCAGCATATCTGTGAACCTCTCTCAGAACCGTTTTACAACAAGCAGCAGAGCACATTAAATGTTGTTGAGCCTGAAAACAATGGAATGTGAGGTTGATTAGATTTAAGAAAAAAATATTTTGTATGGTTTGGATAAAAATATAAGTTTCTCATCAACATGTAGGATAAACCTAATTTAAACAAGTTTCTAATTACAAGAGTGAGCGTGGTCAAGTCATGTGTTATAGGTAAAAAAATGTGCATCATGTATGTGTGTTTAGGTAGCGCAGCAGTAACGTGTGGGTCTACTGTGCCAGTGGCAGGGGTTTGAGTCCCAGCTCAGTTCAATGTTTTTTAAATGAGCAGGGTTTTTTAAGTTATTTAAGTGAACACAGACATCCACACTCTGAAAAGAAAGACCATTGAATTTATTTAATTCCTACATCGGATCCATGTCACTGAATTTAATTATATTGTACCGTACTCTGTGATTCGATCAAAGTTAAACCAAATATTAAAACATTTTATGTATTAATTTAAACATGTGGCAACATTTATCAAATGTGTTGTTACAGAAAGAGCATATTCACAAGGTGATTTACACATCCTGACTATCACGGATACTCAGAGGTGGGTAGTAACATGCTACATTTACTTCGTTACCTTTACTTCAGTAACTTTTTTGAAAATAAATACTTTTAATAGTTAACTTGGTATACTTATACTCTTACTCATGTTTATTTTTAATCACAGAAATGTATTTTTACATTTGCTGCTGTTCCTCTGTTATTGTTGAATATATGTAGTTGTATTAATTAGTTTAAATGCCGTACAATGGGGTTGCGAGCCTCGGCATACGCTGCAGTGGTCTGAACAACAACCGCTCATGTTTTTAGCGTCCTGGAGAGGGGGAAGAAACGAGCATGTCAACACACACACAGGAGTTCGTCCGTCGATTTCGACGAAGACTGTAGTTTCCATTTCTGCCTCCATTATGGAGAACACAACTGGAATTTGACTTGCGTGTGAATTGGATTAAAATGAGGAAGACTTGCACAGCATCACTCTCACTTCCAGACTGAGTCAAGATGACTGAAGATGGCCCCTGGGCGCAGTGATTCATACACCCATTCATACACTACGGACACTTTGGAAATGCCAATCCGCCTACCATGCATGTCTTTGGACTGGGGGAGGAAACACCTGCAGCACGGGTAGAACGTGCAAACTCCGCACACAGGGCTATGGTGGGAATCGAACCCAAAATCCTGGAGGTGTGCAGCAAACATGTTAACCACTAAGCCCTGAACAAAAAACACACACACACACACACACACACACACACACACACACACACACAGAGTGAAATTCATGATTTTCCCTTGATTTTAATCAGATCCGAAGTAACTTTATTATTCTTACTCAAGTAATTATTACTATTATTACTTTTACTTTCTACCGCTATGTCTTTATCCCCACTGAACAGTTGCTTTATGAGGGTTCAGCTCTACCTGACCAGCCAACCAACATGTTGGAAGTGTGAAAACGTCTTGGCCAAAACAATAGCAGGAATTATCCACACCCAACCCCAAGTACAGGTGTAAATAGCTCATAACCCTAGGCCCACACAAACCCAAAGTGTGGATGCCAGTCCACTGAACTACCCAAAAGATATTTAAAATGAAACTGCATGAAAAGTTTACAAAAACAAGAGACTGACAGAAAATCCAGAGACTCTATTTGCAGACCTCCAAAAGGATGGCAGCACCAGCAACCTGATTTTTTTTTACATGAATAAACCCCATGCATGGCATAGGGCCATAATTTCAAAGTTTCCCTCTGCTGAAAGAAAAGGCATCTGTAGGGGTTTCCAGCTAATAATAAAAAAAAATGAGGAAGACACAACTGTCAGCGCATCGACATATAAAAGACGTCTAAAATGTAAATAAAAACAGAATGCAATGATCTGCAAATCTCATAAACACATATTTTTCCATCTTCAGATCATTGAATACACATTGTTCATGCTAGTATGAGACTCAATCATGCTCACTTTATATTTTATATAATCTTGTAATTATCATAAGTTTTGATGAGAAACGTAATATTTTTATGTGAACCATTCAACCACACATTCCATTTTTATTATACTGTGTTCAGCTACAGTATGTTGTTCCATGAGCCACCTGGTGGTTATTGTGTGAAGCACAACAAATGAATATAAATTCTTAGAGCTGTGTCTGCAGTATACCGCGTGATCACATGTGACAAATCGCGTGATACCACGTGAAAAAACATGCATTCTTAAAAGCCACATCTGTATGAGCATGTGGCCTCTCAGGGCCAGGACAGGCAGAACACAGACACTTGGCAAGCAGAAGTGGTGAAAACAGCGTTAAATTAAATTTAGGTGCACAGGTGGAGGTGAACAGGTGTTGAGTGTGTGTGTGTGTGTGTGTGTGTGTGTGGATCATTGTCTTCCTGGAGTGGGATGCGAGGAACAGGTTGGAGCCGCCATGGGGTGGGATCCAGGAGGCCTGGCGGAGGCACAGCGTAGGGGGGAAGTTTCTTCTCTGAAATTGGCATCATTGTCATCTTCATCTGAAAAGAGAGCATGAGAGAGATGAATTACAGGCCATGTTTTCAGAGAAAGAACTCACAACACCGCATCTGCTGTGCCCTTTTATATCTGCTTTTCTTCTGCCAGATGGTGATGAGAAACCTCTCCAATCATCTGCTGCCAGCCATGTGTGTTTCTGCCACCCCACCTCGCAGCCATGTGCGCTCTTGCTGTCCAAAACAAACGGGGTGCTGAAATGGCACTGTCCATTCAGCATCCCACTGGCAGTTGCGCAAACAGTGCAATGTGTGTTGTGTGTGCGGGCTGTAGGCCTGCCATCACAGTAGACCCTCCTCAGCTCCAAGCCTACTGCCAGGCTGAGTTGGGCCCAGAGGGTGTGCCTTTTTGAGAGGCTGTTGGCATTTCTGTACTGAGCCCACACTCTTTGCTGGACCTGGAACAAGAAGTCCTGCAGTGAGAGGAACCAGCAGGTCACCCTGGTTTTGGTAGCTTTGGCCCAGGCCATCCATGCAGGGATGCGTGGTCAGTGGCCAGGATGCAGTTCTGACCCACCAGGTAGTATCGTAGCGCCTCTATGGCCCACCTTATTGCAAGGGCTTCTCGATCCACTGCAGCATATTTCTGTTAGGCGGGGGTGAGCTTCCTGCCGATGTAAAGGACCGGGTGCTCCTCGCCATTGAATGTTTGGGACAGGACGGCCCCCAGTTCTGTCTCGAGGCATCCATGTGCATGGTGAATGGCATGGAGAAGTCGGGGTTCGGGAGGACTGGGGAGCTCAGGGAAGGGAGTAGCTGTTGAACTCCAAGACTTGGTTGAGCCTCCAGAATCATTGCAAAGGTCAATTCGCTCCTGCATTCCTTGCATATAGTTGACCAGAGACCAGAATGGAGAGGGTTGCTCTTCCCAGGCTTCTCGGGCCACATCCAACAGTCATTGAGGTCGCCGTACGAAGAGAAGTTCAAAGGGGGTGAACACGGTGGATGCTCGTGGAGTCTCTCAGATGGTGAAAAGCACATAGGGAAGCGGAGGTCCCAGTTTTGGCAATCCTCATCTACCACTTGGCAGAGCATCCATTTAAGTGTTATGTTAAAGCGCTCCACCAGGCCATCAGTTTGAGGGTAGTAGATGGAGATGTTTCACCTTCAACAACCGACACAGATCACCCATTAGTTTAGAGGTGAAAGCCGTACCTTGGTTGGTTAAGATGTCCTTGGGGAGCCCCACACGGCTGAACAGGAGCACCAGTTCTGGGGTGATGTTCTGGGAGGTGGCTTTTCATAGTGGGACTGCCTCGGGGTGCCTGGTGGCATAGTTGAGGATCACTAAGAAGTATTCATGATCCCGGGCAGACTTTGGGATCGGCCCTAGCAGATCCATGCCCACCCTCTCGAAGAGGGCACTGATGATGGGGAGAGGGATGAGGAGCATGGGCAGTGGCTTCCGGGGTGGAGTCTGCTGGCACTGGGGGCAATGCTGAAAGAAGGCCAGGATGTTGGCATCCATACCGGCCAAAGGAACCGATCCCGCAGCTTGGCCAGGGTATTGTGGGCCCCGAGATGACCACCAAGTGGATAGTTGTGAGCCAGGTGCATCAGGGGCTGAGTCTTGGAGTGAGGGATGACCAGGAGGTCACATGGCTGGCCTTGGCATTCCGTCTGGAAGAAGAGGAGACCATTGGACACCATGATGTAGGTGGCGGGGAGATGCTGCCCTGGTTGCTGGTTGATGCCGTCGATCAGTCACACCTGGCCCCAGCAGTACCTCAGTCGGTCATCCTCCTTTTGTTCGCATCCAAGGTTCCTTTCCCGAGCAACCTGGTGAAACACAGAGAAGACTGGGTTAGAGGGTGTGAGTGTCTCATCTGAGGAGGTGGTCAGGTGGGATAGGGTTACTGTGCTCCCTGAACTATGGTCAGCATGGCCAGGACACATTCGAGGGCTTCCACCATCTCCCTTGGGCCCCTGGTATTCCTCATCCCTACCGCTTTACGCTCTTCAGGTGGCAGAGCTCGCAAGAAGTGATCCATTACAACTTTCTCCACAACTTCTCTGGTGTTGTATCATTCAGCTTGGAGCCACCTTCTGGTTATTCTGAGCAGAGAGTCCATTTGAGTATGCGGGGTGGCTCGGATTGGTAAGACCAGCTGTGGAACTCTGCTGCCGCGTTGATGGGGGATAGGCCACAGCAGCTCAAGATTTCCACCTTCAGCACTGGGTAGAGGGTAGCTTGGTCAGGTGGAAGGGCATAGCCCACTGGGCCTCCCCCGACAGGAAAGGGGTGAGTCTTCTTCCTGGGACTTGTCTAAGTCGGGGGACTTGCTCAAAGTTGAGGAGGAAGACCGCAATGTTATCCTTGCTGGTGAGTTTTGTGAGGACTGGGAGAGGGATGGAGGCAGCAGAGCAGGGTTTCTTCTTTAAATCCAGCAGCACCTGGGTTGCAGCGCAGAGGCTTTGGGCCAGCTCCTGGGTCACCCCCTGCTGCTAGATGTTCATCTCCAAGAGGTGCTACAGCTTGGGATTCATCGTGTGCCATGGGGTTTTGTTTTTCTTTCTTTCTTTTTTTTTTTGTCTCTGATATTACGCCCGCGTCCTCCAGCAGTGTGGCCTCTCAGGGCTGGGACAGGCAGAACACAGACACTCGCAGCACAGCTGCGAAGATTTTAAGAATTTTTTTCTATGAGATCAGCATCATCATTGTCTGCATCTGAACAGAGAGAGTGAGAGAGACAAAATTACTGGCCATGTTTGTGGAGAATTAAACTCACCACGCCATGTCTGCTGTGCTCTTTTATATCCACTGCTCTTCTGCCAGACAGTGAGGAGAAGTTGCTCCAATCATCTGCTGCCAGCCGTGTGTGTTTCTGCCGCCCGGCCTCTCAGCCATGTGCGCTCTTGCTGTCCAAAACAAACGGGGTGCTGAAATGGTGCTGTCTGTTCCAGCAGTTTCATGAGGAGCGCGATGTGTGTTGTGTGTGTGGGCTGCAGGCCTGCCGTCACAGAGCAGTTATGAATTTGTCAAATTTCTGTTATGCACTTTATTTCTTGTACCCACCACTGCAGTGCATAAGAATCCAGAACATTATATAATAATCTAACAATCAAACTCCTATCATAAATCTAACATTTAATTGGGATCATTTGTCTTTAATAATGTTCCCCAAAGCCTTAATGACAACAGCAACAGACAGTGTCACATTAAAAGCCCTTAAAATGCATGCAGAGTTCTCATTTATTCTGCAATCAGAAAGGAAAACGTGACAAGTAATGCCATCATTAGGCTGCCATGGCTGTCAATGTCAAGACTTTTTTGATTTCTCCAGATATTTGCCACCAACAGGGCAAGACTGACACAAAGCACAGCTTCCTGTAGTGGTGGAAACAGTTTAATCACAGCTTTTAGACAGGGTAGGGGACCAGGCATCACACAGTGAGCTATTTGGAGAGAGCAATGACCCATGCACTGCAATGAACTGTGGGGAATGTCTCACATCCCATGGGACATCACAGAGTTGCCACGGCAACATTCTGGGAAAAGATCCTCATATGCATCAATCAGACTGATCGCAGGAGATGATCATAGTGATCATGGAGGAAAGAAGCTCTCTCACTCTCAATAACGTTCAATCTCAAGAGGCATACTTAAACTCTCTGTGTGCCACATGGAATAATACATGAAAGCCCTCTTGTTATTGCTATGTGGGCACTTCATGGGTTGACTGGTGGCAGAAGGTTGAATAATCTTCAATAAGCTGTCACTTACTCATGCATCACAGGCCTTATAAGCTGATGGCAGATTAGTTTTATATAACATTTTAGCATTTTACAGTGCAGCAATGGTCTGTTGAGTCAGCAAACCATGGTGAGTGTGATGTACATACCCCTGTGGTATTCAGTTTCTCATTTAAACAATGTCAGCTCTCTTATTAAACATACACTCAATAAGTTCTTGTGATATTCTAGGAACCTGCCACACTCAATAGGCATTAATTTAATACACAGTCCCCTCTGAAAGTGTTGGAAAAGCAAGGCCAATTCTATTGTTTTTCGCTATACATTGAAGATATTTGGATTTGAGATCAAAATATGAATACGAGCCTGTATATGAGAATATGAGAACAGGTCAGAATTTCCTCACATTTACATCTACAGTAGATGTGTTAAATAACTTAGAACATGACAACTTTTGTTTTAACCCACATTTTTTCAAGTGATCAAAAATATTGGAACATGATTTATAGGTGTTCATTGCTGCCAGGTGTGCCCTCTTAAATTGATTGTTTAATTAATACCTCTGAATATCTACTCTTGGCTTGGGCCCTAGGTTTTACCTGTGAATACTGCATTTATTGTTAAAAAGGATAAATCAATATGAAGATCAGATAACTGTCTATGAGAGAAAAGCAATCAATTTTGAAGCTGAGAAAAGGGGGGAAATCAGAGCCATTGCACAAACATTGGGCATAGCCAATACAACAATTTGGAATGTCCTGATAAAGAAAGAAACTAACAAACTAACTTATTGGTGTACTACCAACCAGACATGGAGCAGGTTGGCCAAAGAAAATAACAGCAGTTGATTACTGAAACATTGTGAAAGCTGTGAAGAAAACCAAAATCAACAGTTAGTGACACCACCAACAACTCCTCCACTTTTTCAAGTGGAGAAATATAGAGGCCATACCACAAGATGCAAACCACTCATGAGCAAAAGGAATCAGAAAGCCAGATTGCAATTTGCAAAAAAAAAAAAAAAAAAAAAAAAAAAATACAGAGATGAGCCACAAAAGTTCTGGAAACAAGAACTAACCAAAATGTGAAGAATGAATGGATCTGCTCATGATCCAAAACATAGAAGCTCATCAGTCAAGCATGGTGCAGGTAGTGTCATGGCATGGGCTTGCAAGGCTACTTCTGAACAGGCTCACCAATCTTTACTAATCTTTATTAACTCATCTTTATTTAACTCATGATGGTAGCATCAGAATGAATATAGAACTTTACAGAAAAATTGGCCTTCCAATTTACAGAGAAATGCATCCCATCTAACTGTGAGGAACGTCATCATGCAGCAAGACAATGACCCAAACATACTGCCAACACAACAAATGACTTCATCTGGGGAAAAGGTGGAAGGTTTTAGACTAGCCAAGTCAATCACCAGACCTTAACCCAGTTGAGCATGCATTTCATCTCCTGAAGAGGAGACTGAAGGGAGAAACACCCCAAAACAGGCAACAACTGAAAGGAGCTGCAGTACAAGCCTGTAAAAGAATCATAAAAGAAGAAACCAACAGTTTTGTGATGCATTGGGTCACAAGCTTGATGCAGTTATTGCAAGCAAGGGATATGCAACCAAATATTAAGTGTTATTTACTTAAATTTTCTTTAATTGACTATCTGTTCCATTACTTTTGCTCACCTAAATATTGGGTGGTCTGCCACAGAAGGTGCCAAGTTCTAAGTTGTAATTAGATTAGATGTCAACATCAGGAAATGAAAGTTGAAATTCTGATCTAAACTCAAATGTATTCAGAGTATAGCAAAAACATAAGAATTGTGTGTGTGTGTGTGTGTGTGTGTGTGTGTGTGTGTATAACACACAAATAACAAAGGAACTGCTTATTTAATTCAAAGCAGCATTTCTGCCAGCCCAAAACCAACAGTACGCCTTCCCCAAATCATTTTTTGGAAAAGGAGGAGGGAATGCAAGTGTCATAGGAATCCTCATGATGGCACACTAGGCAGTATATGGCTCATTGCAGCTTCAGAAAAGGACTTACACAGTATCACACTATGCCAAAATTTAAAGAAATTCAAGAAATGATGAGGAAGAAGGTGACTGAAATACATTAGTCTCAGAAGGGTTACAAAGCTATTTCAAAGGCTCTGGGACTCCAAAGGACCACAGTGAGAGTCATTATCTCTAAATGGAAAATCTCAGCATAGCATTAAGCCTTCCCAGAAGTGGTCGACCTTCCAAAATGCCTCCAAGAGCAGAGTAACTACTCATCCAGCAAGTCACAAAAGAGCCAAGGACAACATTAAAGGACCTACAGGCCTCTCTTGCATCAATAAAGGTCA
>JANDJT010000032.1:9488871-9502200 GCA_024331685.1 Stegophilus panzeri
TGAATTTTACCAAAACACACCTTGATGATCCTCAAACCTTTTGGGAGAATGTTCTGTGGATTGATGAGTCGAAAGTGCAACATTTTGGAAGACATCTGGCATAAACCAAACATAGAATTCCACAAAAAGAACATCATACCTACGGTGAAGCATGGTGGTGGAAGTGTGATGGTGTCGGGATGCTTTGCTGCTTCAGGGCCTGGGCAACTTGCAATAAATGAGGGAAACAGGAATTCTGCTCTCTACCAGAAAATCCTAAAGAAGAATACCCGGCCTTAAGTTGAAACTCAAGCATAACTGGATTATGCATCAAGACAATCATCCAAAGCCTAGGAGTAAGTCCTAGTCCAAGAAGTAAGTGAAAGACTGATCTCCAGTTCTCAGAAGCATTTTGTTGCAGTTATTGCTGCTAAAGGTGGCACAAACAGATTTTACGTTTAAGGGGGAAATTAGTTTTTCACATTGGTGATAGGTGTTGGATAACTTTTTTTTTTACTTTAGTAAAAAATAATAATAAATAAAAACTGTATTATGTGTTTACTCAGGCTACCTTTCTTTCATGTTGTATTTTGTTTAATGATATAAAACTATTTAGTATGAGATATACACAAAAACAAAAGAAATAAGTGCTTTTTTCACAGCACTGTATGTATGTATGTATATGAATGTACTGTATATGTGTATAGTTAACAGAGGGCTCAGAGACACAGAATAAGGATCCACTAGGATATGTGTTTTTTTCCACAAAATTATGAGATTTTCATGAATACTATTTTCTTTGTTTAAATGTCACTATAAAAGAGTTCCAAATAAATCTCTCCATATCCAACTTGTTAAATGGGGCCCACTTTCTGCACATACACTTTCATCTGCACATGCAAATATTTATTAGATTTAATTCTGTTCATTTGCTATAAAACAAATTGGAATAAAAGACCTTGGCAACCCTGCTATTAAGTGTTCTGACTGCTACTCGTCTCCCAAGCATAGGTCAGTGTGATTCTCATTTTTGATTACTAGGTGCAATAATAAGTCTTAATAGTAAGTGGAGCAGTGAGCACAGAATTCAACAGAATTTAAAATGTTTGGTTTAAAATTAGGACTTTATGAAATTTAAAATTTATTAAACAGCTATATACTGTATGTCCCTTATATATGCCCCAGTGGACAAGCTGCCACTGCTTCTGAGCATGAATAATTTGTTTGGCACACATTTGTGGCCAGTGATTTTGGAAATAACAAGCTCCCTAAAATATTGTAAGGGAACTGACTTCAGGTGTTCATGTTAACAATCAATAATGAAATATATGGTCATCAGAACATCCACAAGAACTGACAGCAAAAGGAGAAATGAGAGGGAAGAAAATCAAGTAGAGAAGGAGGACTCATAAGCCTTGCAGGGTTGTGGCACAGGCAGTAAACAGGTACTTCAATTCTGACTCAAGGGTGTATGGTAGAAGAACACCAACAAGTCAGACAATTAATCATTTGAGTCCTGTTGCCCCCACAGTCCCAGTGGATGTGCTCACTGCTTTTAAAATCTATCTTAAAAATCAGTCCAGCTCTCAGGGGAAGCAGAGGGTAATAGTTGGGCAGATGCTCAGGAGGTGCTTGGCTGTGAGGATAGCAGCCCAGCATGCTGTAGAGGGTTTGTGTTGTGTTTATGTTTTGGTGCTTGGGGATTTGGGGATTCTAAACCAATTTTAGGATAACAGTTTAATATATTGGTAAGCACTCTGAATTTGAAAGGTCTAGGGTTTCTTTATCTGAATCAGAGCAGCTTTCAAAATATAATATACAGTACTATAAATAGCAGCCAAAAAGTAGAAATGAAATCAAATCAATATTTGGCTTGATCCACCTTTGCTTTTTTAAAATTGCATGAATTCTTGTATATGAATAATGTAGTTCTATAAGTAAATTAGTTGATAAGTGAAATCAACAATTTGAACAATTTGGCATAGTTCCTTTGTAGACTTTGATTGTCTCACTTGCTTCTGTAAATAATTAAAGAAATGCTCAATTTATTTATGTGACAGAGACACTAATGCAGAAGACATGAAGTAAACATGTAAATGTTTAAGACAAAATTTCTAAAGAAATTTAAGTAATTAAGATATTTGCACATATACATATTTTCACATTCTAAGATTGAAAGTTACTGTCAAGAGAGAAACTTGCTATTGCTTTATAATATCATGATCACTATTGTTTACAATAGATGAATACTCTTCCATAAAAGCCTCTAATTTGCTGTAAAGACTTACAAGTGGAAAACAAAAAAAAGACAACACCTGTTTAGCATCTCCATTAAACCTTCTCAGAGACAGGGAGGCTGAAAATTTGCCAGATGATACACTTTCCGCTATTGTGGCTCTAGATCTGTATAGTGGACCTATATGCATCTCTGTGTACATTTCTTATTTGTATTTTTCAAATGTTTTACACATGGCTCATTGAGGTAGATAGAAAACACAAACTGGTTTCTCTGTGTGCAAGATTACTGCAAGCTTCATAACGTGAATGCTGGCAAGATCAATCCATGCTAGAACATGTGACGAGTGGCAGTGATGACCTCATTCACTAACACCTGTCAGTGCAATCATTCCATAATTTGTAAGACCATACAATGGAGGTATAGCTGCCTATACTGCAATCATGGTCTTGTACAAAACTGTAAGGAACACACAAATTGGTGAATATTTTGCCTCTATCTGGGTGATTTTCTTAGGGGAAAGCTGTAATTGGCATTTTTGAATTTGGGTAGCCTGTCTTCCTAGCACTGACGTTATATGCATTCATCAAATCTCAGATGATTATGGAGGCAGTGGATGCCAATCATGTAATTTCCAGCTTAAGGTTGATGCCATGGTTCCTTGACAGCGAGGACATGCAATTTAAGGATTTTAGGGAGAAAGCAAGGAGAAGACAGTCATGAGAGAAATGCAAGGGGGTGAGTGAGATAATTATATTTTCAGCTGCCATACTGCACACATTAGTGTTTTGCCTAAACACCAGGGTATTCAAACAGCAGAAGGTAAAATAGTATTGAAATTATTTTGGCTGGTATAATAAAACATCATCCTAGACTCATCTGACTGACAGATTCTTCTCTTAGGCTATGTGAGTTAAGCTAAGGTAAATTAAAAACATGGAACCAGCACTCAGAATTCACACATTCTCATCTAGCTATCTACCTAAAGGAGCACAACCAACTGAAGTTTGGAGCCAGGGAGAGATTTTAACCACACCATTCACACACTCACACACGTAGTCCAAGCAGTATTTTCTATAATCGGCCAGTGTGTTTGCGTTTACACACACACACACACACACACTTATATATATATATATATATATATACACAGATTATAGAAAATACTGGGCAACTCAAAACCGGGCAACTCAAAACCAGGCAAGGCAAGGTCAAAACACTGAAAGGCTATCTGTAAGAGGCTGTGCTACACCAGTGGCAGCCAGCAGAGGGAGGCAGTGGCACACAGTGAGCGCCGCTGTGCAGGAGAACTCACTTGCCCAGAATTCTCCGGGCCGATTAACCTGGATTGGCTGCACCATACTTAAGGCCAACCTTGGATGCAGCCCTTTGTTGCACCTTTGCAGAGGAGTGACTGGAATGGTATGTCAGGGCTTTGCCTGAGGTAAGAGTGAAAGGGAAGAATTAATATAAGAATTATAAAGAATTAGAAAAGAAACTGAAAAGAAAATCAGAAAGAAAGTGGAGGAAAGAAGGAATGAGATTTAATGTATGGCCAGGAAAAGAGAAATAAACTAAGACAAATATATAAGACCTTGAAACTGAAAAGAAGAGAGAACTTACAGATAAATTATATCTCTAGAAAATTATATATATATATATATAAAAGATTGCTAGGGTGTGGGATCCTATTCCCATTTTGATATTTTATTTGTCCCTATTTAGTAACAAAGATTCCTTTGTTTGACAACACCATTTTAGTGTCCCCTTTGTTCCTTTTTTCCTGCCTTTTCACCCCAAACTCTGTGGCTAGGTTAAAGTTTGTGTGCTTTTTTAGGGCTGTGATTGGAAGTAAAAAACTCAACCAAAGACGGATGCTGGCGAGGGTGCCCTTTAGAGCTCTGGCAGAGATTATTCTAGACTCCACACTCCCCTTGCAATAGGGTCTTCTCAGTGTTTGAGCAAGGTGATCTGGGTGGTCATAGTGCAAGTCTTTGTTTAAAGACATGTCAAGAAAGTCTTTAATTTACATTTATAGTACTTGGCAGGCCCTTATCCAGAGCAACTTACAGAAGTGTTTAGAAGTCTCCATCAATAAATACATCCTGATTGTGGTTCACTGGGTAATGGACTAATATTAATATCAGTCTAAAAACTCTGTTGGGGAGGTAACATAGTATGAAAAGCAAACAGACAATACAATTGTTTTTAAAGTACTAAATTAAGTACTTCATGAAGAGGTAGGTCTTTAGTTGTCATTTGAAGACTGCCAGTTTTCAATCTCAGTTATTTGGACATCTAAGGGAAGTTCATTCCACCACGTAGGCATCAAAATATAAGAGTCTCTATGCATGCCTTCCTTGTACCCTGAGAGATGGTACTAGCAGGGGTGCACTGTGGGGTGTACTAAGTACTTGAAGATAGATCGGTGCTGGTCTGTTTTTGGCATTGAAATTAATAGCCAAGTTTCCATCTGCTTTTTGCACACTTCTATTATCGACAAAGTGAAAGTGTGTAAAAAAAGGTTTGCAATATTTTCCGTTATCTCCCGCCTGTTTGAGCCCTCCCATTGTGAATCTATTAGATTTACTTTCTCCTAAAATGGAGAAAGTATTGAGACAATTAAATGGAATTGGCCAGCTTACTTTCATTTTAATTCTACAAATAATTGCAGTTGTACAACATATCAGAGGACAAGGTCAGAATGGAGCAGCTGCTCGTCTGATATGGCTCCAAGTATGCTACGAGGCCTATGGGCATAGTTGGAGTGGCTCATCAGGAGAATTGTTAGAATTCCCGGTGAGCCGGTCATAAATTGGGTTCATAAAATAAGCATGTTACATTATTGTGTGACTAATAACTAAAGCAACGAATTACACTACATTTGTATTTAAAGCAGCGCATCAGTTATGTATGTGTTAAAAAGTGCTGTTTTCTCACATAACTTGGCTCAGCGCATGTGCTCTCTCTCTCACACACACACACACACACACACACACACAAGTGCGCATAATTGGGTCATTACCATGGAGATATAACCAAACCATCCTCACATGCCGTGGCGTGAGGTAGCTGCCAAAAAACTATATTTCTTACTGAAATGCAAACAAACATTTTTCCATAATGTTACAGTTGGACTTTTTGTAGCAGAAAACAATACTCAGTATGTCATTTGTTATTTATCTTTATATTCTTGCTGAAACATGCCAGTAATAAATATAATGGGTTAGTAAGAACTGAACTGTCACTTCATTTATCAAAGTTCTTCCGCCATGAAAAAAAAGTCTGGTCTTGGGCATTAAACTCCTGAACTGAAAATGGGACCCACTCCGGCCCTGCCCACTGGGGAGGTAGTGTTGGAGAGCTGTGCCCATCACAGACTACCGGTTCTGACCTGATTGCTCTCGCCCTGCTCAAGCTGGCATGCTGCACCGAGTACAGTGTAGTGGGAGAAACTTTCGGGGTTAGTAAAACAACTGTCCACCGATGTGTATATGCTGTATGCACAGCTATTAAAGAAAAAATTAATGCAGCATTATATCAGGTTGCATTCATTAAAAACTATGAATACTCACTCACAGACTCAGTAATTCACTGGCTGCTTGCAACTGCCTAATCCCAGCTATACTGTGAACAATAAGGAAAACATTAGGACATCCTAGAATTAATTATTGATTCAGGCCATTGGCCAAGATCAGATTGCTCACCAACCAGATAACACCCAAGGACCCTCACCAGTAAATCTAATAGATTCACAGTGGGAGGGCTCAAGAAAGAGCCAACATAGCCTCCTCATTGAATGAGACATTTGTTTGAACACAAAGTCCCCCATGTTCTCACCACCATTCACACATTCCATAGAACCCATTTTTAATGAGTCTTTATTGGTCACATATACATTATAGCACAGTGAAATTCTTTTCTTCACATACCCCAGCATGATAGGCAGCTGGGATCAGAGCGCAGGGTCAGCCATGATACATACCTGTATCATACTTATAGTCACCAGTTCATTATTATGCTTTCGATAATTTAAAATGTATAGTAATGGTTAATGAGCGTATTGATAACAGCAAGTATGTGATGTATGTGTGTGACTGTTGTTTAATTTCCTAAGAGTTTGGATAAAGCAAATTTTAGTACAATGTTTTGCTTGTATTTTCTCATTTGTAAGTCGCTTTGGATAAAAGCGTCTGCTAAATGAATAAATGTAAATGTAATGTTTTTACAAAATTCATGACTAAAGTTCTATTTTTACCATGTGGAAAGTTTGCAAAGCACATGACTCAGAGACCAAAGGGTTAAAACCCCAGACCCAATGGAAACTGAGTTCTCATCAATCAACAACTACAAGGAGTTCTCATCCCCTCCTGAGAAGATCACACTTGCTCTGAGCCTCCGCCAATTCTGTAACGATCGGGTCCTACCGACACCAGTCACGACAGAACCAAAGAACCGCCACCACGCTCCCCCTGCAATCCACCTAAGAAACACTGACAGTGTGCTTTTCAATCCATTCATCTTGATTGGTTTCCCAAGATGCCAGTCCAATGCCTACCAGACCGCTGGTGAATCCATATCACTGAGACTCTTCCTGAGCAACAAGGTAACAAGGGAATCCCCGTCTAAAGAGAGAACGCAAACGCAAGTACAGTACCCCCAGATTTTCGCTGAACTGGTGCAATTAATACAAATTATAAAGCCCTTCTAAATTAAACAAAGGTTAAGTGGATAAGTTGATGATTCATTCATGTCATGGTCTGAGAAATAGCATACAGTGCTAGAAACTTGGGATTTTATAAATTCTGTTCAAAACCCTTCTTTGATGAAGTGTGTGTGTGTGTATGTGAGAAAGAGAGTTTCCGTTAGCTGGTAAATACCGGTGTTTGAACATTAAAAATTCAAAATGTCTGAAAAATACAAAAAATTGTCGGACACAATGTCCAGTAAAAATATTAACATGAAGCAGACAAAGTATGTTTGCAATTGCATACCTAAATAAGGTCCCTGTCTGCACAAATATTTTGTTAACATGCTTCTCCTGTAATGTGTACTCTGATTGGCTCACATTAAAATAGCCTTGCGTAGCCGCCTTCAGGAGAAGGTCATCAGGCTGATGAGCATCTCAAGCTACAGAGAAACACTGGGCACCTTTGATTTCACTTCAGCAGCAGAATGCATCTTTAGAAAATAGTCATAAAAATAAGGACAAACAGATCAGTGTGGGAAACTATGATTTTCATTATTTTAATATTTCTTAGTAAATGAAAATATATGTGGCAAACTGCAGTTTAATGTTTTGCTGTGCCCTGTTTTTTTTTGAATGTCTGTTTTCTTAGATGCTATTTCCATGACTGCTGTTTGTTATTTGGAATAGTGTGGAAAAGAAAATGTAATAAACTTTTATCTTTTATTCTGACTTGATTGCTTTGTTTTTATTATTATATCACTGTAACACATCTGGGTTGGGTTGGAAATGAGGAGGCGGGAGGCAGGCTGATTACAACTCAAAAGGCCTTTTTATTCTCTCTATTTTTACTTTTGATTTTCAGGAGACTCATTCAACCACACACATGCACACACACACGTGTCTTTGTGCTGGTCGACTCTCTCTCTCTCTTTCTGTCTCTCTCTCTCACTCTCTCTTGTTACGGGAGGCACTGAAAGCACAAACATGCACACACACATTAGTAAACTTGGGCTAATACAACACACATGAAAATCACGTGTCACCTGCCGATTCGACTCGCCTCCTCTCCATCCACAGCTGACGCGTGACCATGCCCCCACTGCCACAATTGCATATACTATGCATAGTCCAAAATGTTACAGTGCAAAATAAACACTGAAATGATAGACCAGATCTTTTCCAGTTTGTCCGGTAAACGTTATTCCTGGACATGTTGTCCGGCACCAAAATTTCTTAGCAGAATCTCTGCTATGTGTGTGTGTTAGATTAGTTTCTGTGCATTAGAATAGTTTATTAAGTCTCGTCTGATTTTAAAGGAAAGTGTCTTGTATGTATTAAAATGCTGATCTTGTTAATGTGCTCTTAATATAGTGTTTTCACTATATTTGGGATATTATTGCCAGTGGCCATGGACGTAATATCTTATGCAGAATTAATAAATACACTAATTTCAACTTAACACTGGATGAATATTTGATCAGCTATTACATATTAAGTTTGCAAAAATTTCCCCTTCTGAGCTGATCTGCTAGTCTCCAGCTTTTTGGTGTTTATTCTAAATAGCTAATTTCCTACACTCCACTTGTGCTGAAGATTGTGAACGCATGCTCACAGGAACCAGCCAATCACCTTGTTCAGCCTCTCTCTGCCATTTTGGGTGGTACCCTGAGGAGAGCCTGACATTAATATGTAATCTTTTACAAAATGCCTTGCATACCTGCACCTGTAGCCAGTGCCTCCACTCTTCCTCTCTTCCTTGATCACCAGCAACTTGTGATTCATCATTTCATAGTGTCTCTCTGCAGGGGAGAGCTTTCTAAAGATGAAGGCACAAGGGTAGAATTTAGAGGGTTTACTTTGGTGTTGGAAGAGGATTGCATTGGTACCACTTTCTGAAGCATCTACCTCCACTGTGAATTGAAGGTCAGGATCTGGGTGATGCAAGAATGGGAGTGGTAGTAAAACTGTTTCAGGGTTTTAAAGGCTTTCAGGGCATCAGGGATTCCACCTGCGATTCCTGAGTTTTCTCCTGAGGAGGGAGGTCAAGGGAGCTGCCACTGTACTGAATCCCCCTGATAAAAGTTTGCAAAACCCAAGAATCTTTGCATTTCTTTGACTGTCTGGGGTTTGAGCCATGACATCGCTGCCTTGATCCTACTCTGATCCATCTCTACTCCACTCTCATTATATATACATGAACTTGACATTGTTGGTGAAATAAAATTTTTTTAGTTTCATATTGGTCACTTTCCAAGAGTTTGCTTAGCACAGCGCATACCTGGCAGATGTGTTCAGACTCTGTGCAGGGATAAACCAAGTTGCCATCTATGTATGTAATTATGCACATGTGCAAGAATATCATTAACAAAAGCAAAAGAACGGGCCTTGCTGTTCCAATACTTTTGGAGTGGACAATAGATAGATGATTTTTTTTTTCTAGAACATCATAATATATTTACTCACACAATCACATGTCCCTGTTTGAACTCTAGGTAATAATTAGTATATCAGTTTTAACCAAAAGGGATGGTGATTTGTGAAAAGGAAAGTGTGGGGAAATACATGGGCATCACTTGCCCTTGATGTTTGTCTTCCCTTTCAAAGGGAACTCAACATTGCGTGAACTCCACGCTGTGGGACGAGGCCTTGCGCGTTACCAGCATCTGAAGCTTGTGTGGGGACAGACATCCTGTTGAGGCAGGGGCTGAGGCCCAGGGATTGGATGCTCCATCCACAAGTAGTGGAGTCCATATGGCGAAGGTTCAGCCAAGAGGAAGTGGATGTGTTCGCCTCCGAGGAGACAATACACTGCCTGCTGTGGTTTGCCCTCACTCCTCCCGCACCATTGGGGCTGAACGCCATGGTGCGCACGTGGCCGAGATCACATGGATGTTTTTCCCTTGATCGCTCTGCACACACAAGTTCTAGCGAGAGTTTGGCAAGATGGTCTACGTCTGCTGCTAGTATTATTGGCCAGCTCAAATATGGTTCTCAGAGATAATATTCCTTCTGGACGGCAAATCCTGGGAGATTCCCATCTGCAGGGATCTAATGTCTCAAGCTAGAGGGCTGATTTATTACCCTCGGGAACTATGGAACTGTGGGTCTGGCCCCTGACGGGCACCAGCTCATAGATTCTGGTCTCACGACTGAGGTTGCAGAGACCAAGTTGAACAATAGAGCACCATCCATGAGGATATTATATGTGCTCAAGTGGCGACTTTTTGTCTCCTGGTGTGAGGAACGTCAGCTAGATGCAGTGAATTGCACAATAGCCACAGTCTGTCCTGGAGTTCTTACGAGGATGTTTCTCAGCAAGGTTGGCTCCTTCTACAATCAGTGTCTACATGGCCGTCATTTCGGTCAGCCATGCCCCTGTTGATGGAGCCTCTGTGGGGCAATATCCTCTTTGAGGTTTATGCATGGTGTCAGATGGCTGAGGCTGATCTGCAGACCATGCATACCTTCCTGGGACCTTTCTGTTGTCCTGGAAAGCCTATCAGGTGCCCCATTTGAGCCCTTAGAGTCAGCCTCGGAGAAGCTTCTGCCTTGACTTTGCCCCTGGATTAACCAAGGCCTTCCTGTATCCTAGGCTGGATTATATTCCTAAAGTGCTCACGTCTGCTGCCCAGCCAGTAGTGTTGCAAGCTTTCTGCCCTCCTCTGTTCCTCACACCGGAACAAGAGAAATTGCACCTACTGTGTCCAGGAAGGTCTCTCTGTACTTACATCCACTGCTCCGGTCAGTGGCATAAGTCGGAGCAGCTGCTGGTCTGCTTTGGTGGTGACAGTAGAGGTGATACTGTGTCAAAAGCAGCACATCTCTAATTGGATAGTCAAAACAATCGCTATTGCTTATGAGGCGCGCAGTCACGCTACGCTTCTGGGCATAAAGGCTCATTCCACTAGGGGTGTTGCCTCCTCAAAGGCTTTGTCCAAAGGGGTATCCTTACAGGATATGTATGCTGCAGCGATGTGGTCTACACCACACACATTCATTGAATATTACAGCCTGGATATACATTCCACCCTGGGCTCAAGTGTCTTGCAGTGACCCTTGGGCTAGGATCTTTTTGTACAGGCCATACCCTCAGTATGACGGAGTGGGTATTGTCGTTCCCACAGCGTGAAGCTCACAGAATGTTAAGTTCCCTTTGAAAGGGAATGCCTGGGTTACGCATGTAACCCTGTTCCCTGAGAAGGGAATGAAACATTGAATAGCTTTGTCGTGCTAGGCATGATGTTACACAAGCTTCAGTTGCCAGTCACGTGCGAGGGCGCTTCCCACAGCTTGGAGTTCACGTTCTCTTCTCAGGGAACAGGGTTACATGCGTTTTATGTACACCAATATGTAAACTTGTGTGGCTCATGGTGGCATAAATTTAAGCAAATACTTAAAAATGTCCTTCTAGCACCGATTATCACTAATCATTTTTGTAAGAAGTAATGGTCCATAAGACAAAACAGAGTATCAGTGAAACTAGATATATATCATTCAAGCCTCCAGCACTTGCAATATGCAAAATATTCAGTGATTTAGACAAACACATAAATTAACAGATAATTCAAATGCAGTTCCTCAAACCTTCCCAGAATGACACTTTAAAATGTTAGAAAGTAAGGAATGGGTCTTAAAAATATTCAGTAACTAAACAGTAATGACAAACTAATGCATACAATACACCTAAAGGGTCATTTTAATACATTGATTCACAAGCAAAAAGACACAAATAACAAATGCAATAAGAAGACTGTGGAGGCAAGTTCTTTCATAATGGTGGCCACCTGTGTTGTCCTGCAAGAGGAAAACAAGACAAAGCATGTGGAAAATTAGATCATTTTCAGAAAGTTTGCCCAGAACAAAATCATACCATGTCCAACTTTAAAATGACACAAATTTCATCATCCAAGAGGCAAGGTACACAATAATCCAACATCCAATGACTCTGGAAGGAAGAGTGACAGCTTATGTGCTTATTGTTTGCATGCTACAGAAGCCTGTATGACTGCCTATTTTTATAGCATTTGTCAGACACCCTTATGCAGACCGACTTACATTTATCTCATTTACACATGTGAGCAGTTGAGGATTAAGGGCCTTGTTCAAGGGTCCAGCAGTGACAGCTTAGTGGTGCTGAGATTTTAACTTTTCAAATCAGTAGTTCAACATCTTAACAGTAGATTCTGAGACCAGTGTTAACAATTTTGTTAACCACTTTTAGAAACATCAAAGCACACAGAGCGCATAAGTAATTGAGGGGAAACAAAAAGGGGCAGACATGCATAGAGAATCTCAGAAACAAGAGGCAAATTCATAGTTACACTGAGTTCCAAGAACCACTGTCTCTCATGGAAACTAGGGCTCACTCATCAGCTACCAAAGATGTACAAAGGTGAGACTGTTCAAATAATGGGAAACACTTTGGATAAACCGATGTAGTGTCAAGGTATCTACAGAAACCATAAACCTATTGTTTAGAATTAGTTGATAGGCTGGCTGATGACTATTTTTTTTGTTTTTGCTGACAGTTTGTAGAGTGAATCAGTTATCAGGTAATCAGGTAATAGGCATCTCTCAGGACCAGTATTTCAAAAACTAGATAGCTAACCAGAAGTTCAGGCATTAAAATATAACTCCTTACTGACCATGAGCTACTGCAGAGCCAGAGCATTCCTCACATGAAAAGAAAACCATGGAAATAGTCACTATTATTTCTGTTAAATACCTTCTGAATAACGATTTGGATACAAGTTTCACATAATGCACCCAATCATAATTACCAATAGACACAATATTTTGATATATAGATGGTATGGCAAAGTATCTTTGACAAATCTTTGATTTGAGAAACCTGAAGACAGAAAGGATCCTCTGTCAGTCTATGAGACTAAACCCTATACCATATAGAAAGTCCAAGGTCCATGGTGACAGCAGCTTGCTTGGTCTTCAGATTCCTTACCAACACCATGGCCACTGAAGTAGTAGGTGGCAGTGCAGCACCTAGCTGAAACATGACTCTGTTTACCTGACTGCATTCTTGATGATCCAGGACAGGAAGGTGAGATACCACTTACCACATGTTCATATACACAACACACCCACAATACTGAGCAAAAGCCCACAACAGTCTCTCACTGATTAACTCTACGGTGGATTTTATCTGAAACAGGGCTCTCTAGTGATTCATTAAAGCCAAATGGCTCACAGCTCAGACCCAATTTTACATCTGATCTGTTCTTTTCACTGGCTCTAAGCAATTACTTATTTTTCTTTTGAAGCAAACATGTTTGCTTTTCACCTTGATACATTTAATGATATGTACAGTATCTCACAAAAGTGAGTACACGCCTCACATTTTTGTAAATATTTGATTATATCTTTTCATGTGACAATACTGAAGAAATGACACTTTGCTACAATGTAA
>JANDJT010000032.1:9502300-9512786 GCA_024331685.1 Stegophilus panzeri
TACATTGTAGCAAAGTGTCATTTCTTCAGTGTTGTCACATGAAACGATATAATCAAATATTTACAAAAATGTGAGGGATGTACTCACTTTTGTGAGATACTGTACATGTACTCAGTACTACAGAAATACATGTTTCTCTATTCACCTTTCTAAGATTTCTCATAATAAGCTATTCCATGTTTTTATACAGAAAAGTTATTGCCATTCCATTATACCCATTTATAACACAGCACTGTTGAGTTCCCAAATTTATTAGGTCAGAAGATGTTGATTTTTTTTAATGTGAGAATCTTGAGGACAAATAACTTGCACTTGAAGGTAAAAAATAGAAGCTGGTGAGGGAACGACTGATTATAGCTGCCATACTATTAGTGAACATAAGCAGAAACACAACTTTAAATGGTATAAAGTAAGATGTGTTCTTAATAAATTAATGATTCTTTAATGATAAAATCACTGACAAATCGCTGTTGAATAAAAGAAACACCAAGATGTCCCATTATTGAAAAATAGTCAACTTTTGTGTCATATCAGAAGTTTTTTCCCTGTCCTTTTTAGACTTGAGAATTGCTCAACTGGGGCAAAACTATACCCTAAGCAAAAGCAAGCTTTCAATTTTCATTTATTTGAGATACTTTAAAGAGAAAATGTTACCCCCATGTCAGCCTTTTATTATGTAGGTTATGTAAGGAATAACAAACAACAGACCATGCGTCAGGCCATTATAACCCTGCAGTGGATTCTTCTAGCATAACAGCATGGTATGAAGTGTTATTTCTGCTTATAGAACATTTACAATATTTAAATTATTAATGAATGACACATCACACATTTAAATTTTATAGTTAGATTTAATGTTGTTGAAGGTCCAAGAGACAAGTTAGTTTCCATTATCACTTTTGTTATAGCAACGATAAACAGTCCTTCCCTCACCAGCATCTCCTTTTTCTCCCTCTCCAAAATAAAACACGTCATTTTACAGACAAAGCAGAAAGTATAAAGTCCTCTGTACTGAAGATTTTCCTGTACTGGGAAACTTTGCAAAGCACTGTGACTGTTACAATGCACTGATACCCAAGACTCCTTCCATAAATGTTAAATAAGTGTATTTTAACAAAAAAAACCTTTTTCTATATCAGTGGTTATAAATCTTTTTTGTTTGTTTGTTTATTATTAATCTTAGATTATGTACAAGTATCCATGTATAAACCATTCATGTTAATCTGGGCCATGTGGTTATACAAAAATAATACACATCTTCTGACCAATAATTAGATAGTTTAGGTTAAAAAGCCATCTTGTGAAATATGTACACAAAGAGAGCCGCAACCCATTATACAAAACTAGTATGTAGCACCACCTTGTGGAAGTTATATACAGAATATCACTATGGCTGTCTCAATGATCTGGCATTACCATCATTTATTGGCTTAATACAATGTTGACATTATATTATATCCCTAAATACTGGATGCTTGGACTTGAGCTAGGTACATAATCATTGTTCATATGACACCAATCCTGGTGACAAAACCAAATCCACCTAGCACAAAGCTGTCTAATTCATTCCACCATTATACTTCCAGTGAGTGACATGACTTGCCCGAATATAGAATGGTAATATATAATAATACAGTAACACAGCATGTTAGTTTAGCTGGCAAACCTTTTCCATGTATTGCCCTTCTCAAGTTTATGGAACTTGTGTCAAAAAAGAAATGCATTATATGGCAAAAAGTTTGTGGACATCTGACCATCATACCCATGTATGCTTTCTGAACATGCCATTCCAGATTTAGTCCCCATTTTGCTGTTATAATAAGCTCCACTCTTCTGGGAAAGCTTTCCACTAGATTTTGGAGCATGGCTGTGGGGATTTGCCCATTCTGCCAGAAGAGCATTAGTGATGTCAGACAAGGAGGCCAGTGTTCCAGGTCATCTCAAAGCTGTTCGGTGGGGTTGAGGTCAGGGCTCTGTGCAGGCTACTCGAGTTCTTCCACACCAGCCTTTGGAAACGATGTCTTTGTGGACCTTGCTTTATACACAGGGGCATTGTCTTGCTGGAACAGGTTTGGGCCCCTTAGCTCCAGTGAAGGAATGTTGTAATACTAAAGCATACCAAGACATCCTTATACAATTGTGTGCTTCCAAATTTGTGGCAACTGTTTGGGGAAGGCTCACAATTGATCATATACAGGTGCATTTAAAAAAAAAAAAATAGAATATCATGGAAAAGTTATTTTTTTCCATAATTTAATTTAAAAAGTGGAACCTTCATATATTCTAGATTTATTACACAAAGTAAAATATCTCAAGCTTTTTTTTGTTTTAATCTTGATGATTACAGCTTACAGCTCATGGAAATCAAAAATCCAGTATCTCAAAATAATAGAATAAAGAATTTATAATACAGAAATGTCAATCTGAGAAGAGCTTTAATCAGCTAATTAACTCAAAACACCTGCAAAGGTTTCCTGAGCCTTTAATCTCTCAGTCTGATTCAGTACACACAGCCAAAATCATAGGGAAGATGAAAGTAAATTTTGCATTTCATTTGGAAATCAAGGTGCCAGAGTCTGGAGGAACAGTGGAGAGGTACAGAATCCAAGCTGCTTGAAGTCAAGTGTGACATTTCCACAGTCAGTGATTATTTGGGGTGCCATGTCATCTGCTGATGTTAGTCCACTGTGTTTTCTCAAGTAGAGTCAATGCAGCTGTCTACCAGGAGATTTTAGGGCATTTGATCCTTCCATCTGCTGACAAGCTTTCTGAAGATGCTCATTCCAGCAGGACTTGGCACCTGCCCACAGTGCCAAAACTACTAGTAACCGGTTTACTGACCATGGTATTACTGTGCTTGATTGGCCAGCCAACTCACCTGACCTGAACCCCATAGAGAATCTACGAGAGACAACAGACCCAACAATACAGACGAGCTGAAGGCCGCTATCAAACCAACCTGGGCTTCCGTAACACCTCAGCAGTGCCACAGGCTGATTGCCTCCATGTCACGTCGCATTGATGCAGTAATTCATACAAAAGGAGCCCTGCCCAAGTACTGAGTGCATAAATTAACATACTTTTCAGAAAGTCGACATTTCCGTATTATAAATTCGTTATTCTAATATTTTGAGATACTGGATTTTTGATTTCCATGACCTGTAAGCCGTAATCAAGATTAAAACAAAAAAAAAGTCTTGAAATATTTCACTTTATGTATAATGAATCTAGAATATATGAAAGTTCCACTTTTTGAATTCCATTACAGAAATAAAATAACTTTTCCACGATATATATTATTATTTTTACATGCACCTGTGGTGTATTTATAGGATTTATTTAAATCAAATAAGGTATGCCAGGCATAACGTTCACTGCATAATGTTCACTGCAGGCTACTGTTTGGTTTAGTAGATTTTATATACATCCTAGTCTTAGGAATAACAATAAACAGACAAAAACAAAAAAAAACCCTAGCTTGTCAATTTATAATATGATTTTGAATAATAATTTAATAATCATACACAGTGTAATAAGAGATGATTGGTGGCAGAACCTTGCTTAGCCTAGTGGAACTATCACAGCACGTGGCATGTACAAGGTTCAACATTAGTCTGACATGGAGCAGGTTTGTCCAAAAGCATAACTGAGCAATTTACAATTAGCTATCTTTGTGGGACCAAACTTGTAAAATTACAAGATAAACCACCTTTACACTTTACAAAAATAAAGTATAGTACACTTTATTACATTTTTAAAATGTTCTATATGTGCATTAAGTGTTTATGTATACTTTTAGTATACTCTGATATAAAGCTTGCTGTTATATACTATTTAAATACTAATTCTTTTCTTGCTACAGACTAAAATGGGGTGACAAATGTTGTGACAGTATTAATACAGACCACAGAGTGTGCAGATGGCCATTATTGTTAGAAAATTTAACACACATATTGAAAACACAAATAGATTAACACAACAGCAAGTCTAGTCCTTCTTGTTGCTAATTGGTATGCTTCAAATACCCTTAAAATGTACTTCAAACAGGAAGGAAGCTTTTTGAAAAAATATTTCAGACATTTGATATTGCTGTGGTCTTAACTTTGTTTGGATCAATTCCAAAACCTAATCAGTTCATCTCCTTATTACAATGTTAATTCTCAGATAGACAGATGTACACACAGATGGACAAATGGAAAAAGAAAAAACCTGAAACTACCTAGTTACGAAGGCATAACAAATGTGAGGATATAAAACAAAGAAACAAAAATTAGATGACGTAACTAAGGAACTACAGCAAGATCACAAATGGAAACTACACAAGAACCAAAAAAGAAAAAAAGTTTTTGAGCACACAGTTGTAGTAAGCATAAAGTTTAGCATAGCATGAATGTAATATGAACTTGAATGAAATGAATTGTAAATATCTAGATGGAGGAAGGAAGGATGGACACAAAGACAAGGCAAGTTACTAAGTACTACAAGAATATACAACACTATGAAAGATACAAAACAAGAGGTGGCACGAACACAAGTTGAAGGAAAAGAGCATGGCTTCCCTAAGAGACTCAGTTATGCTTGAGTTATATACATACACACTATACAATCCTGATGATTGAAAGCAGATGTTCGCATTCTGCCTCACCTGATTACTGGGTTTGAGGTGCTAGGGACAGATACATGACAACTTTTCACATATTTCTAGCTTAGAGATTACCTGGAAGTTATTATTAGTACACTAGAATTATGCTTTCTGTGCTTTGAAAGAGGAAACATCAGAAACCACTAAACCTTGACCAAAACTCTAATTTTATTATAATACACCATTTTTTATCTTTTTTTTCATATTCATGCAATTTTATTTTATATATTTAGTCCTGTATGTATTATACTATTGGACTATAATTTTGTCATGTATGCAAGTCATTACCATCATTACCTTGTTACACTTTAATCACTTAAAAAAAAGCTCAGTTCTGATTTAACCTTGGATTCAATCATGCAACTACAGCAAATGTTTTTCCTTTAAGTTTCACAGTAGTTCATACTAGTATAATGAATAATATACTTTAAGGTCAGTGACTGCGCTTGGAGTTTTACTGTCATATAAACTCTTACATCCACCGCACTGAAGTGGAGTCAGAGGCAGTTGAATATAAACATGAGTATTTGTATGCAGACTGAATCATAGTCATGGTTGATGGCAAAAGTTCAGTACACAGTCAAGACAGTTAACAAAAGTAAATTCATAATCAAGGTCAAAATAGGCAACCTGGTCAATATCAGTGAGTCCAGAATAAAAGTGAGCAAATAAGGAAACAAGAAATACCATGAATGAATTCTGGGCATAGAACCAAAATACATTTTATAAAAAGCCTAAGATATATAGTAAAACCAAGATTTTACAAAGAAACAATAAAGTAAAAGATCATTTTGTTTATATTATTGTCAACGTGGAAGAACAGAAAAAAGAAAAACTAAACACAATAACAAACAGTGCTAAAGGGTTGTTCCCTTTCAAACGGTACTCCACGTTGCGTTTAGCATAACACTATGGGAGCGCCCTCGCATATGACCAGCATCTGAAGCTTGTGTAAAATCATGCCTATTTATAGGCCTGCCGTGATCAGGTGACATGGCAATTAAGCGGGTCGTGGAATATATATGGCACCCGTGAACCGTGCCGTCAGCCTTATTATCTTCAGTGAGACTGCATGTCGGTTGTTTGTGTAAAGAAACAAAAAGACGCTTCATTTCCTCTCCATCTTTTCTCAAAATCTCTGGACTTTTCTATTTCTACCTTTAAAAAAAAAAAAAAAAAAGAAAAAAAAAAAAAGGAACGAGCGCGAGAGAAAAATATGAGTGAGAGAATTCAGGAAGTGTTACGCCTTGCTCCCGTTTCACCATGGGGAGTAGTGCACAATTTCTGTGTGAAGTGTCTAGGGTTGGAGCATGTGACAAAAGCCCTCTAGAGGTCTGACTGAGCATTGTAACGCCCACATTAGGCAGCTCCGCTCGCGACTCGCTCTCTTCTCGGAAGCCAAAGCGAGTTGGATTTCAGAGCCTCGTGGATCTGGGCCGGCCGCTGCCGAGGCAGCTAGCCGTCTCAGGTCCGGAGGATCTCTTATGGATCCAGAAAAGGAGCTGGAGAAGAGCGCTGCTCTCTCTTGCTGTTTTCCGGGTCGGGCCCTCCGCTGGATTTTGGAGCTCGTGTCGCGACTCTTCCTTCCGCTGTGGAAAGCCAAAAAAAATAAAAAATAAAATAAACCACACACACAAAAAATAATTCCTCTCTGACTCCAAGGAGCCAGAAGGGTGTGCTAAAAACTTAGAGCAGCATATAAACAGCTGCTTGAAGTGATTACTAAGGCTGGATAAGCTTTTTTTCTCCCAAGTGAAAGTAAATTCCTCATACTGCAGAAAACTCCCCTTTCTTCCAGGAGTGCATGACAAAATATCAGGCTTCTGGGGGAAAACCATGCATAAGCTGTATTTATAACCCCACAATGTTGGATTACTCGGCCATTGTAGGGAATGAACGACATGGCTATTTAGCTATGCTGAAGGTGGAGGAGGCGCTTGCGCGCTACCTCTCTCCATCGACGGCAGGTCATTTAAAGGGGCCGCCTTTGCCATCCAAGCCACAGTGTAAGGTCACCGTGGCATTGGTGGGCAAGGCCTATGCAGTAGTAGTCTTGCTTGTGGGTCACTGCAGACAATGACAGTGTTGCAGGCCTACCAAGCAGACCTGCTGCATGAGCTTGACATATAGCGGCATTCAGCCAGTTCCTTCCCTGTTGTGTCGAGTTCACCAGGGCATCCGCGAGTGGAGCCGGGCCAGTGTTAGTATGAGGGAGACACAGAAGGCAAGTATGGCAGCCCACCAACCCCCGCAGACAGCCAGGGGAACCGGGCGGCCAGTCGCGGCCTGCTGCTAGGCCTGATCTGAAAATGGTCATAAAGGCCAAGCAGACAAAGAGGAGCGGTCCTGAGGGGCCGTGGAGGGACGTATCAGGGGACATGAGGTTGTTAGGTGTTGTATGTAAAATAGATATGAAATAAAACACAAGGGAGACCGCTACATGTGTAGTACAGGATTTTATTGAGAATTAACTGGACTGGTGGGACTGTAGTCGTTGGGAGAAGACAAGCAAAAAGGTGAGAAAGGCTGGTAGTAAGGCGTACGTTCTGGGGAGGAACGATAGCCAGCTGAGGTGTATGGAGGTGAATAGTCAGGACTGAAAGGTGAAAGAGAAGGAGAAAGGTCAGAGAAGGCCATGTCATCATCGGTCTGATAGTTGGAGGAATGGACAGGTGGAACCGCAGTGAGAGGGTCAGTCTGAGTGGAAGTGTCCACACACACTTTAGCTGGGCAAATCCTGTATCTAAGTGGCAGTGGAAACCCTGAGTCCTCAGATGGGGTGCGGAGAACTTCCACCAGCATGGTTATGTTGGCAGTGAGATGTGCGAGCTGACAGCGAGTGTTCAGCTCTAAATCCAATCCCTCCAGTAGAGGAGATAAGAAGAACTGATGTTCGCCTAGGCAAGCAGAAAAACACAGAATGAGAAATACGTAGTAGAAAAACACCACATGTAACTAATTAGTGAGGCATGTCAGAGAGTTTAGGATTATGGGAGCAGACGTTCAACTGAGAGTTACATCAAACACACACACACACACACACACACACACACACACACACACACACACGCGCACACAGAGGCCGTCAGATATGTAGAAAATATACGAGGTAAAGTACATGTAAGCACTAAAAGAGCCATGTGGAAAAAGAACAAAAAAAACTTACCCATAATTAAAGAGATGGCTTGTGTGAAGTTACGGAAATCCTTTCTCAATGACAGTCCAGTCAGGAGTGACACAGTACACGGAAGTCTGTTTTAAAAAAAATTTAAACCAGACAGGCCGAACAAGGGGAATGGAACAGAGCTAAACACGGATGATAAGGAGCACTGAGCTAAGCGAATTCCGCAAGATAAGGGTTACTGAAAAACACAGTTTAGCAAACGTAAGGGTTTTTCGGTATCAGCCAAACCTGGTACATATTGGTATTGGGAGAAATGCTGAGGATGTTAAAATCTGAGCCAAAGGAACTGTATAAATAGGAGAGCCTTAGCTCTGGGTTTTTTAGATCACTCTTGGGACGTCTCAACTGTGTGGATCTCATGTGAATTGGAACAATAAAACTTGGACCCTTGCTTCTTCTCACTCACTGGTTCGGTGTCTTGCTTTTCTTCATTCAACTGGGTAGTAGATGTAAGTATCTGTTTCTACGCTAAGTTTGTTAATCATATTCAGCTAGTGGATATAATTTGAAACAACATAGGACAGTTAGCCCCCAGTGTTACTGTAGGGCCTCCCCTAGCCAAGGCTGTCCCAAGTTTTCAGTGTTCTCTGGTCAGCGATCTGTCACAGGGCAACGGAAATCTGATGCTTTCCCTCCAACAGAATGCGGAATAGTTAACGTCACTAATAGACCGTCTGGCAGCGTGGAAACTACTGCCAAATGTGTCTCCATGGGTTTTGACTACCGTAGAAAAGGGTTACCGGGTCCAGTTTAGAGCTCGAACCCCCGGGTTCAGAGGGGTGCTCACCACAGTAGTCAGCACAGACCAGAGCCTGAAGTTAGTGCAGCAAGTAAGCTCCCACTTGGACAAAGGGGCCATAGAACATGTACCCCATTCCCTGAGGGAGGAAGGTTTTTACAGCCGTTATTTCCTGGTCTGCAAAAAATAGAGGAGTATGTGGCCTCTTTGGACATACAGGTTCAAAATGCTGACGCCCAAACTTATCGTTCCACAGATTCAGTTTGAGGACTGGTTTGTGATGATAGAGCTAAAAGGTGCATATTTCCACATAGAAATATCGCCCAGTCACAGGAAGTTCCTGGGGTTTGCGGTGTAGGCGACGCATACCAAGATCGGGTTCTTCCCTTCAGGCTAGCTTTATCCCCTCGCACGTTCACAAAATGCATGGATGTCATTAAGGCTCCATCGTGACTCCAGGGCATCCGTGTACTAAACTACCTGGACGACTGGTTAATTCTAGCACGGCATTCCAGGGAACTGGCGGTTCAACATCGAGATGTTGTTCTTGCCCACATGAAGAGCTTGGGGCTCAAGTTGAACCTCAGAAAAGTATGCTTTCTCCAGTGCAGTGGACAACTTTTCTAGGGGTTATGAGGATTCTACTATGATGAGGGTGTTTCTATCCCCAACATGCGTAGGGTCAATCCTATCAACATTGAGCAAGATAAAGCTGGATCTTGGCATCCCCTCCAGTCTCTATGGGAGACTATTGGAGCTTATGGTAGCAGCAGCCAACGTCATACCATAGGGCCTATTGCACAGGAGATCGTTTCAGTGGTGGCGGAGAAGATTTGGGTTTCGTCCGAGGACGAAATCTGAGAGTAATCAGTGTCACGATGCCTACGTCCTCTGAGAATTTGAAGTGTCCCCAGTTTCTAGCCTTGGGTCACACTCTAGGGGTGTCTCCTTAGCACAAGATGGTGATGACAGACACCTCCCTCATGGGCTGGAGCACAGTCTTAGACTTAGAAATTCCTTCTTCCTCAATTGAGAAGTCACCATGTGTTTACAGACAACACAGCGGTGGTCTCATATATTGACCACCAGGGAGGATTATGTCCATGCCCCCTGTTCAGTTAGGCAAAACTAATTCTTCTCTGGGCAGAGGGAAAGTTTCAGCAGTGAGTGCAATGTACATTCTGGGCAAATGGAATGTGGGGGAAGACATCCTGTTGAGGCAGGGGCTGAGGCCCAGGGATTGGTGGCTCCAACCACAAGTGGTGGAGTCCATATGGTGGAGGTTTGGCCAAGCGGGACTGCATGTGTTCGCCTCCAAGGAGACAACACACTGCCCGCTGTGGTTCGCCCTGACTCCTACCGCACAATTAAGGCTGGACGCCATGGTGCACATGTGGCCAAGGTCACATCTGTACGCTTTTACCCCGATCGCTCTGCTCCCACAAGTTCTAGCGAGAGTTTTCCAAGACAGTACATCTGCTGCTAGTAGCACCTTATTGGCCAGCTCGAATATGGTTCTCAGAGATAATATCACTGCTAGATGGCACTCCTTGGGAGATTGCCATCCGCAGGGATCTACTGTCTCAAGCCGGAGGGCTGATTCATCACCCTTGGCCGGAACTATGGAAACTGTGGGTCTGGCCCCTGAGGGGCACCAGCTCATAGATTCTGGTCTCACACCTGAGTTTGTAGAGACCATGTTGTACCCTAGAGCTCCATCCATGAGGAAGTTGTATGTACTCACGTGGTGGCTTTTTGTCTTGTGGTGTGAGGAACACCAGCTAGACCCAGTGAACTGCGCAATAGCTAAAGTCCTGGAGTTCTTACAAGGACATTTCTCAGCAGGGTGGGCTCCTTCTACAATCAGGGTTTACGTGGCCGCCATTTCGGCCAGCCATGCCCCTGTTGATGGAGCCTCTGT
>JANDJT010000032.1:9524680-9539223 GCA_024331685.1 Stegophilus panzeri
AAAACACAGAAAAATATATTTGTAGAGTAGTATGTTTCTTGTCCAGTTAATATGTAATATATATATTATATATATATATATAAAAAGGATGTCAAAAATTGTCTTTATTGTTTAACTTTTTGATCTTTTGTTAGAAAAATTCACAAAAATACTCTGCTCTCATATTATATCAAACAATTGCAAACAAAACACGTTTATCCAAAAAATATATTTGTTAAATATGTGTGTAACAATTATTGGCACCCTTTTATTCAATACTTCATGCTACCTCTCATTGCCAAGATAAGAGCTCTGAGTCTTCTCCTATAATGCCTGATGAGGTTGGAGAATACATGGCAAGGTATCTGAGACAATTCCTTCATACAGAATCCCTCCAGATCCTTCCAATTTCGAGGTCCATGCTGGTGGACTCTCCTCTTTAGTTCACCCCACAGGTTTTATAAGTAAGGGGACTGGGATGGCCAGCCTTGATTTTGTGGTCAGTAAACCATTTTCTGTTGATTTTGATGTACGTTTTGGATCACTGTCCTTCTGGATGATCCAACCACGGCCCATTTTAAGCTTTAACTGTTGATATTAGATACAGTCCATGATGCTATGTATTCTGACAAAATGTCCAGGTCCTCTGACAGAAAAACAGCCCCAAAACATTAAAGAGCCACCACCATATTTAACCGTGGGCTTGAGGTACTTTTCTATATGGCTACCTCTCTGTGTGCACCAAAACCACCTCTGGTGTTTATTGCCAAAAAGCTCTATCTATCCATTTTCTATACCGCTTATCCTACAGGGTCATGGGAAACCTGGAGCCTATCCCAGGGAGCATGGAGCATAAGGCGGGGTATACCCTGGATAAGGGTGCCAATCCATCACAGTGATTTCAGACTGTATCGTGTATCACATACACATTGACGCACTATGGACACTATGGACATGCCAAGCAGCCTACCATGCATGTCTTTGTACTGGGAGAGGAAACTGGAGTAACCAGAGGAACCCCCCAGCACGGGGACAACATGCAAACTCCGAACACACAGGGTGGGGCAGGAATCGAAAAAAAAAAAAGCCCTATTTTGGTTTCATCTGACCATAGAACCCGATCCCATTTGAAGTGCCAGTAGTGTCTGGTAAACTGAAGACAACGGAGTTTGTTTTTGGATGAGAGTAGAGGCTTTTTTCTTGAAACTCTTCCAAATAACTTGTGGTGATTTCAGATTGTAGTTTTGGAGATGTTCTGACCCCAAGACGTAACTATGGTCTGCACTTATATAGTGCTTTTTTAACCTTAGCAGTTCCAAAGCACTTTACATTGGTTTCACCCATTCTCACACACCAATGGTAGCAGAGCTGTCATTCAAGGCGCTAGCTTGCCATCAGGAGCAACCTGGGGTTCAGTGTCTTGCCCAAGGAGGTAATGTGGAGTCATGTGGGCCGGAAATCGAACCTACGATTAGTGGACAACCTGCTCTACCACCTGGGCTAACTTCTGGAGTTACCACTGCTGACCTAACTAATTCTCCAGCTTTAATCCTTGGAGATTTTTTGGCCACTCGAACCATCCTCTTCAAAGTGCATTGAGACAATATAGGCACATGTCCAATTCCAGGTTGATTCATAACATTTCCATTTGACTGGAACTTCTTAATTATTGCCCTGATGGTGGAAATGGGCATTTTCAATGCTTGTGCTATTTTTTTTTATAGCCACTTCCCATTTTGTGAAGCTCAACAACCTTTTGCCACACATCACAGCTATATTTCTTGGTTTTACCTCTTGTTATGAATGACTAAGGGAATTTGGCTTATGTGTTACCTCATATTTATACCCCTGTGAAATAGGAAGTCATGGTTGAACAATTTCTTGTTCCTGATCACCCAGGTGTCCTAAATAAAATTAATGGGAATATACTTCAAATATATTATTTTTATATGAATTCGTAGGGGTGCCAGTAATTGTTGCACACCTATATTTAACAAAGATATATTTTTTGATAACCTGTGTTGTGTTTGCAATTGTTTAATATCCATGGGAGCAGAGTATTGTTGTTAATTATTATTATATATTTTTTTTTTAATCAAAAGAAGTAGAACAAGCCTTTATTGGTCACATTACTTAATTGGTCACATTACAGCACAGTGAAATTCTTTTTTTTCCCCACATAACCCAGCTTGTTAGGAAGTTGGGGCCAGAGTGCAGGGTCAACCATGATAAGAGAGAGAGAAATGAGATGTACCGTTATTGATCCCCCATAGGGGAAATTCAAATTGATACAGCAGCACAAATAGGATGATTAACAAAGAAATTAAGAAAGAAAATAATTTCCATGAATACCTATACAATAGAAATAAACAGTAAAACAGATCCATGTCTATGTACATATGCCAGAGTTCTATTTGTATATGTACATGTGCAATATCCTCAGTATTTACATGTGCAAGATCTCTGAAATGGCAAATAACGGTTGAGTGTGTGTTTCTGTGAGACTCAATCAGTGGAGTAGGAGGTATTGGCTATTGTTGCACTGTGGAGTCTGATGTCTGATGGCATGAAAGCCCCCCAGACCTTTTGAGGCACATGGCTGGTTGACTGTGTGTCTGAATGTGCAGGTGCATGGAACAAAAATTAGAATATCATGGAAAAGTTAGGGTTTTTTTTCTCTGTAATTTAATTCAAAAAGTAATACTTTCATACATTCTAGACTCATTACACATACAGTGAACTATTTCAAGCCTTTTTTTGGTTTCTTTTAATCTTGATGATTACAGCTTACAGCTCATGGAAATCAAAAATGCAGTATCTCAAAATATTAGAATAAATAATTTATAATACAGAAATGTCGACCTTCTGAAAAATATGTTAATTTATGCACTCAATACTTGGTACATTTCCATTTCCTCAGCTTAAACATTTGATATGTTTTCTATGTTTTATTGTGAATAACATATGGGTTTTATGAGATTTGCAAATCATTGCATGACTCATAAACATTGTATATATACACGCGTGTGTGTGTGTGTGTGTGTGTGTGTGTGTGTGTATATAATGATAAACACTCCCTTGATATTGCTTGATTTTGAAGGTGTGCTTGTTACAATACCTGTTGGAGACAAGCGCGGACGGGCAGGTTAGCGTGCGTAGAGTAGACGGACGAGGAAACACGGAAGACAGACGAAGGTCAGGCGATCAGGCGAACAATCCAAACAAGGCAGGGCAGGGAATCGTAAACGGGAAACAGGCGGTATATCCGATAACCGATAACCAGGAAAATCCAGAATGTAGACAATGGCTTGGTCAAACGACAGAGTCACGATAACTGAGCGTTTACTTCGAGAAACGCTGACATTAACGAGGTCTTTTATAACTTATGGCGAAGCACAGGTGTTCGCGCTCAGTACTCCGGCGAACTCGAGCGTGGGCATGGCTGGGAAGTGTAGTTCTCGTCCGCCATGTTTGTAGGCGGCACTGCATTCTGAGAACTGCAGCTGCGAGTTCGCCGCGACGTAACAGTGCTATTCTTATCCAGGTTCAGACAGATTTTGAGTGAAGCGATATGACCAGGTAAGATGGCACTGCCTGACTCAGCCTGCCAATATTATGTCAGCATCAGCACTTCAGAAGCAAAGGTAAAACTGGAGTACACTCAAGAGCAAATAGCCACCTCATGGAGATCACAGAAGGTTGCTAAATGACAGGCTTGTTAAATAAATAGTTGACCTAAAAATACTAACATAGCTAATATAAAATGTAGCTTAGCCTAATCTGAAAGAATCTTATTCTTATCAGCTTTCATGTGTTATATTTGCAACATTAGTAAGTGCAATTTCTTATTTAAGAACATAAACCTGTCATTAAATATCTCTGTTTTGTATTATCTGTATCTCACTAAACATACCATATGTTTTGAGGATTATTTGATCTAGAGGCAGAAATACAGCCAACATAAACAGTGGATAAGTTCAACAAAACAGACTTCATGTGAAAACTGGAATGAATTTCCTGGTTACACAATTGCACATTTTGACCAAGTATTACACATTTATAGAAGGGATTTATTTATAATTGCACTATCCGTTGTCACCCAGATGAGGATGGGTTCCCTTTTAAGTCTGATTCTTCTCAAGGTTTCTTCATCATATCGTCTCAGGGAGTTTGTCCTTGCCACCGTCGCCTCTGGCTCTCTTATTAGGTATACATATACATTTAAAATTTATATACTGAATTTATACAGTTCTGTAAATCTGCTTTGGGGCAATGTCCATTGTTAAAAGTGCTATACCAATAAAACTGAATTTAATTGAATAAACACTTACTTTGAAAATGGGAAAACAAACAACAACACCAAAATCATACATACTCTTCAGTGACAAAAATAAAATGACCTCAATTGTCACATTAGTCATCAAACAATTAAAACCCAACTGTAATCTTGCAATCCATGGTTAGTTGTGTGTCAGTGAACAGTGTCACTTTTGTAATCTGGCTTGTCAGTGTTATAATATGTTGGAACAGGTAATTGGTTTTCAAGTCCCAAGTCCTAATTTCATAAACAAGTTAGAATGCACTCATGATTCAATGTTCATGTTACATAGACACATCATATAAACAGCACATGAGCTATATTCCATCCTACTGTATAAGCTGTACTACAGCAGTGTGTATTGGTTAAACTGTAAACTTCATGAAAATTTACAATGCCACTGAGCACATGGGTGTAAATGTCATTGAATTAATGAGCTTTATTTGATCATATAGAGTGAACACATCTAATCTCATAATCAATTCAGACATGTGTATGTTAATTATGGATCCAGTGTAAAGTTAAACCATTCGAAGAGTGGTTGTGACATGCTGTGTCACTTCTAGAATAAAATGGGACTAACCTTCCAAATGGGCTTTAAACAGGTTTCAAGTCTTTTTGAGTTACCAGGCAATCAACTTCAAAGTCACTGGTATTCAAGTCAGGGTGCAAGTCATTTTTCTCATCTTGCTGAGTAGAGCTTGAAATCAGCAAATGTGATTTGTTTCTACACCCCTTTGATTATGAGCTTTAATAGTGAGTTACCTGAAATACTGTAACAGCCAACTAACAGGTTAAATAGATGATTTTTTTTTTTTTTTAATATTCATGAATTTATTCAGTGTTTACAATATTAATGTATTTTAAAATATACTGTACTATTCTTTAGGTCTCACAAACCATTAAAGCCTAGTTACCATTATGAAACTTATTTTCTGGAAATTTAGGCATTAAAAGCCACCACACATCTTATCTCCATGGGATGGACTGAAATGTTAAATGGTGGTTCACATGTACCTTAAATTATTCAACATATTGTAAGACCAAGATTATCAAATTAATGAGCTGTCTAGCCAGCTGTTACACTCTTCACGTAGACCAGAACAGGAGCCAGAGGCAGCAAGGGAGTTTGCTATTGCCAAAGGCAAAAATTTTTAAAGAACGCAAAAAAACAGCATGAGATGGTTATCTCAGCTGTCAGTCACATAAAGTTGGTGTAAAAAAAAAGAATGACGTGCTTGTCGTGTGGCAAGCAATTGATGAACGCCCCCCTGTCTAGGAAAGGAAGCGATTCTTAAACTCAGACTTACTTGCCCCTTATCGATAATGGATTACAACACGCCCCTTCTGGCACACCTGTATACACAGACACACACATACACACACACACTACAGTTCACAACCCCAGACAAATAGAGTGCTTTGGGGTCATCACACACATTTATTTAAAATAATATCCACAAACTGAGTGTTACAAATATAAACTTCAGACTAAAACTTTACACAACTGTTTGTCCAAAACAGAAAAGAACCCAATACACACAGACACACACCATTATGTATATTATTAATTTAGGACTGTAGTTTAATTCTGTGCTTTTTGTGCATCCATAAAAAATAATGCATAAATATTTAGAGATAATATAAATGAAACTAAATAAATAATATATTATTTATTTATTTATTAAAGTTTATATTATATAATAGTATGTATGCATTACTTTTTATGGATGCACAAAAAGCACAGAATTAAACCACAGTCATAAATTAATAATAAAAATTCCCTTTCACTGCACCTTGTGGTTTCTGTTACTCACTGTCTTAAGACATATTATTTTACTTGTGTTTACTTTTGATCATAGTGTTTTAATTAGACATTACAGATCTTACTCGCGCTCCCACACTCTACACTGTGCGTGACCAGCAACACGGCCTCGTTACTAACACATCACTTCCGTTATAATAAACGACAGAATTTACACTGCAAGCGCGCAAATACAGCATATAATGACAATAAACTTAAATTAAACTAAACCTTTTAAGCAGCTTGCACCAGTTTCCCCAACCCCTTACACACAGTGGAGCATTTTGGATATAAAAAGTTTGTGCTCGTGCAGCACTGTTTGATTTTCGCGGTGTTTAATATGAAATGCTTCCCTGCCTTAGAGGACTTTCTTCCTCAGTCACTTGATGATTTCGCCTCGATCTGATGGTGACTGAGGTCATGTTGGGAATAAAAGTTAACGTTGACATAAACAGTAAACTGAAGAAAATCATTGTCGGTATTAGGCTAAAGATCGCGGCGTCACATTACGTGCGTATGATGTCATGTGCCGTCGACTAGGAGGTTATTAAAAAAAAACGCTAGTGTTCTATTTGAGATGATATTACCTTTCTAAAATTCACACACTAGACGGTAGAGTACACAGTGCATAGTATAAGTGTATAGTACTTCATTTGGGACATAACTTTAGTATTTACTCTCCGAAGCGTGTTTTCGGAACAGAAGTAACATAATGAGTATATGTACCTCATGTAGCACGCAGACCAACTAATCGATAATGAGATTCATTGACAACGATTTTCATAATCGATTATTATCGATTTTATCGATTAGTTGTTGCAGCTTTAGCGTCAACCCATTGCAAGGCACAACTACACACACATTCACACGCTACAGACAATTTGGAAAATGCCAATCAGCCTACAGTGCATCTCTTTGGATGACATGAGTACCCAGAGGAAACCCCTGAAGCATGGGGAGAACATGCAAACTCCACGCACACGAGGCAGAGGTGGGATTTGAATCACGTTTATCACCTGTTTTGGGTAAACTGAGTCAAAAGTACAAATAAATCAAATAAATCTCTCTCTATTGCTCTCTTTAAACACCATTATATGATAAATGATGATAAATGTCATTCTTATTACTTGTCTCCTAAATACAGCTTCTCTGAGCTAGTGTTGAAATGAGGTATTGAAGTCTCTCCAGTCTCCTAGTATGACAATGTCAACATGGGTTACTGTAGGGGCACATTTTCTGGACATTGCTGTACTGCAAGTGCTGAAACAAAACAAACAACCCCCTATACCTATCTACATATAGAACATATTAGGGACCTAGATAATTGAAACACTGCATTCTGTAATATTGAGTGAAAATAATAAAACTTCAAACTACTTTGATATTATAATAAATATATTATGAAAAGTGAAATTGTAACAAAAGGTTTTGGATGAACATGTAAGGCATAAGTTTTGGATTGCTTGGGAAGTCGACTATATTTAACATTCATCCAAAATGCTTCTAAGGTCCAACATAATTACAGCTTTTTTCCCCATGTTAATACTTATCAGATTTGAACTGTCATTAAATACAGGTAAACAGGTATATTTGAATAAGTAAAAACAATTCATCAGTAGTCTTTAAAAAAAGTAGCAACAACTATTTGACACCAGAATACAGTCACTAGATAATATGTAAAACCGATTTTGCCTGCCCAGCAAGAAAGGCCTTATGTTCTAATCTTTTATTTCAAATTTACTTCATAGCATATCAAAATGGCCATCAAAGGCATTTTAACCATTATCTAACCCCGTATTCCAGTATTAACCAACACCAGAACCAATAGTAACAATACTGAACATTATACCTTTAATATTGATATTCATATACCAGAGAATAAAAACGACCAAATTATTCAGTGCCATAATAATGCTATGGGATATTTAGTTTGAAATCTTTGACACTTAGGTAAATGAGTGAACCCAATTATGTGGGCCTGTTATGGAAAGTGACTGAAGGGCAATGAGTTTGAATTTCCTGATTATGAGTGTACAACATCTGCTTCATTAATGCTAGCATAAATAACAGATGTTGTAGATTCAAAGCCATGCTTAGAAGAAATTAGACTAGCAATGCTAAAGGATGAATCTTCAAAGAGGACAATGCTCCATTAGCTACAAACCACACAGATTATTCTATAAGGAAAATAACTTTACATCAAGGGCAGGTTCTATCAACCAGCAGTTTTGCACAGTATTCACAGGTCTGTGATCAAAATGTTGTGTGCATGTATAGGTCAAAAGCATTCACAGAATAATTTATTTGTACTTGTACATAGACTCTTAGTCGTTCCCCAGGGGGCAGCATGCAATCACAGGGCCACTTTGTTGGTCTAATCATCTGCAGCCATTTATTTTGTGCACTGAGGCTATTCTTTTAGTTGTATCATGACAGCTGCCTGCTGTTGCTCTATCGTCTCTATGCCTATTCTTGCCAAGTGCCAAGTTTCTTTTTCTTTTCTTTATTCCCTTTAATTTCTAAAGCACTCCTCATTTTGTTTTCTACCAATGTGTTGCCTGGTTTTGAGCATTCAATCAGCATGCATTATATTGAGCATTCCCATGCCTACAGTAAATCATTACTTTTTTAAATTTATATTTAATCTGCACTTACCTCCTGAGCCCTAATATTTTACGAATAACAGACATTTAACACTTGATGTGTAGTCCATCCTTGTTTGATCTATTCAATAACATGTATACCACTGTCTGATGTAGAAATTCAGTCTGCGTTGGCATTTGATTAAAAATAAGGATGAAAGTAAATCACACTCCAGAAATAAAAATAACATTATGTAGACACCAAGCTTCAAATTTTTAATTGTGGAATGATAGTCACTTAAATAGACTAATCACACAACACAACTTAGTGGTTAGTGAGTTTGCCTCACACCTTCATTGTGGGTTTGATTCCCGCCTCCGACCTGTGTGCATGGAGCTTGCACATTTTCCCCTTGTTTGGGGGCTTCCTCCAGGTACTCCAGTTTCCTCCACAGTCCAAAGACATCTGTTTGTAGGCTGATTGGGATCTCTAAATTGACTGTAGTGTGTGATTGTGCTTTACAGTGGGTTGGCACCCATCCAGGGTGTCCCTCACCTTGTGCACTGAGTCCCCTGGGATAGGCTCCAGGCTCTCCCATGACCCTATATGTAGGATAAGCTGTACAGAAAATAGATGGATGCATCATGTTGCATTTTTATGTATGGTGCAGGATCTGTAATATGCTGTGCATCTTGAATCGACTCAGGGTGTAGTCTGTTTTGGATACCTTTTGAATTACTGCTCTGTCAGACATTTTTTTTCTATATATAATAAATGAGGAAATAGGAACTTTGTTCCAAAAATAGGTAACCCTGTATCTAGTACACATTAATTTAGATTTAAGTACAGTAGCTTCATCCATGGATGACTATTTATTTATTTAATTATTGAAATGAATCTGCTCTCATTTTGAACATACATGTGATTCAGTTTGGTGGCATATTTTCAGTGGTACAGGGGTAATGTGTTGTTCTGTCTTTCCAGTATAAATATCACATTGTGGCCTGTATATTAGATGCCCACCAGCTTTAGACAGTAAGTATAAAGAGGTTTATAAAAAGCCTCACATATTCACAGACACACTAATGCTCCTAATGTTTACTAGGTGGTACTGAGCCTGCTTGCTTGGTGTTAATCCTAGTGTGCCTTTTGGGGGGAGTCAGTTCTGCCCCTGCCTAGTCTTATCTGTTTGCTGATCACCTGACCTGTTTCATATTTTGAATCTGTTTTTCCCTTACAATGTGTCTGCCTCATGTGTTTTAATAAAACCCTGTGTCTGTATTCAATCTGTATGTGTCTGACAATTTAGCACATGAGCATTCAATTTACAAGGCCATAACATAAGCCTCAGATAAATTAAGCCATTTACAAGTAAATGGGAAAAATGTGGAGATTTTATTTATTTATTTGTTTGTTCAAGCAGATTATGACAGATGCAAAATAAGTCTAGCACATTTCTGTTCTGTAAAGCAATTGTAACATTATTATATTATGCAGAGTATTCACAACAGAGAATGACCTGAAATTTGGTTAGCCAAACACATTTGTCACATCATTGCAAGCATTATACATTGCTATATTTTTTCTAATGTAATGAGAGAGATTTCTGCTCACAAGCCTTCTGCAGCTTAATATCCTCCTACTAAATGTGGATTGGGTAATTGGCTTTAGCAAAGTAGACAGCTTTGCAATATGATTGCCAGTAAATGCCCTGTAGGTATATGCCTTACAATGGTACTCGCACCTTTGTTACTGGGCATCTGGTGCTGTAGGGGAAACATGCCTGTGTTGCTATCCCTTCTACATCGACTCCTGATGTGGTATGTTTGCACGTTTGTTGGCAGTAGTCATTATTATAGTTTTCAGCACATAATTTAGTGAATAGCATCTATCTCAACTGAAATTGTGCATTGGGACCACCTGCTGTGTAAACATTTACATTTACATTTACATTTATTCATTTAGCAGACACTTTTATCCAAAGCGACTTACAAATGAGAAAATACAAGCAAAACACTTATCGATATTGGTAGGCCAGGTCCTCCAGTGGTTTGCATGAAGTATCTGTTAGTGCTCATGATTTCAGTACTGTTTTGCCTCTATCACCATGTTGCAGTAGGAAGCCCAACATCCCCATCACATGTTTTGGAGTGTGCTGTGATCATGGTCAGCATATTATATATATATATATATATATATATATATATATATATAAATATAGTTGCAGCAGTTAACGTGTTATCTATACTTCACTCCTCATCATCACTATACTAACCAGCAAGACCAATTTAGAAAATGCACATTAAGACAGCAATGAACAAGCTGGATGCTTGACTGGACATATATTATGTAAAGCATTCCTGAAAAGCAATACATTAATAGCAGAGTTGTTGACATTCCATGGAAGTGAATAATTTACTTTTTATTTTCTTTATAATTGATCAAATTCTTATTAAGCTGAGATCCATAATAAGACAATCTGCTGAATACAAAGCCTGTGTCACTTCCTAGCTAGAAAAGTAACATATTCATTTAGGAACTGAAGCTGAAAATGATTATGGAAATTCATTGGTGGGCAGTTTAATCCTGCTGACTCTACCGAATCTGCCCCTCACACCCTCACTTCTAGCCTAGTTTCCAAAGTAACTATCATCATAAATATACATTTTCAAAGAGATGACACATCAGATACTCCAAAGGGCCTGAGCCTATGGCATTGGATGTTTGATTATCCTTACATTTTCACTATACTTTGTTTGTGTAGGTGAAATGAGTGTCTGTGTTTGTGAGAGAAATAAAGAAAATAGGTGGATGATACTTTCTACGTTGTTTAAGAAACAAAAAACAGTAGGTGAGATCAAGACACAAAGTTGTTGCCTGCAAACTTAAACTATATGCAGTGTACAGTATTGTGAAACTCCACTATTTGTAATATGTAGATTCTTTATTTATTCTTTATTTAGGTCACATTGATGGACTAATGCTGATGTGTAAAGCTTCAACATCTGATTTTCTGCATATCCATCTATTGTATGTATACGTCCTTGGGCTAGTTTCTACATCAAAGAAATATATAGTCACTTGGCTTTCAAGAAAAGCTTTTTTATTTATTAAAGAAAGAGTTTTGTTTAAAGTGGTGAGTATAAAAGATAATCTTCCATGTTTACTGATGGACTATGGGTAAATGTCTGTGTTTAAACGTCTGCCGTATCAGTCAAATGGTTTCTTTCCGTGAAAGTACGCAATACTTTCTAGAAGTCTGGCTTAGATGCCTATGAGCGATGTAGGGCTAACAGCCAGTTAGCAGCTGACTGATTAAGCAGGAGAATAAAGAAAGAGCTGACCACATAGCTCACACTAAACCAATTTATGCTTTTTAGACACATTTCTTGAGGTCTTTTGCACATAACTAATTCCAGTTTAACAGCATGATTTTTGACACATGTGGCCTTCAGGTGCATCAAAATCCTGTTTTGAAATGCCTGCTATTGTCAGAGTGTACTCTAAAGAGTTTACACCAAATTACTTAATACAGATCTGAAATGGCTAAACTACAAAGCAGAAAGAAAGAAGGAAATAAATAAATAAAGAAAATATGTGGATGATACTTTCTACCTTGTTTAAGAAACAGGAAACAGTAGGTGAGATCAAGACACAAAGTTGTTGCCTGCAAACTTAAACTATACACAGTGTACAGTATACAATATAGTGAAACTCCACTATTTGTAATACATAGATTATTTATTTAGCCAATGTACAAGTGGTTAACTATCCAATCAAATTAGTAGTTTTAAACTACCAAACATGTTGCCTGTCACTTTGATGGCCTAATCTTGCTGTGTATCCATCTATGTATACTTTCTTGGGCCAGTTTCTACATCATATAAATATATAGTTACTTTCAGGAAAACCCCTTTTTTTATTTAAAGTAGCTAGAGGCGAGTATACTAGATAATCTTCCATGTTTACTGATGGACTATGGGAAAATGTCTGTGTATGAACGTCTGTTGTATCAGTCAAATGGACTCGTTCTGTGAAAGTACACAGTGCTTTCTAGAAGTCTGGCGTACAAGGCTATGAGCGAGGTAGGGCTAACAGCCAGTTAGCAGCTGACTGATTAAGCAGGCGATTAAAGAAACAGCTGACCACACATCTCAAACTAAATTAAAAAAAAAATATGCTTTTTAGACACATTTCTTAAGGTCTTTTGCACATAAAAACCATGCTGTTAAACTGGAATTAGTTGACACAGGTGGCCTTTAGGTGCATTAAAATACAGTTTTGAAATGGCTGCTATTGTCAGTGTGCTCTTTATTTTATGCCAAATGAGAAGAAAGCATGTTCTTCTTATTATGGTTATATGCCACACATGTCTTGAATACTAAGGTTCAATCATTGTTAAAAGCTATGATTGAGGGCTCTGTCAATGAAATCACATGAAACATGTTGTATCCATTAGCCTAATCAAAAATGCCAGTGTATTAAAACACTATGTCTTAATCACAAAGAACATTCATTCACAGAAGTGTCAAGTTAGGGGGAGAATGTGTGTGGTGTGTACATATGTTTGTGCATGCAAAAGCATTGCTCTGAACACTATCACAGGAGATGTAATTAAGAAGCTTGTTGTTACCATCAGTCGTCTGCCTTATGTTTGACCTCATGCACTTGATGAATGTTTCAAGATTTTACCAAGACGTACAAGCAGAGAACCATCAGTATTAGGGAGCATACTCTTGATGAGGCAATTAATCATAACACACAGGCGTATTCCCTTTAATAATTAACTATGCAGCCCAGTGAGCTATTGTTCTTTAGAGAGCAGGTTAAAGGCATTAATGTAGATGTTTTAGGCAACACCTACTGCCAGGAAATCTCACTGCTAAGTTATATTCACTCAACACCAGGATATACTATTTACATTTTTTATTCACATTTTTTTACTATATCCTGGAACTATGATGTTTCATTTTCTAAGTGGACCATTCATAGTAAGCTATTTTGTAACCATAATTCAGTTATGCACCAATCCCTTTTAAACCAGTAAGTCTAAATTGATGGGTGATTGGGCAACTAACATGCAATGTGAATGCTACAACCAATAGGGCACAACAACACTGAGCAAAGCCCAGAATTAATGTGTTTATCCACCATCCTTCATGCTTAAAATATACACAGCAGAACACTGAGCAGTGCAGAGATTTGTACATGCTTTTTAATTCATTGATTTATGGCCATTGTTCCAGTTACAGGCTCGACTTTCACAAAGTAATCCATCTCCTAAGGTCAAGACATCATGTCTGTGTAATCACCCAAGCAGTCCCATTCCAGTCCAAAACGTAGCATTCCTGGAAGGGAATGGAGACAGCAATGCATTGCTAGGGAAAGGGCTTTGGCTAGAGTGCCTGGGATAACCTCAGTGGCCACAAGTTGCCTCTGTAAGAAGCATTGTTGACACTTGTCTTGTTTTTCGTTCTTTCGCTCCCCCTGTCTTTCTCCTTGCCTCGCTTAGCATATGGAAGAACAGAAGGCCTTGATATGAAGAGGCAGTCAGTTCTACTCACACTGCCAAACCCCATACCTGTGCCAAATTATTTACAATCAATTCCTGTTTAACATTCAGTGTGTGAGAGTTTTGCACGTTATGGGCAGCTGTGGAGCTGAATTTCAATAGGGAAGAAGGCTGCTAAAGGAGTTAAATAGTCCTACAAAAATGACAGTGCCAATGTCATTCTGGCCAGGACAGCAGAGATGTTTTGTGTAGTTGACACACTTAAGGCACACTCATACCATCAAATGATTAAATTGAAGAATGGAGTAATATATATATATATATATATATATATATATATATATATA
>JANDJT010000032.1:9539323-9573622 GCA_024331685.1 Stegophilus panzeri
ACAGACAGATAGATAGAAAGATAGATAGATAGATAGAAAGAAAGAAAGAAAGAAAGATAGATAGATAGATAGATAGACAGACAGACAGATAGATAGATAGATAGATAGATACTTTATTAATCCCGGAATGGAAATTTAAGATTATTATTATTATTATTATAAGATTAAGGAAATATTTATTATCATGTCAAATAGTGTTCAAACACATGATCTGGCATCCCTGTCCTGAGCGTTCCAGTCCTACTCAATAATCACAGAACTCCCTTTGAAATGCTGCTGTTAATAAAAATCAACAAATACCAAAGACACAGCGTATTTTACACATTCATCACCATAAAGTAGCATCTTAGTCGTTTTCCAATAGTGTTCCTATGGTAATTCTTCATCCGCCTCACAGTTCTCCGATCAATCCTTTTGTATTACTAACCTTTTAAATAAAGTCAAATCAAATGATTGGTTACTTAATTAAATCCCCATGGAATGCTCAAATATGTTTTCCCTCCTTAAATTGCTGACAAATCTATATAAAATAAACTACATGATACAGAGTCGATGTCACCAGCTATATGACAAAAGTCCCACATATTCAAAAATAGATATGACATACATAATAAACAGTATGGCTGCTGACAGGTAAAGTGCACCACACTAATGATCCTTTTACCCCAACAGTACTGGTCAGTGGATGGGATATATTACCTGGCAAGTTTGTTTCTTTATTATTAAAGTTCTGGGATCTATACCGACAGCAACTTAGCCTAAAATTCATATAGATATATATACATATATATATATATATATATATATATATACATATGTGTGTGTGTGTGTGTGTGTGTATAATTTTAAATTTGAAAGAGCCTCACTCAGCATGTAGAATACCTGGGATTATACACATCGTTACAATGCATATAAATAAGAATACACATTATAAAGGTGTGTTTAATTCCAAGCCATTGTGGCTCAACAAAGGACTACTTTAGCAAGAATTACACATAGTGACAAGTCATACATGGAGGGGCATATATAACTGATAGAAGAACATAATAGGAAAAGATAGATGTTAGCTGAAGGTCTAAAAATAAATTTGTCACCAGAATTGATTTGTCTAATGATGTGATAGCTATGAATTTTTTATTTATTTGATTTTTTTTTTTTATCCAATCCATTGCTAAAACATATGTGACAACTACTAGCTTTTAGGCTGTGAGATAAGCTCTCTCTGCAGCTTATTTTTCACAAACCACCCGGCCCTTGTGATTGAAACTGTTATAATGCAAATTTTGTTATTTAGCTCCTCTATATCTATTTTTCACACTCACAAAGGTTAAACAAGAGGGAAATGGACAAATAAATTGGGTAGGGATTTATTTACAGTATGGCTAAAATGGTAAAAAACAATTTTGTATAAAGCAGAACAAATAGTGGAGATTTGACTCTCTTCTTACCTTACCCATCAGGGCTTCCATACAGGGCTGCTAAAAAGAGAGAGAGAGCTTGTTTGCAGGCCATCTGGCAATGCTTAAGTTAAAAAAGAAAAAGAAAGAAAGAAATGAATGCTGGAGACAGGAAACTCAGAGTCAAGTGCCATGGCAACCAATTAAGTTCATCCTGGCATCATCAGCATGACCGCAGCACTCATCTTCTCCTCTCGACGGGCACAGTGTGACCCACATGCACCATTAAAAAACCTGAAAACTCACAATATATCTTAGTCCTTAGTTCTTAATCATGTATATAGTAAAAAGACAATACACATAGCATGACAATATGAGATATAATATTGGCTTTTTTTAAAAGGTTAAAATTCAATAACACATAAAAGAAAATATGCCAATACAGAGTACCAAGATTACAAGAATGCTGCTATTACAATAAGTCACATTTAACAGTAACCAGTTATTACTAGGAAAATGAAGTTAAAATTGTGTCCATTCATTAATGAGAGTGTATGTACCATTACTGAAGTGTAGCAATAAGGATACTCTTGAGCTGGAGCCCATGAGGTACAAGCTGATTGTATCATCTGTGGCATGATTTTTGCATCTTTTAATTTTCTATGTGGATTATTAAAAACATTACAGTGCCCTCCACTAATATTGGCACCCTTGGCAAATTTGAGCAAAGAAGGCTGTGAGAAATTGTCTTTATTGTTTAATCTTTTCATCTTTTGTTAAAAACATTTACAAGAATACTAAACGTGGCACACACTGTATATTTAAGAAAGATATAATTTTTTAGATAAACCTGTGTTGTGTTTGCAATTGTTTGATATCCATGAGAGCAGAGTATTTTAGTGATTTTTTTTTCACAGCTTTCTTTGCTCATATTTACCAAGGGTGCCAATATTAGTGGAGGGCATTGTATATAGACTTTGAAGTAAATTACTCAAATAAGTCATATAGTTAAGAAGAAAACATCAGATTTTGATCAAAGGGGACATTTAAAACATCCAAAAAACTGAGTAACCAACTTACCATCCAGTGGGCATTACAAACAAGTAAGCCAAAGCTAACGAAGACAGCGGTGCATTTACTATCATGTAAACTGGACTGTTATCGCACATTTTTGCATTTTCTAGTGTGCAGTAATGGTTTTATGGATAAATATACTGATTTGAATCTTCACTCTTAAAACAGATGTGTTACAAGTAACACATCATGTGTTAATTTGTAACACACCTGCATGTCTAGTTAAGGACAACACATTTTGTATTGCTTTTAACACAATCAGTGTGTTAAGTACATTTAAACACGTGTGTTATTTTTTGGAAATATTTAACACATAATGTGTTTATTTTTAACAGAGCTCTGTGCCTAGTTAAGGACAACACATTTTGTGCTGCTTTCAACACAGTGTGTTAGTACATTTAACACATGCTCTGTGTTCATTCAAACAGTCCACGCTGAGTTGATCTGACCCAAGGATCTGGGCTAATGCATCGGGGTGGGGGAGGGGTAAATTGATTCAACTGTCAGTGAAAATGACCCAGCCACTAACCCAGTGGTTGAGTTACACAAAATTACCCAAAAACTACCCAAGACTGAAAAATAACCCAATTAAATGAACCAAAATGCCCAGGGTTGGGTAGAAAAAAATAACCCAGCATTTTTTAGTGTACCAATAGCAAAGTCACCACCTTGAGACAGTCACTCCATGTGAGTAAAATATAAAAGGTCCCCACTATGTCATGCTTGTGTTCGTCCTATAATGTCTTGCTGAATATTTGAGATTTGAGGATTCCAAGGCACTAATTCTAGGTTTCAGATTTTTGTTTCTTGCCTGATTTTGTTATTGTTAAATCTGCATTGTCAAATGGCAACCTATTCTTACCATATTTGACACCATATTTGGAACAGACATATGGCCAATTGCGTGTCACTGCATTGGTGCTGCATACCCAGAATACCTACTGTCATAATTTCATTACATTTTCAATACAAAAAAAGAGCAACATTATTAATGGCTATATTGTTTGGGAATGACACATCATTAACAAGCATTTACAGAGCTTTGCCTCAACTGAAGCATCATATTGACAGCAACACATGTCTGTTTTATAGTACTGTCTCTCCATGATCTTTCTCTGATGCTGCACTGCTGTAGCAGTGAGTAAAGCAAGTACCAGACAAGTTTCCTGTTTGAAACGTGAACAGTTGAGGGAGAAAGCTACCTTTAGGTGCCATCACATTAGTGAAGTTCAAAACAGTACAAGTAAATTTTTATAATGGCATGAAACACTGGGCATAAACACCTTATCTTGTAACACGAACAATATTTCGAAGTTATTCCAAACTCGGCTAGAAGGGGCTCATTCTGAGTCTACCATAACGGTGTATCTAACACGACTTTGATGCACCAGAGAGTGATTGGCACAATCTAAAATTACATGGTGCTTAGTAGTTTGTACAACTTGCCGTATGAATCAATGGAAGAATATCTTAATAAGTTAATATAAATTAACTTTATATAGTGCCCTCAACTAATATTGGCACCTTTGGTATTTATGAGCAAAGAAGGCTGTGAAAAATTGTCTTTATTGTTTAACCTTTTGATCTTTTGTTAATTTTTTTAAATGCTCTCATGGATCTCAATTAATTGCAAACAAAACACAGGTTTATCAAAAAATTTTCAAAAAATTAAATGTAGGTGTGCAACAATTATTGGCACCCTTTTAGTCAATACTTTGTGCTACCTCCCTTTGCCAAGATAACAGCTTTGAGTCTTCTCCTATAATGCCTGATGAGGTTGGAGAATACATGGCAAGGGGTCTGAGACCATTCCTCCATACAGAATCTCTCCAGATCCTTCACATTTCAAGGTCCACGCGGGTGGACTCTCCTCTTCATTTCACCCCACAGGTTTTCTATGGGTTTCAAGTCAGGGGATTGAGATGGCCATGGCAGGCCCTTGATTTTGTGGTCAGTAAACCACTTTTGTGTTGATTTTGATGTATGTTTTAGATCAATAGCCACATTTCCATCCAAAGGGGGGTTTTTTTGCGATAAAAGGTTTAGCGCTTTAAAATGTTTACCAATGTAGCTGATGGAAATGTAAATTAATGATGAAATTTCAAGTGTCAACATAATCTTTTTTTGTTTACCTTTAGTGCTTAAACTGTAAGTAAATGTTGCGAAAAAAAATAGTTTGGAAACGGTTTTTGTCCAGAAAAATGGCATTCACGCAAAAAAAGTGTCACTTGATAGAATTTATCCATCAGTCGGGGGTAGAATTGGTGCGTGCTATGTGCTAATATGTGCGTGCTATCCAGCGCACTACAAACCTGTGACAGAAGATGCAGCAAGGAATTACGGTATGCAATTTCATTGGCTTCCACTACAGTCAGCAGCCTTTTCTTTAATAGCTGTGCATACAGCATACTGTATACACATCAATGGACAGTCGTTTTACTAACCCTGAAAGTTTCCCCCACTACACTGTACTCGGCGCAGTATGCTAGCTTGAGCAGGCCGAGAACAATCTCTTTCAATCTGGTGGTCAGTGGCAACCTGAGATGGGTGCAGCTCTCCAACACTACCTCCTCAGTGGGCAGGGCCAGACTGGGACCCATTTTCAGCTCTGGAATTTATATTATTATAATTATTATTATATTAATGCCCAAAACTAGCCCATTTTTTTCGTGGTGAAAGAACTTGAAGTGACAAGTAAATGAAGTGACAGTTCAGTTCTTACTAACCTGTTATATTTATTAATGTCATGTTTCAACAAGAATATAAAGATACATAAAAAATGACATACTGAGTATTGTTCTCTGCTACAAAAAGTCCAACTGTAACATTATGAAGAAAAAAAAATGTTTGTTTGCATTCAAACAAATATGAGGTATTTCAGAAATATACTTTTTTGGCAGCTCATGCGGCATGTGATGAAGATTTGTGTATATCTACATAGTAATGACCTGAGTATACGCACGTGTGTGTGTGTGTGTGTGTGTGAGAGAGAGAGAGAGAGAGAGAGAGAGAGAGAGAGAGAGAGACATAGAGTGAAAGAGAGCGAGCACACGCACTGAGCCAAGTGACATGAGAAAATGTAACTGGTGTGCTGCTTTAAATACAAATTTAGTGTGATTCATTACTTTAGTTATTAGTCACGCAATAATGTAACACACTTATTTTATGAGTCCAATTTATGAACGGCCCACTGGGAATACTCCTGATGAGCCACTTGGGCTATGCCCATGGGCCTTGTAGCATACTTGAAGTCCTATCAGATGAGCAGCTGTTCCATTCTGACCCTGTCCTCTGATATTTCGTACAACTGCAATTATTTGTTGTAGGGATGCAGTAAATAACAGCTTTTACTATCCCTCTTTCCTCCATCAGCCTTCAGCCTATCTATGTTAAGAGTAGAGGTTTCTCTTCTCTATGCTACCGCGCTGATGTGGTTCGCCTCAAAGTGTATACGGCGCCGGAGAGACTCTGATTGAACCAAACTGACACACAGAGTTGTTCAGAGAGACTTCTGGTTTAATGCAGATTTCACAGAGGTTTATATACATATACAGAGGTACAGATAGTCGGGCATAGGCATACCACTATGTGGAAATAATATGGCAGTTACACTGTCTGGCCACGTACACGAAAAACATCTTAGGCAATACAAGAACGTACAGGTTTCTGAACATATATGGTATATGTTCGCTAGCAGAAAATAGGAAGTTCCTATGGTGACATGTTTACTGGCACGCACACAACAGACAGGTTCTGGAAAGTTCATGAGACAGAAATCAAACTATAACCTGAACATACTTATACATATCCGAGGGAATAGAGAATAGAGAGTTTCCAACATTTGTGAAATTAAAATGAAAGTAATTTAATTTAATTGTCTCAATACTTTCCCCATTTTACAAAGATTTGAGGACACGAGGGATGCAAAAGGTAAACAATTTGCGATTTGCACAAAATTATGTACAGTAGGGAAATGGCTAAAGGGCAGATTGCTTTTGCAATACAGCAAAACTTATGCAACAATTTGTTTTTTTAAAAGGATGACGTCATCACCATTTTTATCGTTAAAAAGGCCAATTGGATGGAGACAGCAAATATCGCAAACTTTTTTTATGCACTTTCACTTTGTGAAATGCGCAAAATGTGGATGGAAAATTGGCTATTGTCCTGCAGGAAGATCCAACGACAGCCCATTTTAAACTTTCTGCCAGAGGCAGTCAGGTTTTCATTTAATATCTGTTGATATTTGATAGAGTCCATGATGCCATGTATCCAAACAAAATGTCCAGGTCCTCTGGCAGAAAAACAGCCCCAAAACATTAAAGAGCCACCACCATATTTAACCATGGGCATAAGGTACTTTTCCATATGGCTACCTCTCTGTGTCCACCAAAACCACCTCTGGTGTTTATTGCCAAAAAGCTCTATTTTGGTTTCATCTAACCATTGAACCCAATCCCATTTGAAGTTGCATTAGTCTCTCACAAACTGAAGATGCTTGAGTTTGTTTTTGGATGAGAGTAGAGGCTTTTTTTCTTGAAACAGTTCCAAACAACTTCTGGTGATGTAGGTGACTTCAGATTGTAGTTTTTGAAACTTTCTGACCACAAGACACAATTAACTTCTGCAATTCTCCAGCTGTGATCCTTGGAGATTTTTTGGCCACTCGAACCATCCTCTTCACAATGTGTTCAGACAATATAGACACATGACCAATCCCAGGTTGATTCATAACATTTCCAAATGACTGGAACTTCTTAATTATTGCTCTGATGGTGGAAATGGGCATTTTCAATGCTTGTGCTATTTCCTTATAGCCGCTTCCCATTTTGTGAAGCTCAACAACCTTTTGCCACACATCACAACTGTATTCTTTGGTCTTACCCATTGTTATGAATACCATAATTTGGCTTATGTGTTACTTCATATTTATACCCCTGCGAAACAGGAAGTCATGGTTGAACAGTTTCCTGTTTCTAGTCACCCAGGTGTACTAAAAAAAATAAAACATCAATGTGAATATACTTCAAATATATTTTACTCATATTAATTCACAGGGGGGCGCGCGGTGGCTTAGTGGTTAGCACATTCGCCTCACACCTCCAGGGTTGGGGGTTCGATTCCCACCGTGGCCCTGTGTGTGCGGAGTTTGCATGTTCTCCCTCCAGGTACTGGCTTCCTCCAGGTACTGGCTTCCTCCAGGTACTGGCTTCCTCCAGGGACTCCGGTTTCCTCCCCCAGTCCAAAGACATGCATGGTAGGCTGATTGGTGTGTCCAAAGTGTCCGTAGTGTCCGTAGTGTATGAATGGGTGTGTGAATGTGTGTGTGATTGTGTGCCCTGTGATGGATTGGCACCCTGTCCAGGGTGTACCCTGCCTTGTGCCCAATGCTTCCTGGGATAGGCTCCAGGTTTTCCCCATGACCCTCAAAAGGATTAAGCAGTATAGAAGATGGATGGATGGATGGATAACTCATAAGGGTGCCAATAGTTGTTGCACACCAAACAAAGATTTTTTTTGTGTTGTGTTTGCAAATGATTGATATCCATAAGAGGAGAGTATATTTTTGTGAATTTGTTGAACAAACGATTAAAAGGTTAAAGACAATTTTTCACAGCCTTTGCTCATATTTACTGAGGGTGCCAATATTAGTGGACAGCACGGAAAATTATAAGTCAGTTTATCAGATTGCACACACATTAGTGCTTTTTATTGGGGATTTTGTGTCATGATGTTTTATAATTATGTTTTTATAATTATGCAGTCCTTATAATGAATTTAATTCCATACAGTTTGTTATGGTTAGAATTTATCTTTTCACAAAGCATTAGTAATCTTTTTTTTCCACCTTTAACTTTTTGGTTAAGGTTGTTTCTCTCTCACAGGTTCATACAAGGGACACACACACACACACACACACCCCAACCACTAGAACATCAAACACCTCTTCTTCTCAGATCCTCGTACTTATGCCTTCCCTCCTGCTCTCCTCATGGCATGGAAATTGTATTATGTTTTCTGTCACAGCACTTCCCTCTATCAGAAGTACATTGAAGTACATTAGTTGATGCTCACTTTTAAAAGGATACTTTTACCCCAAATTTCATTTCCACTTTTTGTGCTACTCAGGTTGGAGCAACACGTTATTATTCATTGAATGTGTCTTACTTTTTGTTCAGCTATAATAGATATAGTAGTAAAGAAAAAGTAATGGAATTGCCTACAATCATTTAAAGGAAAGTAAGACTATCTCTATGAAAAGGAATGAAGTCTATCTTGGCATTTAAAATGTTTCCACACCACACTTGCTACCCATTACCCTCCAAATTTTCTCATGCTCCATAATTATGCCTGTCATTGAGCAAATATTGTGTGAGACACCATAAAATACCATTGTGAATTTTCCCATACATTTTGTTGTCTTGAAGGTCTTGGATTTGTTTAAAGTCTCTGCCTTGTTACAAATTGATTACGTACACAACATTTCTAAGCAGTGTGTTTGTTTGTTTGTTTGTTTAGAGCCTTATGTCAGCAAAACATGGACTAAACAAGTATCAGATGGGTACATAGGCAGTTTGATTACATAGGCAGTGATCCCCAGTCATACCCATCACATCTCAAAGCAGACATTCTGATAAGTGCACATATTTTACAGAGTAATTATTAGGGTTACCACCTTTTCAACATGCCAAAATATGTAAGTCCTAATGTTTCCACTCCCAATGTTTGCTGGAGCTGTACTTTGTACTTATTAGCAGTTTGTTCTACAAAAAAAACTTATAGGGGTCAGCCCACAATTTCCAAAAGTATCTTGAATGCATATTTGTGACTTGCCAGTACTGGCACTTTGTTTATTTCTTTTTCACTTCTTTTTGGGGATTTTATTTGGGATTTTAAAGATGGTTTTAGTACACACACACACACACACACACACACACAATTTGAAAGAACATTGCAAAAAGAAACAGTTAAAAATAAGCACCAGGACTGTCAGGGTGAAAACTGGATGGGTGGTTACCCTAAAAATTAGTGTGTTTAATTATATGTATTTGGATTGACTGATTTTTTTGAGACATGCATGAGTGCATGAAGGAGGATGTACCATTTCCTATAGTGTACTCCCCTCTTTACCCACTAAGTAGGAAATGGTTTATAAATCATCATAAATGGTTTTAAATCATCCTAGATCGTTTGTCCAATTTTGACAAAATTCGTAAGAGATCATCTTCAGACCATGCTGTTATCAAAAAAAGTTATCAAAATCTTTTTGATAAACCAAATTGTTCTCGAATAACGTGCAGACGAATTCGATGCTGATCATGCCAAAACGGATTTGAGGCTATATCTCTGTAATGCATTAACATATTCAGGCCAAGCTTTGTACCTGTCATTGGCATCATAACTTGAGGGTACCTGCATTGTTTTGGAACAGCGCCACCTTGTGGTCAATTATAATACAATTTTTTTTAAATGCTAATTGCTTTTGATTACTTTTGCCCATTGTCATGTGATTGGTCTTCGTAGATTCCTTGGCTCAGGCCTAGAACAATGCTACCAATTAGGCCATGGTCGGCCGAACCTGTTGTCCAGCATTTTTCAAACTCCTCCTAGACCGTTCAGCCAATTTTCACCAAAATTGAAACGGATCATCTTCAGACCATGTTGACAGAAAGTTATGGAACTCAAGTTGATTGGTTAAACTGTTCTCGAATGACGCACAAATGAATTCGAAAGCAAGCATGCCAAAAGGTATGTGATGCTATATTTCCATAATATTTTAGCATACTCAGAACAAACTTAGTACATGTCATGGGCATCATAACATGAGGGTACCTGCACAGTTTTGGAACAGCGCCACCTAGTGTTCACGAGATATTGAAAAAGTAACTAACTTCTGAATGGTTTGTCATAAAATCTTGACCACGCCAAAATCCTGCTTGCTTATCTCCTTACTTTGACTCTGTAGTGCTCGGCCCCATAATTGCTGATAGGAGCTATATTTATTATTATTATTATTATTATTATTATTATTATTATTATTATTATTATGATTCTTCTTCCTCTTCTTCTTCTTCTTCTTCTTCTTCTTATTATTATTCCTCTTATTATTATTATTATTATCATCATCAGCATCAGCATCATCATTATTATTATTATTAAAAATTACATGATAATGACTTTCAGAAGGCTTGTTAAATGTGGGTTGGGTGATGTTCACAGACCATATGTAACCTCACTCCATTTCACCAAAGGGAACAACAGATTGATGGAGAGCTCACTTGCTTTAGTCAATAATATTGATTAAGACTCCAGGCTTATGGCATAATATACATGTCATTGATGTATTCCAGTATGAAACCACCAAATTTGATTAGTCAAATATAATTTCTAGAAGTACATTTCATATGTCATATAGAGCTACAATAACATAGCTTACAGTAACTGTTTTTATTAATGACTGTGTAAGTACTAAACTGTTTCTCCTTATTGACAGATTTTAAATTCACAAGGATTGTTTCATCTTGTCTAGATGTTTCCTTTATTTTTCTTTTAACATATTTCCAGCATTCTCTTATCCAGTGAGAGAGGCAGCTCTGAGACTTAGAGGCCTAATGTCACTGTACTAATGGTAGATGAATGATGATTATAAGTCACATTAGGGGACATAAATCATTTGCAGTCTCTAATGATCTCATATCTCAAATACATACAGGCCCCCAAAACAAATCCAAAGAAATCCAGAATTATATGTGTCTAGCAAAAAACACAAAAGTCTTCATGTCTTGTACAACTGTTTAAAGCATTTTATTTATTTTTCCCTTCTACTTTTTAGATACGAGTATCGATAGATCTCAACACAAAAAAATTCTACTGTTCCTACAGAAGTAATCTGAAAAATAAGGTATTCAACAGGTTAAAACTGAATCTGAGACCAACATTCACACCATCTAAAAACACTAACTTGTATTTTGATATTTACATGCTTTATACACTACACAACTCTAAAAATGCTCAAAAACAAGACTATATGCAAATAAAAAAGAAAAATGTTTTGAGGAGAATATGTGAAGCAGGGCAACACAGCAGGCAGCATTACTGTCTCACAGCTCCAGGGTGCCTGGTTTGATCATGAACTTCGGTTGAGTGTTGAGTAAGGAGTATGGCATGTTTCTTCCTGTTTCTTCATGTTTCCTCCCAGTGTTTGATATCCATGAAAGTAGAGTATTTTTGTGATTTTTTTAACAAAAGATCAAAAGGTTAAACAATAAAGACAATTTTTCACAGCCTTCTTTGCTCATATTTACCAAGGGTACCAATATTAGTGTAGGGCACTGTGTGTGTTTGTGTGTGTGTATATATACATACACACCAAAGGACCAAATTGTGATGGCTAGATGACGAGGTCAGAGCATTTCCAAAACAACAGGTCTTGTGGAGTGTTCCCAGCATGCAGTGGTTAGTACCTACCAAAAGTGGTCCAAGGAAGCACAACTGGTGAACCAGCAACAGGGTCATGGGCATCACTCATTGATACGCATGGGGAGAAAGGCTAGCATGTCTAATCCCACAGAAGTACTACTGTAGCAGAAAATTGCTGAAAAAGTTTATGCTGGCTATGATAGAAAGGTGTCAGAACACATAATTGTATTACGTACGTACAAAACGTATAGGGCTGCATAGCCACAGATTGGTCAGACTGCCCATGCTGACCCCTGTCCACTACAATGGGCATGTGAGCATCCGAACTGGACAATGGAGCAATGGAAGAAGGTGGCCTGATGAATTACATTTTCTTTTACAATATGTAGACAGCTGGGTGCGTGTGCATCGCTTACCTGGGGAAGAGATGGCACCAGGATGCACTATGGGAGGAAGGAAAGCCAGCAGAGGGAGTGTGATGCTCTGGGCAATGTTCTGTTCTGCTGGGAAACCTTGGGTCCTGGCATTCATGTGGATGTTACTTTTGACACATACCACCTACCTAAGCATTGTTGCAGACCAAGTACACCAAGTACCAAGTACATGATGGCAGTGGTATTCCCTAATGGCAGTGGCCTCTTTCAGCATATATAATAATAATAATAATAATAATAATAATATGAGAGAGAGTGAGTGAGAGAGAGAGAGGTAGTGATTGACTTGGACATTAGAAGCAAAGGAGTTATTGATTGCTAAAGCTGTTATGGTTTCAAATGGTCAAATGGTTCTTTATTCTAGTAGAATAGATTTCTAACAAAATATCAAATGGAAGATAGATGAGGTTTAAGAGCCTTAATAATTGCATGTCTCAGTGATTAAAGTTCTCCATCTTTAGGCACAACGATTGTTCTTGTTGTTATTATTGCTGCTGTTGTTGTTGTTCTTCTTCTTCTTCTTCTTCTATGTCTTCTTTCTATAATAAGATTACTCATATGAGTGTCAGAAGCAGATGAGGAATATAATATATAACCGATGAGACACATGCAACAACCCCATGACTTATGAAAAATAGAGATGCAGTAAACAAACACTGAAAATCATCATTTATATTTGGATATAAGTCTTTCTTGGCTGCTTAGAAAGCTTCTGTTGCCTTGGACAACATCTGACACACAACGGCCTTCTGCCAATGTTGGCAGGTGGCCCAGGGACTAACTGTCTGCTCTGTGATTAGTTGGAAGTGAGAAACCCAATTAGTTTGTCAGGTAGCTGCTTATTCTTATTACAACAACAGAACAGAAATGCTGTGTGTCACTCAGCCTGTGGAAATCAGAGATCCATCACTCTTGAGTCCAGAGTGGGAGAGAACTCTGTGTCTGTGTCTGTGTCTGTGTGTGTGTGTGTGTGTGTGTGTGGGAGAGAGAGAGAGAGAGAGAGAGAGAGAGAGAGAGAGAGAGAGAAAGAAAGAAAGAAAGAAAGAAAGAAAGAAATCACGTTATCTAAATGATTTTTCTGTGTGCCTTGGAAAAGATGCTCTAGAATGTGCCAAGTAGACTAAATAATAAGTGAAATCCTGATATGCAAACTTAAGTAGAGGAAACCAACCTGCTAGCATCAGATAATTATTTTGGACACTTTTATATTTAGATCAGTGTCACTTTGACTATTGTTATGAGGCTATAAAATCTGGTCAGTTATGTACAAGTACAAAAAGTACAAGTGTATTTAAGCATAACATAATTGCTTTTATTATCATGTGAACAAACTGACCACTTTATTAGATACACTGGCCTTCATAGTTAATATAGCTTTTTTTCCTGGCACATATTTTCTCTGGGCTATCCTTTCCATCTAGACCTTTATTATTGTCAGATTCTGGCCACAGCACAACTGCTGGCTGGACATTTTTGTTTAGGGAAATTTTGCAACTCATCAGTGACACTGAGATGTTTAAAAAGTCTCAGCAATATTACCATACCAGATCCACTTGTACTAGCAGAATATACACTACCATATCATTATCACTGCTGTGCTGATAATGGTGCATCACTCCGATAATACCTTGTCAGCGGTGGTCTTATTATAGTACCGTTCCATCAAAGGGAGACAGACAACCTGGGAATCATAACAGATGGTCAGTAATTCCATGACCACAAATAAATATCACCTAAAATAGGTGAAATAGACACTGAGTGCAGGCACACAGCCCAGTTTGACAGGGTTATCTAAACTGCATAATATATATAAACTGCTTATCTAAACTGTCCTCTCTTCTTCTCTCTTTTTTCACTCCTTGTTATCTCTTATTGACCTTTCTCAGCAGCTGAAACACAAATACTTGTGTGCAATGCATCATTACAGATCAGTCTTGGTCCACATATTGCCCTTCTCCTTGTTCCCCAAAGAAGGATTAGCAAATCACACAAAGTTGTTTTGGGCGATTCATAATCTTCTGCAGGAAACTCAAAATTCAGTTATGTATTGCAGTGAAATTAATATGTTCATATTATGTTCATTCAAATGGAATCGTCTAGTTGAAATTATGTTTCAGATGCAATGCTGCCAAATTATTTAAAAAATATTTGTAGCATCCAAATATCTTTTTCTTTTAGTAGATATGTACATTTGTGCTTCATTATAATTATATGACCTCTCTGCAATGTTCATGTTGTCACATTACAAAGATGGATACGGAAGCAAGCGCAGATCTTCAAACAGTTTAATAAACAGACAAACAACAAAACAAAGACACTAAGACAACTAGGCAAAATACTATGGCTAAGGCTAAACATAAACGATGAAACAAAACATGGTACAGGGACAAAGGTCAAGATAGACAATACGTAAGACGAGGAAGCAGTACAAACAGTGGCTATATATATGAGTGCTTGTTAAACAGAAACGTGATACAGGTGCAGGTGGTCATGTGACAATGATGTAGTATGGTGCAGTGGCTGCTGGGAAATGAAGTCCAGAGTTACCTCCTTGATATATGACAGAATAGCTCATAGATAGCTCACTGTAAATGGTCTGCAGTCGCATATAATTGGCTTACATCATTGGCTTACGTCACTTTTACTCCTTAAGATGACATAGATAATATGTAAAAAAAAAAAAAAAAAAAAAAAAAGTGCTTACCTAGATATTCTATTTAAAAGAATACAAAAAATTAATGGTTGTATGGAAAACCAACTCCTTAATTGTTTTCAATGTTGCATTCAATCTCAATTGCAAATTTAAAAGTTGCACTTTAGCCTCTTCTGTTAAGACTCCTGGAAACATTGTAGAAAGTTGTTCGAGAAAATTGTAGAAGTTTTTTTTTTTTTTTTTTTTACTATCACATGATAAAAATAATAAAAAAGGTTAAATAGATGAACAATACCTATCCTACTCTTTAATGGTATTAGTTGAGTGCAGTATGACCATTATGTAAAAAAAATAAAAAATAAAAAAGTCTTCTCCCTTCCATTCTCTTAACTTGGCAGAACTAAAACACACACCATGCAAAATTTTCACATTTAGTGGCCAGCCTTTGAAGTTTCTCTCCACATTATAGCAAAAGATCCTTAGAGAAACTATAGTCTTATGAAAGTACATGTCTGAATACCCAGAGTCATCCTAGATGTTCGACTGTGCTCATCCCAGAAGTAAGGCTCCTGTTTAAGCTTATTACATGTTGGACTCTGACTGAAATATATTACCAAGTGTCCAGTGAGTTAAACCAGCACATTTAAAGTGAACTTATCACATTCTCTCCACTGGTTCTGGGACTTGCCTCTAAATAGGAGCTCCACAAAATTCAATAAATCTTCAGTTAACTTCAAGGAGTGACTACATTTTGGGCCTACTTACTAGAGTTTGTTGAACAGTGAAGCCAAATGGAACATTGCATTTTTATTAAGTTCATCAAAAATGTAAGTTGTAGTATGTCAGTAGAAGTGGGGTTGCTGGCAGTATGAAATGCTTGATTTGGACCTTAATGAAGGGAAGCTTTTATTATGCATTAATTGCACTTCATTACATCAAATGTATTTCATAAATGCTTCTTTTCTAGGTGTGTATTTTTACTTTATTACAGAACATGTAGAAAGTGATATGATTATTAAACTATGAATAATATCAGATTGATTTTTAAATTAAATTGCAGATCACCAATGATATGTTTATATACCATATAACTAGAAGTAGTAGTAGGTTTATTCATATTTTGCAGTCATAGATTGATTCACACACCAATTTACATCCATGAAGACATAAAATAAACATTGACAATATAAAGAATTACTATTATATAAAAACAAATGAACATTGTAGTGAGTAAACAAGTCGCAAAAAGTACAAAGTTTTATATTGCATGGTTGTTGATAGTGAATTAAGGAATTGGGGAGCTATAATCCAGTAATGGCCGGTTTGGCATAATATTGGTGGCTGTTTTGTGTAATGCGTCCGGATATTTGGTTTTGAGATGGGAGTATCTGTGAACTGGAAGGACCTCAGTAAGCAGGTAAAATTGAGACATATCTGCTCTTGCCTTTCTTCCAGTGAAGGGATGTTCATGATGGTAAGGTCTTGCTGGTAGTTGGATTAGGCTACTCCAAGACTGATACAGCATGCTATCTTTTGGACCAGCTCTAACTGAGAGGCCAAAGCATGAGTCCAGGGTGCCATGCAGGGGCTGCAGACTCCAGCATAGGTCTGATGTGGATAGCTAATAAATCACCTTGTGCCTGAGAAACGTTTTTGAGACACTTCAAAAGAAAAAGCTTCTGGCTGCCACTTGTTGTCATGGAGTTGACTTTGTTCCACCAGACTTTGTGCTGGATGGTGAGTCCCAGTATTTTGATTCTAGGCAGCACAGAAAGGTTATTGATCATGAAGGGTTGTACTGGTGAGGGTTTTTTTCTGAAATATATGTACGTGACAGTACACTTCTTTTCATTTCATTTCAGAGGCATTTGTAGACCATACAGTACATTCAAGGAAGTTGGATGCTGCCACTGTCTGGTCTCTAACTCGCTTATATCAGCAAAGTACTTGTATACTAGGATGGGGGCATTTTGGGTAATGTCCTCAATCAGGACAAGGAAGATAACTGGTCCCAGCAAAGTTCCCTGGGCCACACCATATGTGAGGTACCATGGTATAGCACTCTTTGTCTACATTTGCAGATAGTCACAAATTCACAGGACTAGCTCAGGCCTTACTCCCTGTACTCTGTGGGCTTAAGTAATAGTAAATAATGTAGGAGGAAGTGACTTCATTTTTCAATGTACTGAATATCACTGTGACTGCATAAACAAGCAAATGTCTGAATGTTTTCTGTTTCTTTACAGATTCCACCCGACAATATAACGTATGTCATCTGATAATTAAATTAGGTATTCTATACATCACTGCATAATTTGGTTGATTTGTAAATTTGATTTGTTGTATAATATTCCTGCACATACTGTGCTGTTGGTACCTCTCTGAGGTACATTCACAGTGCCCCTTTTTAGGATTTGGTTTAGTTTGATATATAGTACTTGGGTAACTGCTGTTAATTTGACATCCATGTTTCCTTTGAGCCAATAGCATGACCGCATTTGACTCACCAACCTTGAAGATACAGTGAAGGCATGCATCAAGATTTTTCTCTCTACTAGCACCCAGGAGGTGGAATAAAGTTCCCCAGTTGTCCGCTGAGTCACTGACTGTCTTCAAATGAAGACTGAAGACCTACCTCTTCACTAAGCACTTAAATGCTAAAACCCAAAAATGTTGTCAAATGCTGTGTAAACATCCTATCCATTGGGTTTTGAATGTGAATGTAAGACTCTGTTTACTAAATGCATTTTTTCTCAAACCAATAAAAATAAATTTTCAGCTAGTCCACTTAGAGTGCTTTTAACTGCTTAGAAGTTTTTTTTTTTTGTTTTTGTTTTTTTAAGTAAACCTTTGTGGGCAAACAAACACAAAACAAACACACAAGAAAAAAAATTGTAAAAACATGCTCAGTCACCATCACTGACCATTCCAATGCAAATGGGAAACTGCAGAAATGACTTTGAATCTCCAAAATGAGCTTTGCTCAGCTGCTAAAAATAGGGGAGCAGCTGAACATGAATATGTGTTGGAATCAAAAATCTATCATGGCACACTCAGCCAAATATGTCTGGATATAACTTTGCTGGATTGAACCAACCGTGTTTTACTCCAGTCAGTTCCCAAGTGAACACTGGTTAATTAAGAGGTTTTTAGAGAAATTCATGGCAACTGCAATCAGAACTAGGATGATTGCATTCTCACCCAGTTAGGTTAAGGATACCAAAAATATATCCAAAATGTAGTTCATTAAGGACTCTCAGAGGACTGTGCCAATATCTCTGAAATTAGGAGCATCTCATTTAAGACCAATATTAGCTTTAACCACATGGCCCTTTGGCACTACATGTTTGGAAGTGTTTTCCTGCTTGTACTGTAGATTCTATGAAACGCTGACTGTGAGTGCTTATAGCACTGCAGTGTACTGCCAAATTTAGCTCACGTCGGAGAATTACACTCTATTTGCTAATGAGGGCCTGTAAAGCATCCACTGGAAAACACTATTTGTGGAACCAACTTGGCCTTTACAAAAAGGCAGTGACTTTTTTCTATTTTTTTCTAGTGACAAAGTTTCTATCTCTGGCTTATTGTGTTTAGGTAATAAATAAAGTGGAAATCTTGACATGCACTGTATACTAAAAACTTATAAAATACGTTATGTATTACACATTGTATGGCTACACAATACAGGAAGTGTTATTTTTGTTGTATTTGTTCATGGAAAATATCCATGTTCACTAATTCCAAATGGGCTCATGTGAAGATAATTATCCACAGAGAGGAAGTCCATCTGAACACTGCTTCATATATTAATTTGTACATTTGCAATAGTGAATTCAGAGTGTAAATATGTATGTATTTAGAAGTTAAACATTCAAATGCACATGGTCATTTGAGTTGGAACTAGAATGCCACAAAATCGTCTGAGTTACGCATGTAACCCTGTTTCCTGAGAAAGGAACGAGACGTTGCGTTAGCTTCATGAAAGCACTATACAAATAAAATTGAATTGAATTGAATTAATATTGAATGAATGTGTGCAGCGTAGACCACCCCGCTGCAGCACACACATCCTGTAAGGGTACTCCTTTGTGGAGGCGACCCCCCTAGTGGAATGAGCCCTTATGCCCAGAGGCATAGCGAGACCGTGCACCTCATAAGTGATAGGCTTCCACTAACCAATTAGAGATGCGCTGCTTCAACACAGCATCATGTCTACTGTTGCCGCCAAAACAGACCAGCAACTGCTCTGACTTACGCCACTGGCTGGAGCGATGCATGTAAGTACAGAGAGCCCTTACTGGACACAACTTCTCTTGCTCCGGTGTGAGGCCCCAAGGTTCAACAGGGACGTCCAGCAGGGAGACCTTATCTGTACCTCAATTCCTTGAGAGGATGAGCCATAGGTGCCTCTCTGCTGCAGCCAGGCTACCCACTGAACGGCCAATACAATGGGCCGGTGGCTTGGTCACCCAGAGAGACAAATCTGTGGCACAACGAAGCTCTGCCACTGCCTCGAATCCAATTATCTCCCCGTTGTTAAGCTCACTCAGCAGGTCTGCTTGGTAGACCTGCAACACTGCCATTGTATGCAGTGACCCACAAGCGAGACCCGCTGCTACATAGGCTTTGCCAACCAATGCCGAAGTGGCCTTATATGGCAAAGCTGGCCCCCCTAAATTACCTGCCATCGATGGAGAGGGGTAGCTCACAAGTGCCTCCTCCACCTTTGGCATAGCTAAATATCCATGCTGTTCATTCCCCATGATGGCCAAATTATCCATCATCGTGGGGTTATAAATACAGCTAGTGTATGGTTTTCCCCAGAAGCATGATATTTCATCATGCATTTCTGGAAAAAAGGGGAGTTTTCTGCGGTGTGAGGGAAATTTATATTCACTGGGGAGAACGCACTCGTCCGGCCTGCTACGAGCCACTTCCTCTTCCCCGGGCTAGTCTAGATGGAGTTTTTCTACTGCCCTAGTAATCACTTCAAGAAACTATTTATATGCTTGATAGCTGCTCTCCGTTTTTGGTGCAATGGTTTGCCCTTCTGTCTCAGAGAGGGTGTTTTGGCTTTCCATTTCTTCCAGATCCATATGAGATCCCCAGGACCTGAGCAGGCTGGCTGCCTCGGCAGAGGCCGGCCCAGATTCACGAGGCTCTGAAAGGCAACTCCCTTCGGCCGAGAAGAGAGCAAGCCACGAGTGGAGCTGTCTGATTGTAAAGCACTCAAAATGCGTGCAGTCACGGCTGCTGGGTCATGCTCCGCTTCCAGACACTTTACACAGACAGTGTGGCCCGCCCCCACCCACCGTGATGAAACGGAAGCAAGGCATGACACTCTTCCTGAATTCTCCCTCACTCATACTTTTCTCTTTTTTTAAAGGGGCAGAAAAGTAAAGAGATTTTTTTTTAATAATAGAGTATTTTAATTAATAGTTCACAAAAAATTAATAGTCTTTTGTGAGCGTTCACAAAACAACTGACATGCAGTCTCACTGAAGATAAAAAGGCTGACGGCATGGTTCACAGGTGCCACTTTATATCACGTGGCACGCTTAATTGCCACGTCACCTGACCATGGCAGGCCTATAAATGGGCGTGATTTCACACAAGCTTCAGATACTGGTTACGCTCGAGGGCGCTTCCCACAGAGTGAAGCTCACACAATGTTGAGTTGCCTTTGAAAGGGAACAGCATATGGAAATGTACATGTCAGTTCTGTTGTCTGTAGAATGCTTACAATGATCACATTTAAATTAAAAAATTTCAGTTGCAGTAAACATACTGGAGAATAGATGGCTTCACTTTCTCAAAAACTAACCCAAAGGGGAAATCAGAACTACCAGAACATAGAACAGAAGCTGGGGGAATAAATCTCTCGCCAATGGCTAATGTTTTTTTCTTCTCTGCCACAGAATTATCCACAAATTCCCAAATATCCCCATAGCAACACTGGAGAGGCTTTGCAGAATACTGCATACGTATTTTTCATAGTTTCTGGCAAAGCATTTGTGTACCACTTTGATGAAAGTCCTGTGAGGCATGGCACTCTCACAGAACTGCCACAGAACCGCTCTTCAATATCGAAAAGCCATTACCATTGGGTTCATTTTAGGTTCTATCTAAAATGAGACCATAAGGCTCACCATTGACTGCCAAAGAGGCTACATTATGGCAATATTGCAAATCTTCTGCCTTATGCTGTTATGCAGCAACTGACAGGCTGCTGATTGCTTGTTAATAGACTGAACACTACCCATCACTCCCTCCTTTATGTTTGCTAGGTGGCTAGAACTCCCACTGGAGAAAGGAACAATGATAATGAATTTCTCTCAGCAAAGACCCCAAGGAACTACTGTGAATAAAAGCTGTAAATTATTAAAATACCAAAACAAAGTGTGCATCTGTGTGTTTTGGCTTGAATATAGTGTCATGGAATAGGTAGCTTTCCTCTATTTCTCTCTCTTATTCAATAACAGTACACAAGCCAGAGCCACAGTTTGTACCACTCATAATACTTGTATACTTTCTCAATCACCATTAGCAAATAATTAATACAAGAGTTGTATTAATAAGAATTTAATATCCGGTAACTAACATTTCAGACACATCATGGCACAATATGTTGTTTATTTTTTCCACTCTCAACGTTGATAGATTCCAAAGAAGCCACAGCTGGAAAGAGCATTGCCTGTTGCCATAGTAATGCACAGACTGACTGACAGCATGCAATAAGAGAAGTAATGGTTTTAATGTAATTGGAATTTGTGAACACAGACAAGCAGAGTGGTACAAACAATGAAATGTCTCAGTGCCATTATACTAAATATTAGCACTCTTGGAATGGTACTTGACCAATCTAATTAGTTGACAGGAATTAACTTTTCTATAATAAAGTTTATCTGTGTTTTTTTTTTAACTTATTTAATTTTTTATTTGATTAAATATTACAACAAAAACTTTAGATAGACCATCATATTACTTAGGTAACAAATTAGTGTAAATAACTATGTAGACTTCTTTTTGTGGGTAAGCCTGTTGTATAAATGAAATAAAAAAATTAAATAAAATGCACGTCTAAGTTTCTGGCTAAAGCCCAGAAATAAATACCCCCTCAACCAATTACATGTGGGCTTTGGTTAAAATTATGGACTCATTTGGTATAGTTTCTGTTAAACAAAGTACATTAAACCTCCAGGCAATTGTAATTTCATTTACAATAAGCACAGTACTGGTGTTGGATGTGTATTTGGTTTACCCTGTTTGTTTGCTGTCAAGCCACAGCTCTGAATTGTCACTAATTAAATAGATCTGTCATAAGACTACGAGTTATGTTGCAAGAAATAGCAGAATCCTCCCAAGTGGGATGGATACTGTTCCACCCTCAAAGGCCAGACTTGCCCTCAAAAGCTCTATTAGTTATATATATATATATATATATATATATATATATATATATAATGTGTGTATGTGTGTATTATCTATAAGGCCCACATTGTTTTTGGAGCATCACTTGACTAGCCAGCAGTTCAGTGACCATAAGATGCTTTAAGCTATGTGCCATACTTGGATGTGGCTAAAACATACTAGAGCATCAGACATCACTTTTGCTTATCACTTATCAGCTATTTTGCACACTTCTGCAATGTTACCCTTAGTTACCTCTAACTGACTAAAGTGTACATCCTTAGCACATGCATTGTTAACTATAGTAGAAAACCTGCACTTGACTAATATTATAAAAGTACCTGCAATGTCCGGTGCCCAGGATCCTAGCATACAGCAAACTATATCTGAATTTGTCTTTAATATAAACCATGTCAGGTCTTAATGTCTTCAATAAAAAAAATAAAATAAAATGAAAAAACAAAAACAAAAAAAAAACCAAACATGATACTGTGTCTCCAGTGGACAGAAGAGCATAAAGCCAAATAGTTGCCTGGTTGGTCAAATCCAGATTCCTGTATGTAAGGATCAAAATTTGCAACATAAGTCCATCTTTGTCTGGCTTACATTAGTGCTACTGATGCCTACTGAATAATGAATGAGTGGCATGGTATACCTGAACATCATTAATTCACATACACAGTATGATCATGATGCCAAGGTACATATAATTACATTACAGTCCTTGGGTCCTAAATCTATGAAGCATCATGTGGAATACATTTTTCACATCATCTGCACAGCAGTTTATTCCAGTGCAATTTCATACTGTTCATGAACTTGTAATGTGCTAATATATAGGTACAGAATGCATAATACACTAGCAAGATCATATATATTTCCATAAATATTTCCTTTCAATGAACAAGGAGAAGACTCACTGCCATTCAATAAATAAGCAAGGTTTCACCAAATGAATAATCTTGTGAATAGATCACTAGAAAGAAAGAAAGAAAGCAGGCAGATTCATTTTAATGGAATATATTGGTTTTACAAATCTAAAGGCAAAATAAACAAGTAGTAGGTCGTAGTCATATGCATAATGGATTATTGTTAACAATATATTTCTTAAAATTTCTTAAAATTGCACAAATCGTAAGCACCCCAATTTTGTTATATACAAATTCTGTCCTAAATGTTATTTTATGACCTGCATTATTGAGTCAATTAGAAAAAAAAAGATTCCAAACATTACTTTTCAACAAAGCAACATATTGCATAATATACCACTTTTCAGACAAAAAGTCATAATTAAGTCTGTCTGACTGTAATACCTGTTTCTGTTTTTGCAGATAAAACATCTGGGTTATGCATGTAACACTGTTCCCTGAGAAGGAAATGAGACGTTGCGTTAGCTCAACACTGTGGGAAGTGCCCTCGCACATGACTGGCATCTAAAGCGTGTGTAACATCATGACTATTTATAGGCCTACCGTGATCAGGTGACGTGGCTATTAAGCACTCCACACTATATATATACGGCACCTGTGAGCCTCTATTATCTGAAGCGAAGACGCAATTCACAGGCATGCCCTGGTATGACAAAGCTACGCAATGCCTCGTTCCCTTCTCAGGGAACAGGGTTACATGCATAACCCAGACGTTCCCTTTCAAAGGGAACTCCATGTTGCGTTACCGCAATGCTGTGGGAATGAGAATACACACTCTGTCATACCAAGGGTACACCCTGTACAAAAAGATCCAAGCCCAAGCGTCAGCGCAAGATACTCGAGCCCAGGGCAGAATGTATATCCAGGCTGTAATATCGAATGAATGTGTGCAGTGTAGACCACCCCGCAGCAGCACACACATCCTGTAAGGATACCCCTTTGTACAAAGCCTTCGAAGAGGCGACCACCCTAGTGGAATGAGCCCTTATGCCCAGAGGCATAGCAAGACCACGCACCTCATAAGCGATAGAGATTGCTTCCACTATCTAATTAGAGCTGCACTGCTTCGACACAGCATCACCTATACTGTCGCTGCCAAAGCAGACCAGCAGCTGCGTCGACTTACGCCACTGGCCGGATCGGTGGATGCAAGTACAGAGAGCCCTTACTGGACACAGTCGGTGCAGTTTCTTTTGTTCCAGTGTGAGGAATGGAGGAGGGCAGAAAGCCTGCGCACTACAGGCTGGGCAGCAGATGTAAGCACTTTAGGAATATAACCTGGCCTAGGATATAGGAAGGCCTTGGCTAATCCAGGAGCAAAGTCAAGGCAGGAAGGGGCAACAGAGAGAGCTTGTAGATCTCCTACTCACTTGAGAGATGTCAGGGCCAGCAGAAGAGCTACCTTTAGAATCAAAAGCTTCTCTGAGGCTGACTCTAAGGGCTCAACTGGGACACTTGACATGCCTTCCAGGACCACAGATAGGTCCCAAGAAGGTATGCATGGTTTGCAGATGGGCCTCAGCCACCTGACACCATGCATAAACCTCGATGTAAGAGGATGTTGCCCCACAAAGGCTTCATCAATAGGGGTATGGCCGGACAAAATGGCGGCCACATAGACCCTGATTGTAGAAGGAGCCAACCCTGCTGAGAAACGTGCTTACAAGAACTCCAGGACTCAGAAGACAGAGCAAGAGATAGGGCAGCACTCATCTCTGGCCCCTCTTCCAGATCTATACGAGATCCCCAGGCATGATGTTACACGAGCTTCCGAGGCCAGTCACACATGAGGGCGCTTCACACAGCTTTGAGCTAACGCAACATGGGGTTCCCTTTGAAAGGGAACCAGAGTCTCCAGAAGAACTGTGGCAGATTCTCTAATCTAATCTAATCTAAGCTAATCTTGCTGTTCCTCTTGGGTACATTACCAGGAAACTAAATTTTTAAAGGAAAAGTTAACTCAGAGCAGCAAGTATAAATATATCAAATTTGATTTTATGAACAGACTTAGGTGGTCTTTCCTAAATATGATCATTTAAATGTGTTGCACGTCCTGGAAAAGATCTAGTAGAATCAGATCCAATTACAAATGTATTAGGATATAATACATTAAAAGAAAAAGGACACTCATAAAGGTCAAAGTGAAAATCTACTTGATTCTCATTACATATAAATGAGTGAACCATTTAATGTGCACTTTACCATCATGTCCGTGATTCACAGCATCATTTACACTCCATTTGTGAAAGTCACCTTCTGTAATGAATTGAGTCCTGGGGCAGATGCAAGTGCAGTTTAGAGGTTTATTAAGAACATATAATCCAAAGGCATAAACAAAGACAGGCAAAGGTTAGTCAATCAGCATACGGGCATAAAACAGGCAAAGCAAAGCACAGAATGAGAAACTAGAAACAAGATCAGAAAACCAGAAATGAGGACAAAGGACAAAGGCTTGGTAACGCAAAAACACTCAACACTTAGCGTCTGAACAATGACACACGAGTGGTTTAAATACGTACCAAACAGTCACTGTGAAAACTCAGAACAGCTGAGGACAATGATAACGTGAGGGAGACATCCAATAATATCACAGGGGTGGAGACAGGACATACCCCATAACAAATACACATGTGTCAGGTAAACAAAGTCAATGTCAAATGCAAACTCGGAAGTGTGCCTTGCACAGAACTTTCTGCGTACTCCAGCTCTTTGCGCGAGGGGAAATCCTAACACCTTCCATACTAACTGATTTTATACCAGAGCGTACACAGACGATGCAATCACATGGCATAAGTAGTGGTATTATAAACATACAAAGGCACATAATGTAACATTTAGTAACACAATGACAACAGAGGTTTGCAAAAAGTACAAGATTAATTAAAAATAAATTTATGATTTTTTCAGATTACACATATAAATAACATATTTTACAAAGCACATTTATTTTTTTACTTGGTAAAGCTTTCCTTAAGGAGACATTTATTTAAGATTTATGGAAGGAGTCTCAGGATAGGAGAAGCTTCAGGAAAAAAGACCTTGTGCTTTCTGGTGGTCAGTAACATGACAAGCTACATTTTTATCTCATTAACTTCAAGAGAGTAAAAAAAGAGAGCCTATTGAGGGAATTTTATGATTTTTGAATAGAGAATCTTCGGGTTACAATTCTTAAGAAGAGAGAAAGTGAAATTACACAAAAAGAAGGCTCCCTCGCCCCATCACACTCTTCCCACACCAAGGTCTTGAGAGAGTTTACCAAATGACATGCAGACACACAAAGTTAAAATGGCAAGATCTCTCATTTATTCAAAGAAAGGCAGAGTATACATCATGCTTGATACACAACAGAGACAATGGAAGAACTATTGATTGGCTAGGTGGAAGGGCATATTTGCATAAAACAGGAAGGATATCAATGTAAGACAGGAACAACACCATATATTATTCAGGAAGGTATGTAAATGCGTGCAAATGGTATTTGGGGAGACAAAGGAATGTGCAAATGGTGAGGGACTTTGTCTGTACCTGTGTTAACAGAGGAACAAAGAGAAAAAAGCAGGTATCAACACAAGAAGAGAGAGAGGGAAGTGTTCACAAGGGAATAGAGAGGTAAGTGTGTTCACAGTAAACTTATCAGGGAATGACTCAATAGCTGCTATAACATAAGTGATAACGAACTAATTTGCCTTGAGGACATTTCACAACATTAAATGAAACAAACATGTTCTCCATTAATAAATAAAAATTGTAAATGTTGGCAAATTGTTGAATTATAAGAGGAATAAAACACTATCACATCATACCATCATTGAATATTTCTTATTACTGCACCTTCCATCCCATATGTTATTCCTTATATAACACATTAATATAATATCTGAATGCTCATTTGCGTATGCCTGTGAGGTCTGCATAGTCCCATTTCTCATTTTCAATAGAGTACCCACATGCTCTATCTATGAGTCCTTAATACACCCTTTGCCAAAAAGCCCACATCGAATTAGACTCTGTGAATAGTGGTCTCTTATCCAAAAATCCATTATTATACTGCCTAGGACCAAACACAGCAGATGGATTTGTTGTCAACAACATTCAAATATGTCTTCAGTTGATTTCATGAAAAAAAGACACTTTATCATGTCCCACATGCTTTTTTGAGCTATTTGAGCTACTCAAATTCTGAACTGATAACCTCTGTGAAATGTAGTAATGAATTTAATAATATATGTAATAACTGACTATAGTTATGTAAAGGAAATAGCATAAATCTTTAATATTGACTAATAATCATGTGCAATGTGTAAATCACACCATAAATACTGACTAAGATTGGAAAAGGCAATAAACAAGAAAATTTCCATGTGTGAAATTTTCCCACATGGAAAATTTCCATGTGGAAATATGGGTTACTGAAAAATCCCTGTGAGTAGCTATTATTGTTTGTCTATGCATTTATTGAGTGATTTCCGTACATTTTCCAGGTAGGTGGGCAATCTGACTGCCTTGCTTGTGGTAGAAAATGGCTCTCTATTAAAGCCAACACATTGAGTCAAATAATAACCTTTAATATTTAAAATTTTTGTCACTCTCAGAATACATCATCCAAAATACTGAACATGTTTTGATATTAATTCCTTACCGGGCACAAGTGATTGCTTTAAGACTGCACAGGCTTTTCAGCATCTAATCAAATGATCAGATGCCGCAATATCGCACTGTTCATTTAATTGCACTTGAACTGTTTCAGTGAAAAGCACAGCTTATATCAAAATCTCCTCTGAAGCCTGTGAAAAAGTGCTGATAGACACATGTATATGGCAGATCAAAGTACACTGTGTTTTAATGGGACAAACGATTTATGCTTGTTGGACAACAGGCTTTTAACACATAATTTTGAGCCCCTCTACAAAGATGTGTGGTTTTGGTGGCAAATGGGAGTGCAACGTTTATTGGATAGTGCACTTTTCATTTGTTCCATCTGGATGCGTGACTTCTCGTAATAATGACTGGTAGACCTCTCAAAGGGGGAGAACCTCGTAACGAACTCCAAATCACTGAAATGGTAATAACCATGACTGACATCTGAAACATTGGTACCAGTTAAAAACACTTGGAGTCTGCAGTCATGGTGTAACTTGTAAATATTTTAAATAAAACAGTAGGTATAAAGTTATTTGTTTATTTGCATTAATTTCTTAAATATGTTTTTATAAGTCTAGCTAGCTAGCTGTCACTTCATTCTTTAGCTAGCATCTTAGGTGCTTTGTGGCACAAAATGGCAGACATTGCTAATGTTGACCTGATTCTAGGAAAGTCTTTTTATGCTTATACTTATAAGAAGTGAACAAACAAATTAAAGGACAGAACAATGCCCAAGATTTTAATTCCAAAGTCAGGTAACAAAAGAGGTCCTTTTAGCTGGTACTAAAAGTACAGTAAAATTGATTGGTTGTGCTTATTATTTCTTCTTAGATTATGTGGAGAATCTGCCATACATTTCCCTGTGTACGAGTTGTCACTATAGAAATTATTGGTAATGAAATTAATGTTAGTACAAGCACATTATACAGTAAATCTATAGTTCAGGTTACATATGTAATGTGCAATGTATATACAGTAGTAGAGTAACAGAGTTGTAAAATGCAAATAATTTCTTCAGATAGTGTTAGTGTTGACAAATAATTAAATCAAGTTTGATATTATCTAAAAAGTGTAGTGATTGTGAATGATATAATAATTTAGATATCTTTTATACACAGTATTTTACATATCCAAATGAAATGGTAAAGCAGTTACTGAATATAAAATGTCTACACACCCCTGTTAAAATGGTAACGTGATTAACTTTATGGTCAGGCAAGGAGAAGGAAGGCGGAGGGAGGCTTGAGACAACTCAACTCTTTTTTTTGCTCTTTTTTCTTTTCCGCTTTTAAGTATTCTTTTTCTTTCCTTTTATTAGCGCACAAACACATTCGCGGTGTGCTGGTGGCTCTGTCTCTCTCTCTCTCTCTCTTATCCTCGCCTCATCTCACTGCAACAAAGAATATTCATTAAGAGAATTCCCCACAGGTGTGCATTCCTTACCACTCGCCTTCTCCGACTCCGCCCCCCCATTCACAAATCAGCGCTTTTCCAGGACCCCGCCTCCACATACCCCCACCGCCCGACTAAGGCTGGGGAGCCATCTGGTCTGCTGCCAATTTGCAGCTGATTTACAGCATGGTGCACTCCGCCCCCTCCACCATCTGGGACAATACAGCCCCCATCACCCTGTCTGATGTGTCCATCTGTAAAATAAAAAGAAGAGAGAAATCAGGAGATTTTAGGAGTGGTTCGCCATACAGTGCAGCTTTTACCTGAGTGAATTCCTGTTGGCATAGCTTCATCCACTGGACAAGATCTGGTGTCCCCTTTTTTGTGAGATCAGTCAGCAGGCTGGTGACATCCGAATAATCAGGCACGAACCTACGATAATAGCCAGCCAGCCCCAAAAACTTTCTCACCTCCTTTTTGGTCTTTGGTCTTGGGCAGGTCGCAATCACGGCTGCCTTCTCGATTTGGGGACGCACCTGCCCACGACCCAAGTGGAAGCCCAGATACCCGTTACTTCCACCCGTTCAATTGCGCACTTCTTTGAGTTTGCCATGAGTCCCACATGCCTCAGTGATCTCAGAACGGCTCTTAGGTGCTTCATGTGTCACTGCCAATCATTACTGTAGATAATAACGTCATCTAAATAGGCAGCGGTATAAGCAGCACGCGGACGGAGTACAATGTCCACGAGCCACTGGAACATTGCGGGGGCTCCGGTTAACACAAAAGGAAGGGTCACGAACTGGTGTAACCCAAACGGAGTGGAAAAGGCCATTTTTTTTAACGAGCTATTGGAGTCAAGGGGATCTGACAATATCCCTTTTTAAATCCAGTGTCGAATAAAAATAAGCCGCACCTAACCAATCAAGCAGTGCATCTATACGAAGCATTGGGTATGCATCAAATTTAGATAACGCATTGACTTTTCTAAAGTCTACACAAAACCAGACCGTCCCATCAGTTTTGGGAACCAAAACCAACAGGCTACTCCAGTCACCGTGGCACTCCTCGATTACCCCCATGTTGAACATAGCCTTGAGTTCATCCCAGACTACATTTTTTGTGTGTTCGGGCAGCTGATAGGGACAGCTGCACACCATCACCCCTGGTGTTGTCTCAATGTTGTGTTCTATGAGATTAATGTGACCTGGGAGAGGTGAGAACATGTCAGAAAATTCTGCCTGTAATTTAGTAACATTCGTGATTTGGGATGGAGAGAGGTGGTCTCCATACAGGACCAGGGGAGATTTTTAGATTCACCTCCGGTCCTAGTTCCTCCCTCTCGGGAACGACCATCACCAAAACCACTGGAACCGTCTCCCTCCACCGACTCCTTTATCTCCTGCCATGAACTCGCGTAGCCTGGCGCCCCTGTTATACAGTCAGGACTGATGTTGTGCCTGGAGCACATTCTCCTGTCTTATGTGGTTTAAGGTCTGAAGTTTTGCTCTCAGGTCAAGAATCTATTGAATTTCATTTTTACTGTTTGAATTACTCCTCCCAATTTTCATGAATGACGGTTGAGTATGCGGCACAGCTTGCGTCCATACAATAATTTGAATGGGGAAAACCCTGTGAAACCTTGCGGGACCTCTCGTACTGCAAATAACAGGGGCTCTAACCACTTATCTAAATTTTGGATACCAGCCCATCCGTCTGTGGATGATAACTGCTGGTGCGAATCGATTTAATCCCCAACAATTTGTACAACTCGCATAGTGTTTGTGACATGAATGATGTACCCTGATCCATCAGGATCTCTTTCAGGATCCTGACTCAGGAGATAATGCGGAAGAGTGCCTCTGCACTTCTGAGTATTGCATTGCGTAGTCCACTAAAATTAGCCTGAAGCAATACCCTCATGCAGATTGATTTAATGGCCCGATGAGGTCCATACCAATCCTTTCAAAACAGACCTCGATTAATGGGAGCGGGTCCAATGGCACTTTTGGGGTGGCCAGTGGATTCATTCATTTGTGACATGCCACACACCATCTGCGAACATGCCTGGCCAACAAAAGTGGGCCATGAGCCAGTCCAATGTTTTCCCCTGCTCTAAGTGCCCCACCATTGGATTAGTGGTATTACCTGGAATACCAATTCCCGCTGGCTCCTCGAAACCAACAACTGAGTTATTTCTTCCTAAGTATGAGTATCCTGCATCACTCTAGATAACTTATCCTTAAGAATAAAAAAATAGGCATGGGAGAGCACAACACTGGGCTGGATATGCTGACTATTGATTACTCTCACTTGGTCAAAGGCGTGCTTAAGGGTCTTAATGCACAACTGCTCCGAGGGAAATCCCTACCAAGAGGGAAGGGGCGAAGCTGCCCCCATTCTTGCGGTCTCCCTGACATGGAGCTGACGCCAATGGCCCTGGCACCACCTCTCCCGCCAATGCTGTGTATATTCTACACCGTTTCCTCCTCGTGCAGGACCCATCCACAAACATTTCCTTGGCTAATGCTTGAAACCACGACCAATTTGTCCCCAGAATTAGTGGATGGGTGAGGCGAGGACTAATCGCCGCATCCACTACATATTTTCGCCCCTGAAATTTGATGACAATAGTCACTACGGGGTATGCGTAAACATCCCTGTGCACACACCTCACCTTCACCAACCATGCATTTCCCAATGCCTCCCCTTGAACCAGAGAACCTGCAACAGAGAACATTCATTAAGAGAATTCTCCATAGGTGTGCATTCCTTACCACGCAATTGTTTAGAAATGGCTCCAAGAGACATTCCTGGCTTGTGTAAATCCACTATCCTCTTTTTCAGATCTGCACTGTGCTCCTTGGACTTTCCCATAGTACTGTGTTTTGGTCAATCCAATGAGTGCTGTCAAACAAATCATTTTTATGTTGGCACAGAGAAGCTGCCAGCTGTAGTCAATCATGATCACTAACAGGAAATTAAGAGGCCTTGGACTTTGGCAAATAAAGGACATTTTGGATCTTTCAGCACCACTGAATTAATAATCTAATTGTTTGTATGTATATTTTTGACCCTGTATGTATAATTTTGTTCTTGTGTTGATTACAGAAAACCCCAAATGAATTCAAACTTGTGAACCATTTTTTTTTATTAAAGATGTATGTTGTACAATCATTCTGCCCCAGAAAAAGAAAAGTTCATTGAATTTACTGAAAGCCCAATATTGCCATGACATTCATGTCCATCATGAGTGTATGTAAACTTCTGACTGCAACAGTATATAACATGCAAGACATACTGGCAAAGCTGACCATGAAAGTAAATTAGCCAGGAAGATAAAAGAACTTTAAAGAGAAGAACTATGAAAAATTACACAGGAGCAAAACTTCTAATTGAGAGAGAGTTCCTTTTGATGTAACTCCAGAGAACTGCTGGTGCACTAATTACAAAGCTGTAAAGGAGAGGTAATCAGTGTACTGCTAATGAGTGATGTCAACATGGCATGGAAAAGCATCCAAAAAGATAAATTGTTTGAGAATCTCTTGCCAAATAATGAATGAATAAAAATATGAAAATAACTAAATAAAAATACATATAAAAATACGCAAGTTTTATAAATACATAAAGACATAAACAAACAAGGTGCATCAGGATAAAAAAACTTTTTTTAAACTTTGTTTAAGAGGAAACATGATGTCACAACATTGCTCACATTTTTTTAAATTATAATTTTAGCAGTATTCAGTTTGTGTGAATACTTTTTTTCCAAACTGTTTTTCTTTAAACCCTTAGATATTTTACCATTATTTAAAATACACAGTTCAACTTAATTTATAAAAAACCCTTATTTATTTATTTATTTTTAAAAGTGAAGTAAACAAAAGAACCTGGAATCTTAACATTGTAAATACAAACACGATTCGTGTGATGTCATCACGTCCCAAAACAACTGGGGTGGAACAAATTGGCAGGCAGCTAAACATCTGTTTGCCTCTGTTATAATTTATCTCGTTTGAATGGTATTAAGAATGAAATGTTTTTACAGCATAGCCCAAAGTATGTGGACACCCCAGTTAATGAACGTTTATACTTATGTTCAGGGCTTTTAGCTTAACACCCACATCTGGTTTATGATTCGTCCCCTGTTATCATCTACAGACTTCTGTGGTCTAACCAGTGTGGGGCATTTTAATTTGTTTGTTTGTTTGCATTTGCCTGTTTGCCTATTTACTTTTATGTCCTTCACTATTTTTTAAATGTTTTGCCTTTGTAAGATTTTGCTTGTTTGCTTTTGTCTGATTGTATTTAGTCTTTTGCTTTAGTTTACCTTTTTGTTTATTTCCTTTGCACTGTTTGCATTGGTCTGTTGCTTGGACAGGGTGGCACGGTGGCTTAGTGGTCAGCACTGCTACCTCACAGCAAGAAGACCTGGGTTTAATCCCCAAGTGGGGTGATTCAGTGATTCACTTTCTATGTGAAATTTGAATGTTCTTCCAATATCTGTGTGGGTTTCCTATGTGTGCTCCGGTTTCCTCCCACAGTCCAAAAACATGTCAGGAAGGTGAATTCCATATTTTCTATGACTGTGTCTGATATCAATCTGTTCCCTAATCACATCAGGTTTATTGTTATACACATTTGTAACTGTAAAAACATGATGTTAAAATTAAAAAATGCTTTACGTTTGCTTGTTTGCCCTCGCTATTTTTACTTTTGTCTGTTTGTCTGTCCCCTTCTCTGTATCATTTTATGCATTTCTTGCTTTTTGTTTGGTTGATTTTCCCTGCTTGCATTTGTCTGATTACTTCTGGCTTTTTGTGTTTGTTTTTCTATACTAATTTTCCTTTTTCAGTTTGCTATTTTGTTTTTCTTGCCATTTTGCTTTTATTTTGCCTGTTGCTTTGTACATTTGCTTGTTTGCCCTCACGATTTTTCTTTTGTCTATT
>JANDJT010000032.1:9573722-9594466 GCA_024331685.1 Stegophilus panzeri
ATGGCTTACAGCTCATGGAAATAAAAAATCCAGTATCTCAAAATATTAGAATAAAGAATTTATAATACAGAAATGTCAACCCGAGAAGAGCTCTTATCAGCTAAATAACTCAAAACACCTGCAAAAGTTTCCTGAGCCTTTAAAAAGAACTGGACCATTGCTCATTGGTACAAAGTCCTCTTTTCAGATGAAAGTAAATTTGGCCCCCAGGGTCCAGAAGCAGGGCAGTTTGAGAGATCTCTGTGAAGATGTCTTAAGTTATTAAGACATTAAGACATATTACCATCCATGGGTCCTTCAATAACACATACACAGCCCTGATGGTTGGAATTCAGCAAGATCCACACCATGTAAGCGAGACAGTTCATCTTTCGGTAATCCAAATCAGAGATTTGTTGTTGAATGCTACAACTATTGACCTGGACATAGCTGAGGCAGCTGTCTGGGAGTGAAAAAAGCTGTTTCCATGATGATGAACCTTATTTCAAAATGTTCTCCTTAGCAGGTGAAAGGTGGAGGATTGTAGCCTAACACACACTTTAACGCACAGCTTTGATAGAGTCAACCCTGTTGAAAAAAAATATATTTTATAAGCTGATCAATAAACTGTGGAAGCCACATTGTTAAATTAAACCAGTGATTAATGTTATAATTAGGATAAACCAGTGATGATGTAATAAGGCTTATTCATGCAGCAATAAATTGGCAACATACTAGATTCCTATTAGATGTTTATGTAAAAGCCGGCCATCTTCTCTTTCATTTATGGTCATATTCATTTTATTAATTTTTAAATTGATACATTGTATCTGCTATCTGTTTCTTCAATCTGCGTTTTCTACTCGAGTTGTCTAGGCACTATTGAAAAATTATATCTTGGACTCTTATATTCACTGATACTTTAACACAATGAAGCTAAATTGGGTCCTTCTGCTTCTAACAATGCGTGTCTTATTTCTAATAAATAAATGGTTCCTGAGTTATGAAACTGAGAATGCGGCCTGCAAATTGCATTCTTTGGTTTCTAAAGGTTAAATCTGAGATCTCAAAACACTTTGTTGTTACTCTAAGATATAAGCCTCTATTTATACTCAACTGTATGTAGAGCAAAGCCTCCTTTGGGACATGATGCAACTTTTTTTTTTTCATTTTCCTTATCGTTGTAAATGTCCTCATGTAGGCATATGTTTCCCATTAATATATATCCTTTAATGCGGGATCGTGTTTTGAATTTCACAATAAAGTAGGACTTTGTAAGTCATCTTAGTAGTTAAAGCCAGTGCACCTGTATATAATGTATGTTTGCACAGTTTACATGGTTTATGAAAGATCAGTGGAATTATACAGTATGTTCAAGTATTTTTTTTTTCTAAGAAGCCATGAGTGAATGATGTACAGGATGTAAATCTAAACACACAAGTAGTGTCAGTATGGTAGAAGAAGAAGAACTGTGACTTCCTCTTTGTGCAGGCAGGCCATAACAACTTCAGCATTCATCACACACATCTCAACAAGACATTTATCTCTCTCCCTTGTCATCCACTCTCCACAGGACAGTAAATGAACAAGGGACAGAAACAGATGGGTGCCATATACTTAAGGATTTGACAGTAGCACAGGAGGAGGAGATTAGTAAACCAAGGTCTATAGACACAACTAAAATGCTTAGTTGTATCTATAGACCTTATACTAGATTTCTTTTTATACTAGATTTCCTTTTATAAATACTATAAAATACTATAAAACTGGCTTGTACAACTGATTCATCTAATTGTTGTAACCTACCTCAGAAGATTCAAATGGCAGAAGGCAGAAGGCTAATTTGAATAACCAGACAATAACCCTGGTATGCACCAACTGCAGTTGAAAACTAGTATTTGATGTTACTTTGGCTGGTATTTTTCATACTGCTATAGAAAACATTCACGAGAATAATTAGCTGTTTTTGTTTGCCAGGTAACAAAATTACATGATGAGATCAGTGATGAGATGTAATGCAATACAATGCAATCACATGATTACCATGAATGATGAGGATGATGGAAATTGCTGGAGGATATGAAAATTTCTTTTCTTGTTCATGAGAAACATGAAAAAGCTAGATATGTGACAAAAATAAGTGCATTCAAATAATCTTACCCCATGACCTTCAAAATTAAATCTACAAAATAAAACCAGTAACTGACTCAAGGACAGTCATATAACTGTGAAAATACGGCACAGAATTAGCACTAAATTAATTGAAATGAGAAACAGAAGCTATAGTGATCTATAATGTGGTCTAAGAGACCTATACAATCTGTAGTTCCAGATGAATAGTCATACTGCCTCACTCCATCTTGATACTTTGCCCTTGAAAGGTTTCTGGCATCTCATTCCAAATGCCAATGAGAAAGGATGCCAACTTTTGAAGTAATGGATTTTTAACAAAAGATCCATTCTTCAGAAGAAAGCCTTGGTCAAGCAAACTCCCCAGATACTTACAATTCAATTATTAGAGGATGGCAAATATGAATATGTTTCAAGGATCATCAAGGTTCATTGACAATCAATCTCCATGAATTATTTTAGATCCTGTGCAATGTAGTGACTGTCTAAGGTGAAAATGATTATGCAAACTGTTTATTTGATTTTATAAACCCATTCCTTTGTCTCATAGTGAAAGGTATCTATCAGAAGTAAAATAGCAACACACTAAATCATAAAATAAACCTGGCACCATGTTCCAAGAACTATGGTCTTTTATAGTTCCCTAAGTCTTTAAGGACACAGTACACCCCATTCAGATATTACAATCAAGGTAGATAAAAAGCTTATGTGGATTAAGCTGGAAAGACAAATATAGGACATTGCTATCGTTAGTGTGCTAAGCTTGTATATGACACAGGATGCTTAGGACAAAACGGGCTTCATTTATTCTCACTGGCAGACAGCATTTATTATACACCAGCACCAGACATGAATTGAACCAAGCCAGATGTCAGACATGATAAAGTTAAGCATATGGGTCAGAGCTAAGGTATTTTCTATCACATTGGCAAGCGAAATAGTCTGGTATTATATCAAATAATAGTTTCCTGCAGGAAATCTGAAATCCATTCACATTGTACATGCCAGTTTTGTATATTATGACTGACAAATAATATTTTCTTTAATCAATAATTCTGGCAGCAGCTCAGGGATGATTTGGAGTCTTTAAACTCATCACATTGCATTCAAGAAGACCAGACAAGATAATAGTAATAATAATATTATTAATAATAATAATAATAATAATAATAATAATACCTTTTATTTTTAGGAACCTTTCAAGGCATAAAAACATATTAATATAATACAAAACAATACAAAAAAACAAAACAAAATACAATACAAATCAAACATACAGATCAAGGAATAAGATCAGTAAAAGCTATTCTAAACAAATAAGTTTTAATCTGAGTTTTAAACTGGGAAATAGAATCCAACTGCTGGATATACAATGGTAAATAGTTCCATAATTTTGGCACTGCACAACTAAAAGCCCTGGCGGCAAAATAATTTACTTTGAAATTAGGAGCAGACAATAAGTGCGCAGAAGATGATCTTAAAGAATGTGGGGGAATGTAAAGGTGAACAAGGTCTGATAAATAAAGAGGAGGCAAATTATGAAGAACTTTGTAAGTAAGCAACAAAATCTTATAATGGACACAATAACGAACAGGCAGCCAATGTAGTTGAAAAAGAATAGGTGTTATATGTTCAGAAATACATGAATGTGTGACAATCCTTGCAGTTTAGTTATGAATTAACTGTAGTTGGTGGAGTTGTTTTTCTGGAACACCAAATAAGCGAGAATTACAATAATCAAGCCTTGATGTTACCAGAAGATGGATAAGGACTTCAGTGCTATGCTGAGAAAGTGATAAATGTAATCTAGCAATGTTACATAAATGGAAAAATGCAATACATGAAATATTATTAATATGGAAACAAAAAGAAAGCAAGCCATCAATTATTACACCAAGACATTTTACTTGGGTGAAGATACTAACTGGACAATTATCAATGAGCAGAGTAAAAGGTTGGGTTTTAGATAGAGTATACCTAGACGCAACAAGCAGAACTTCAGTTTTATTCATGTTAAGCTTTAAGAGACTGTTAATCATCCATGTATTGACATCTTGTAAACATTTAGTAAGCTCAAGGGCGAGACAATAAACATTAGGTTTTGTAGATATATACAATTGTGTATCATCTGTGTAAAAATGAAAATTAATACCATAAGTACGAAAAATATGACCAAGAGGTCAAAATATATATAATAAAAAACAGCAGTCCCAACACTGACCCCTGTGGGACACCATGGGTATAATGGAAAGGTCCTGATTGAGCATTCTTAATCCATACAAACGGTTTCCTATCACTTAATGCACTTCATTGGTTTTCTTCATATTTATCAGCTATCTCAATAGAACCTAATCAATCTAATAATATTTAGTGACTAATGGTGTCGAAGGTGGCACTAATATCTAAAAGAATAAAAATAGTCAAAAGACCAGAGTTGGCTGCAAAGAGATCATTTGTAATCTTACCAGACCTGTTGCAGTACTATGCTCAGATCTAAAGCCCGACTGAAAGTGCTCATAGAGATCATTACTTTGCAGATGAGATTCAAGTTGAGTTGCTACTGTTCTTTCAAGAATTATTTTTTTTAAATAGGGTAGATTTTAAATGGGTCAATAATTATTTAGATCATTAGTATCCACACCAGTCTTTTTGAGAATTGGAGTCATAGAAGCCAATTTTAATGATGAAGGAACAGTAACAGTAGATAATGAAGAATTTATTATAGCTGTAATAATAGGAGATATTGAGTGGATGTAGGATTGAACTAAAACAGTGGGTAAAGGATCAAGTGAACAAGTAGCTGAAAATACTTGCAGACCAACAACTTTGATCATATCCATTAAGATAATCACTGGTCATAGAAACAGAATTAAGTAGTGTATGCTATCAATCTCTGATCTAAAAAAAATCAGAAAAGGATGCAAGTTGACCAGGAGAAAAAGAAATGGTGTCAAAAGGTTTTAAAAATTTAATTGTCAACAGTGCTAAACAAAGTCCTTGTATTACTTCATCCAGAAGCAATATTATTTGCATAAAAAGATGATTTAGGTGTATTAAGTGCAGTCTTGCACGAAATCAGATGTTCAGAATACATCTGTTTATACACTTCAAGACCAGTTTTTACACAGTCTCTCTAGTCGACAACTTATAGTCTTTTGATTGCGCAGTTCTGGAGTGTATCAAAGTGAAGAATGCACATATAATACAGTAGAGTTTTCATAAGAGCCACAATGTCAATATTTGAAAGAAACTATCATTATAGAAATGCATCCAATCAGATGTAGAAGAATTAAAACAACACTTGTTTACAGAATGGTCAATTATTCCATCCATAACATGATTGTCATTGATTGTCATGGATCTATATCGTTGATGTAACGAAATGATACACAGTGCTGTGGCTTAACATTTGCTTGAGGAACAGAGATGGAAAAATACAGGCTTGTGATCCGAAATAGGAAATTCAATAAAAGTAAGATTGAAAGGCATAACACCCAAGCAGCATACTAGGTCTAAGATATGACCTTTGTTATGTGTTGGAAAATTAAGCAACTGAACAAAGTCAGCACTATTCAATACTGATTTAAAATCATGATATTGAGTACTAGTAGTTTTTATCATAATGCATATTAAAATTTCCCATTAACACAATATTCGGAGACAAGGTACAGTAGAGAATTCAGTAAAAAAAAGTAGACAAAGCAGATGATTTAGGGGGTCTATAAATTAATACAACAATAGTGGGAGTTGAAACCTTAAGATGTACAGCCAAAATTTCAAAAGATGATAGCTCTGATACAGAAAGCGGACAGATTTTAAAGCTGTCACAATAAATAAATGCAAGGCCACCTCCTTTACCAGTGCAATGAGGCTTACATATGTGAGCATATCCAGATGGTGTTGCTTGATTTAAATGAAAAAAGTGGAATTTATGCAGATTCAGGAATACTGATTCGGATATTCCAACCATATCCACAGTGGAAGTATTTTGGTCATTGTAATAAATCCAGATGATTAAACAGAGACAGTGGAGGTTTGAATGAAGGCCTGAGTTTATAGACCTCAGCCGCTGAGTACATCAAACGTGGAGCAGCGATGATCAGGACAGTTGTTAAAAGAATCCATAGCAGCAATTTAAAGAACCACTAGCCCAATCTCATAATGCAAGGTCAGGCCAGTCAATCAACAATAAAACAAAATCGGCAAATGGCAAATTACTGCTACAGTGAGTCAGTAGCAGTGGCATATTGAGCAACACCTGGAGAATTCCAAATCCATGGCAAATAGTTCAATAATTTAGCAGAACTAAGTAAAAATATCCCGGATTAAAATATTCAGACATAAAACATAAAAGAAAGAAAATACAACAGTAGCAGCCAAAGAGTAGCAGCAATCAAAATGCACCAGCATTCACTCAACCAGAAGTTACATATTACATGGCAATGAGATGGAAAGTTTGTTATGTTAAGCACAATTCATGTGAGCTACTCGCATCATCTTCTGGTCTAAGAATAAAGCAACAAAGAAATGACATGACTGCACACTGCAATTAGACCCCATGAATTCTAGTACCATAAAACCATTAAATGGCAAATGGATTATGCTCTATTACACTTAGCCAGAACATGCCCTTGGTCATCAGCCACTTGAATGTGTCAATTTGAACATAATGGAGATGTTAAGAAGGTGATATCAACCTGATAAGACCCACTAGCTCTCATAGTCAGAACTCTCTAGTAGATGAAAGCGCTAGCACAGCCAGAGTCTACCAGACATCAAGATACACGAGTGAGGGATGTGGCAATAGAGATATGTCATAAAGTCCTACAGATTAACAGCAATAAGCATTCATCTTCTCAACCCATTCAAGCAATACTGCACAAGCCTTGGGATTACTGCATTGCATATCTGAAATGATTATTTGAAAATAAATGGTGTCATGTCTTCAAAAGCCATGAAAAGCTACCTTCTAGTAGAGGAAATACTTGAGTGTCTTGTTTTGTATACCAGAATCTAAACATTTTCTGTGCACTAGAATATATTTTAAAAACCTTAAAATGCACATGGTTGTAGTGACAGCTGTTAATAGCACATCCTACTAAATTGTATTTAGTATTTTCAGTATCATATGGCAAAAGTTCACTGTGCACATATCTTAATGTAGTGACAAGAAATTAAATGGAAGTCATGAAATTATAATGGATGCAAAGAATGTAGGGTATTTCATCATAGCATTCCATAGTTTAAATACCACAAAATGCCTACTTTTTTCATTATTTAAAACCCAGAACATAAACTTCAGCATGACATAGTGGTTATCTACTGGTTGTGGATTAAATACCGTCACGTTTTAGAGGCGGAGACGGATGCAAGTGCAGATTAGATTAGACGAAACACAAAACAATAGCTATAGAATTTATGGAAAACACTAAGGCAAAGAATAACCATAACACAAAACCATAAACACAGCAACAGAGACAACAGCAAAGAAAGACAATGCAAACTTTGGCTAATATACACATAAGTGCTCATTCACATGAATGTGATTTAGGTGCAGGTGGTCATGTGAACGTGATGCCCAGAGTTCCTTCCCTGATATTACATAACAGAACAACCACCACCCCACTCTTCCGCACCGCAAAGAGACAACATGAAATCTCTGGTCTGACTTGAATGCAGAGCATGGCTACTGCACAGCCAGTGGGAGGAACGAAGCTCAAGGCAAAGCCTGAGGGGGAAGCGACGCTCTCCACGAGGTCCGAGGGAGAAGCGGCATCCTCAGCTGAACATGTAGACTGAGCAGCATCCACAGCTGAACAGTAATGCTAAGCAGTGTCCTCAGACGAGCAGGGAGGCTGAATGATGTTCTCCATCGACTCGGCATGCTGGACAAGATCCATAGTGGGAGAGAGATGGTGAGAGATGGTTCCAGCCTGGTTGGAAGGCTCCCCTTTGGCATACCCTATAACGGAGTACATCACGTCGAGCCATTCCCGATTGGCTTTAATTAGGGAGAACTTCACTTCGTTCTCCCACCTCAGTTTCTCCCTTTCATACAGGGCCTCTTGGATCCTGAATAATTCTGCTTTATCCACAGTAGGTCTTACCTTCTGTCATGTTTTACATATTTTATGTCACAAGTTTATGTCACAAATGACATAAAATTTTACATTTTTTAGTAATTTTCACAATTTAAATTGATTGTCATGGTTTAAAAAAACAAACAAATCAGTCACATGTAAAAAGTTAATAAACCCCTACATTTATCACACCTTCAAATCAATAAGATTAGAATCAGGTGTTCAAGACTGGGTGCCAGTCATCACAAGATCTGCTAGTAAGTCTTGCAACTGTTGGTGTCAAGGTGCATGCTTCTACAATATGAAAAAGATTGCACAAATTTGACCTGCATGGTTTGCCAATGAGCATATAAGCAAAGACCAGGCCTTTTTGAATAATGTGCTCTGGACAGACAAGTCAAAGATAGAGTTGTTTGGTCACAGTAACAGCAGACATGTTTGGTGCTGACCAAAGACAGTTTTTCAGGAGAAGTAGCTCATACCAGCTGTGAAGTACAGTGGTGGAAATGTTGTGGTTTGGGGTTGCTTCACTGCCTCAGGTACAGGACAGCTTGCATTCATTGATTCAACTATGAATTACATTTTGACATTTATTATTAGTAGTAAGTTATCTGCTACATATAGTTGTTTGTTAAATCTATTCTAAAATCTATCTGTTGCTATGGTAGGTAAAGTGCTCTTTGCCTGGTTACCTGGAAGACAATTCAACAAAATAAATTACATCTTGTTACACCAGATGTTTACAGCAAATAGTTTTTCCAGCAAGTACTTTTTTTCCAACCAACATTAAAAAGGCTTTTATGGAATTTATTAATGTTGTGGCAGTGCTGGAAGACTATTCTTTCAGATGCTTGGAAATGCATTACTGAACTGGATAACTTCGGTACAGTTTTACATGGTCAACAGAGGTTTTTTTTAAAGAATAAAAACTCAAAATAAACTCAAGATGCAGAAACAAGATTCATATGGCAGCTATTTGTTTCACTTCCTGTAAAATAATATTGTAGGCTAAAATACATAGTGTAAATAAGAAAGTAACTGAACTGCTGCATGTAGAAATATAATTTACTGAATGGTGGTTTATAAGATGCATCATATATCAAGCATAAAAGTCTCTTATATTTAAGATAAATATACTCAGCAAAAAAAACCAAAAAACGTCCCTTTTTCATTAGACTGTATTTAAAAGATAATTTTGTAAAATCCAAATAACATTTACAGATATTTATTGGAAAGGATTTAATCAATTTGGAAAGGATTTAATCATTTATATTTAATAAATGTAAATGTAAAATGTAATCAATGTTTTTCATGCTTCTTTAATGAACCATAAACAATTATTGCACATGCACCTGTGGAACAGTCCTTAAGACACTAACAGGCAATTAAGGTCACAGTTACAATAATTTAGATCTTTCTACTGACTCCAAAACACCAAAAGAAAGATGTCTAGGATGTCTGCTCACCTGCATGAACATGCCATAGTGCTGCTGCAGGGAAGCATGACTACTGATGATGTGGCCAGAACTATAAACTGCAATGTCTGTAATAAGATGTAAGATGCCTTAGGCCCTGTTTACACTAGTGTGTTTTCATTTTAAAATGCATAACTTTTGCTACAGTTACTACTCTACACTACTCCGGCGTTTGGAAATACCAAAGACCCCGTTTTGGTTTGAAAACTCCGGGCTTGCGTTTCAGTGTAAACAGACCAAAACAAAGACTTTTGAAAACGAAGGCATGGCTGCCCACATTTGCTCCCTGATTGGGTCTTCTGGATCATTGTGTATCCTTCCCTGATTCATCAAGCCCCTACCATATGACCATTACGCTACCACAGAGACTGAACTGCAAGCTTTGCTGGATTTGTTGTCATTCTTAGCAGCCATTGTGCAGTTACATTCTGTATTTTATAATACTGCAGCTGCCTACGTGCGCAAGAGGCAAGCTATGATTAGAGCAATCGGCAACAAATCTCATTTCAAGCAGCGTAAGCCCTACATGGAACACTGGTATGTTGTGCCTGCCAGTGACTAGCAAACAACTTCCTGTTTACACTTGTATATGCATGCCCAGTGTGCATGAATGGTCATATGACATTCGTATTCGGTCATATAGTGTGGAGTGTGGAGATCGTTTCTGAAACACAGCGCAAACGCCAGTGTGGACGAGGATTGTTTTCATTTAAAAACACTATTTTAAAATGAAAACACACTAGTGTAAACAGGGCCTAAGACAGTGCTACAGGGAGACAGGAAGGACAGCTTCCTTGCAGTGGAAAATTATGTGTAACCATGTGTCCCCCCCCAGTCATGATTGAGAACTTGCAAATGGGGTAACATCTCACAGCAAGAACTTACAAATCTGGTGCAGTCCATGAGGACAAGTTGTAATGTAGTACTTAAAGCAGCTGGTGGCTACACCAGCTACTGACTGTTACTTTTGATATTGACTCTCCCCCTTTCTTCAGGAACTCATTATTCTATTTCTGTTCATCAAATGTCTGTGAAACTTGTTCAGTCTCAGTTGTTCAATATTTTTATGTTAATACAAACATTTACACATGTTAAGAAATTTGCTGGAAATAAAAGCAGCTGAATGTGAGAGGACGTTTATTTTTTTTGCTGAAGATATTTATCAATCAGTCCCCAAGCATTCATTCCTGTGGTTGATCTGATTTTAAGCTTAAATAGGATTCTACTGCTATCAGGATTCAGTGTAAGAAACCAGCATCCAGCTGTGTAATATGCATATCAAGTCTAGTAAGTTTAGAAAAAGTAGTAGTAGTGGTCAGAGGGATACCTCACACTTGGATAAGCATTTCATAACAACTGACATAAATGTCAATAGGTATGGCATACCATTGTCCAAGTATATGAAATATACTTATATATAGCAGAAATAAAAAGTCATATCACTTAATGGTCATGCAAGCATGCCTGTGTAATGATTGTCACTATTTATAAATAACAACAACAATAACAACAACAACAACAACAATAAAACATTACTATTTCATCAGACACCACCAATGTTAAGAAGACTGCAGAGTACAATATCTTTTGCAAGAGTTACTTTTTTCCTCCCAAGTTTAGCCTCACTTGGCAAGATATGTCACCTCACCACAATTATGTGACTCTGACATACAGTATCAGCAGTACACCGAGCCATAAAGCCAGTTGTCATGACATTCTAACATAAATCATCCTGAAACATGTCATAACGTAACCTTATGTCAACTAAAATCTGTCACTTGAGTCAGGTGTTGTCAGCTTGCTATCAAAGTTAAAGAACGGAGTCTTTATGACAACTGCTGCCTGTTGAACAAAGCTTTTTTGTATCATATAATAATATTTGATATTTTATTGTATAATTTGTTTTAAATTATACCAGTTCCAAATCATTTAAAACAATAAAAAACTGTTGTATGTGAAAGAGATCTTAATTTCTATTGAATGTAAATCATTAAAAATTGAATACATTACATTTCATTTATTTGGAGTTTAAAAATGCATTGTGTTTACAGTGTTTCTTAAGGCAAGCAAAATACGTTCAACCATTTACTTATTAGATGTGAAACAAGAAACGCTAAAAGAATAAAGTGTAGAAGTTATTATTATTATTATTAGGTGTCAATCCCCGAAGGGGAAAAGACCCCTATTGTTTTAGTTCGTTTTCCTATTATTATACTTCTTCCGCTCTTGAGTCTATGGCAGCCCATACAACCGTTTGCAGGAAAGTTATGAAAATTGGCACAACTATAGAGGACAGTCTCAATATGAACAATAGCAATTTAGCAATAAGTGTCTCTACCTCAAACCCTCTAGCGCCACCAACTGCCCAAATTTGCACTCATGTCTATGTTAATAACTTTTTATCCATGAGTCCTAGAAATGAAATGCTGTTTTTTTTTAAATGCTGAATTTCCTGTGATTCATTGGCTCAAGACGATTCAACTGCACCCTATGACGTCATTTTCCGTCATAAAAATGTTTCCGCCATTTTGAATTTTCTGAAAATCATACTTTTTCTAACTCGTCCTACACCTTTGTCAGGTTTGCATGAAAAGTAGAAGCACTCATGACAAAAACTTACTTATAGAATTTTGATAAACCATACCATTTTCGAATGGCGCTTCAATGAATTTGATGAAGAACACGCAAAATATGCCTCACTGGAGGCTGTATCTCCGCAACACTGAAGGATTGTGATTAAACTTGGTAGGTGTCATCATCATTAGGCCCAGAGTTTACCAGCAGTGTACGGGCACACTGCCCTCTACAGGTCAGTGATTTTGCGGCTTATAACTCTTGAACACTTTGGCCGAAAATTACAAAAAGTGTCTCTTTAGATCAACTGCTACAAACAGTAACACATTTTCCTATATCAGCCATTTTGGATATCAGCCATTTTGAATTTAGTCATAAAATGCTGTATTTTACTAATGACTTGGTGTATCGTTATGAAACTTGTTATGTGTCTTTGGCACTATACTCTGAAGGGACTCAAAAAGTTTTGGGACAGAATATTATACAATTATACAAAAAAAAATTATACAATTATTAAAAAAATTATAATGCTATTTATAAAAATGCTAATAGCTACTGACTCCTTTTGCCTACTGCCATGAGAATGGTCTTGATCGATTCTGTGGTTCATGCAGATAACAATGATGCCAATTATGTCTACGTCTGTGTATTGCCAAGGGCCTCACGATACGATATATATAACGATACATGGGTCACAATACAATATATCACGATATATTGCGATACAATAAATATTGCGATATATTGCAATACTCTTTATTTGCATTGCACAGTGTTATTGAACAGTGAACACACTGAAATGTATGAAGTGCATATTGTGTCATTGAACACTTTTAACTAAAAATGTAGATGCCACAAAAATGCCATAAAAATAGTGCATTAAGTAAACAAAATTTATAACACTGAAATAGTCAGAATGTTGTAAATAAAAAATTAAGTGCATTAAATAAACATTCATAAAACTGAAATAGTCAGTATGTTCTACTATGGTGTAAACAATAACATACTGTAGTCAACTCAAAAGTTGTTTAAGTGTCTACTATATGTTGATATGGGGCGGCTGTGGCTCAGTTGGTAGAGCCTGTTGGCCACTAATTGTAGGGTTGGCGGTTTGATGCCCGGCCCACATGACTCCACATACCGAAGTGTCCTTGGGCAAGACCCAATGGCAAGTTAGCACCTTGCATGGCAGCTCTGCTACCACTGGTGTGTGAGTGTGTATGTGAATGGGTGAATGAGACACAGTGTAAAGTGCTTTGGATAAAAGCGCTATATAAGTGCAGACCATTTGATAACTCATAAATGATTACATTTTAAGTATCCAGTGTGAGTAACTTTACCGGTCCTGAGTAACTTTAGGCCCATCTGAAGTGAACACTGAACAAACTCGAACTACAAGGATACAGTAGTTGGCCTGAACACGGGGTTTTCAACCACACTATACGGCCTTACAAATGAAATACATTTGTAAATCCTTACAAATGAAATGCACCACTGACTCTGTTATCTTCTTTGCATGAGCTGAGGTAGGCGGAAGCTTGTTGGTGGTATTATCCAGTGTAGTTTGCCTTTAATAAAAAGGTTTCGGCTGAGGTCACTGTGCTGGAACTTCATCTGCGTGGTGTCTTGTTAAGTGATAACGCAAGTTGGTTGTGTTTCTTGAATATTTTATTGTAGCCTGGCAAAGCTTACAAACGGCATTTGTTTTATCTAAATCATTACTCCCTGACTTATTTTTAAAACCAAAGTGCACGTCAGCTCTGAAATCTGGAGACACTCTTATATTTTCTGCCATGCTTGCTCCTGCTTACTTCTGAGGCATTGGCCGTATGTATATGACGGGCAACTGTTAGCTTTGTAGACAGCAAGTCAGCGACATCTACAGGAGCGGAGGAGGATGTCATCTGACACACAGAGGGAAATTGATGAAATTTTAACGTCGTTTTAAATCCATTTAAAACATGATTTAATTTTTTTTATATTAGAGGTTGGAATATCGATAGACTATCATGAAAAGAATATCGCAATTGTCACCTGTATCAATATTTTTAGCCCTAATTATGTCATGATTGAGTAAACTTCCTGTCCACCATTTTTAAATGTTTTGAAAACCTACTTTTACAAACTCCTCCTAGACCATTTGTCCCATTTTCACCAAAATCAAAACACATCATCTGCAGACCATGCCGACTAAACAGTTATGGAATGCTAATTGATTAGTCAAACTTTTCTTGAATATCACACAAATTTGATGGCGAGCATGCCAAAATATACGTGAGGCTAAATCTCCATAACACTTTAATATATTCAGACCAAACTTAGTATATATCATACCCATCCTGACTTGAGTGTACCTGCACAGTTTTGGAACAGCACCACCTAGTGTTCAAGAGAGATGTAAAAAGCATATTCTTGCTTATATCTTCTGAGCAGTTTGTCATAAAATCATGACCATTCTAAAACAACACTTGCTTATCTCCTCACTTTGTCTCTGTCAGGCTTGGCCCCGGAATTGCTGCTATATGTATTATTATTATTATTATTATTATTATTATTATTATTATTATTTTGTTATTATTATCATTCTTCTTATTGTTGTCATTATTGTTGTTGTTTGGAGCACCAGAGTAAAAATAACATTTTTCAATATATCAACTAGACAGAATTATTAAATATTTTACTATGCTACAACATGCAAAGTAATATTACATATTATAACAGAATATGTAGTTTCAGGCAGACATCAAGTAACAAAACACAAAGAAAAAAGGAAAAAATCATGCACTTTTAATGACACAATGACTTAATGGCCAATCCTTAGGCCAAATCCTTATTGCATTGCAATGACTGGAGACGCATCTTTAATAGTGCTTTTCTGATACAAGAACACATTTGCATAAAGGCATTCATTTCTGAAGCACCCATTGCTCATGCTCTATTCTCACTGTTTCTATTCTCAGTGTTGTAGAAATTTCCATTCATTTTCATTATACAAGCAGCACGTTTTTGATGGGCCATCCTGCTCTAGAGGGGTCATTAGTGAACCTGTAAGCGTTCCGAGGGTGGACCACCAGCTGTCACTCTGTGTGTCTGTATCTACTCCCTCCAGACACTTCTCTAGCTCTCTCTTCCACAGCAGGTGTCCTGAGTGTGCTGCCATAATTGAGAGAGTACTGCAAGGATAATGGAAGCAAGTTAATGTAAGCTAACATTACAATCATAGGCACTTGAGCACGCTGCTTGTTTCTGTTCAACCAAAAAGCTATGAAGAATATAATGAGTTCCCTTTCAGAGGGAACACAACATTGTGTGAGCTCCATGCTGTAGGAAGCACCCTCACGTGTGACTGGTATCTGAAGTCTGTGTGAAATCACACCTATTTATAGGCCTGCTGTGGTCAGGTGATGTGGCAATTTCGCATGTCGCGTGACTACAAAACAGCACCTGTGAACCACATCATCAGCCTTATAATCTTCAGTGAAAGACTGCAGGTCAGTCATTTGTGTGAATGCTCACAATAAAGACTCTTCTTGTCCTCTCTATTTTTAAAAACAATATATCTTTTTTCTTCTGTCCCTTTAAAAAAATTAAATAAAATATGAGTAAGAGAGAGTTCAGGAAATGTGTCACGTCTTTCTCCCTATTTGCGGCGTGGGGGGCAGACACACTTTCTGTGTGAAGTGTCTGGGGATGGAGCATATAAAGAACTGCTTGAAGTTATTATTAGGGCTGTATTGAAACTTAATCTAGACTGGCTTGGGGAAGAGGAAGTGGTTCGTAGCAGGCTGGAAGAGCACTATCTCCCCAGTGAATATAAATCTCCCTTCACACCTCAGAAAACACCCCTTTTTCCCAGAAGTGCATGATGAAATATCATGCTTCTGGAGGAAATCATACACTAGCTGTGTTTATAACCCCACGACGACAGATTATTCAGCTATTGTGGGGAATGAACAGCACGAGTATTTGGCTATGCCAAAAGTGGAGGAGGCACTTTTGCTACCTCTCTTCATCAATGGCAGCAAAGTTATGGGGGCCATCTTTGCCATCCAATCCATGTAATGCCACCTCTGCGTTGGTTGGCAAAGCCGATGCGGCAGCGGGTCTCGCTTGTGGGTCATCGCATGCAATGGCAGTGTTGCAGGACTACCAATCAGACCTGCTGAGCATCGCCGCCCCACGGGTTTGTCTCTTCGGGCAACCAAGCAAATCGTTCGGCCTGTTTGGCAGTGCAGTTAACGTCATCGTGGACAGGTTTCGCGAGGCAAAGCAGCAAATGCTGGCATTCAGCCAATTCCTTCCCCATCATGTCGAGTTCACCCAGACATCCACGAGTGGAGCCCGGGCCAGCACTAGTGCGAGGGAGGCACAGAAGGCGATTGTGGTGGGCCTCATCCCCTTGTGGAGAGCCAGGGAGACTAGCAAGCCACAGCTGCAGCCTGCTATTAGGCCTGATCTGAGAATGATCATAAAGGCCATGCACGCAAAAAGGAGAGGTTGTGATGAGCTGTGGTGTGAAGTATCAGGAGATATGAGGTTATTAGGACAGTTAGCCCCCAGTATTACTGTAGGGCCTCCCCTAACCAATGTCTTCCCAAGTTTACAGTCTTCTGTGATCAGCGAGCTGTCACAGGACAACAAAAATCTGATACTTTCCCTCCAATAGAACGTGGAAGAGTTAATGTCACTAAAAGACCATCTGGAAGCGTGGAAACTATTTCCAAATGTGTCTCAGTGGGTTTTGTCCACCAGAGAAAAAGGTTACTGGGTCCAGTTCCGAGCTCAACCCCTCGCACCCACCCCCCCATTTCAGAGGTGTGCTCACCACAGTAGTCAGCACAGAGCAGAGCCCGACGTTAGCGCAGGAAGTAAGATCCCTCTTGGACAAAGGGACCATAGAACATGTACTCCTTTCCCTGAGGGAGGAAGGCTTTTACAGCCATTATTTCCTGGTCCACAAAAAAGATGGGAGTATGTGGCCAATTTTAAATCCAGAGTATCTGTGTCCTAAACTACCTAGACGACTGGTTAATTCTAGAGTGATCCAGGGAACTGGCAATTCAACATCGAGATGTTGTTCTCGCCCACATGAGAAACTTGGGGCTCAGGTTGAACCCCAAGAGAAGTATGCTTTCTCCAAGTGTAGAGGACAACTTTTCTAGGGGTTATATGTAATTCTACTATAATGAGGTATATATGAGTTTCTAACCCCAACACATGTAGGGGCAATCCTATCAACGTTGAGAAAGATAAAGCTGGATCTGGGCATCCCGTCCAGTCTCTATGCGAGACTGTTGGGGCTTATGGCAACAGCAGCCAACATCATGCCATTGGGTCTATTGCACATGAGACCTTTTCAGTGGTGGCTGAAAAGTTGAGGATGAAACCCCTGAGAGTAATCAGTGTCATGTGATGATGCCTACATGCTCTGAAAATTTGGAGGTGTCCCCGGTTTTTAGCCTTGGATTACACTCTCGGGGCGTCTCCTTATCACAAGACGGTAATGACAGATGCCTCCCTCATGGGGTGGGGCACAGTGTTAGATGGTTGTCCAGCTCATGGTCTCTGGAGCGGCCCTCATCTGGAGTGGCATATATATTGCAGAGAAATGCAGGCTGTATTTCTAGCACTGAAATTCTTTTTTCCTCAATTGAGAGGTCACTATGTGTTAGTTGTGACAGACAACACAGTGGTGGTGTCATTTATCAACCAACAGGGAGGATTATGTTCGTGCCCCCTGTTCAGGCAGGCGTAACTCATTCTTCTCTGTTTGGATGGAAAGTTTTTGTCAGTGAGTGCAACCGGAATGTGTGGGCAGACATCTTGTTGAGGCAGGGGCTGAGGCCCGGGGATTGGAGGCTCCATCCACAAGTGGTGGAGTCCATATGGCGGAGGTTCAGCCAAGCGGAAGTGGATGTGTTTGCCTCCGAGGAGAAAAAACACTGTCAGCTGTGGTTCGCCCTCACCCCTCTCGCACCATTGGGACTGGATACCATGGTGCACATGTGGCCAAGGGCACGTCTGTATGCTTTTCCTCTGACCAGTCTGCTCCCACAAGTTCTAGTGAGAGTCTACATCTGCTGCTAGTATTGGCTACCTTATTGGCCAGCTTGAATATGGTTCTCAGAGATAATATGCCTGCTAGACAGCACTCCCTGGGAGATTCACATTCACAGGGATCTACTGTCTCAAGCCAGAGGGTTGATTCATCACCCTTGGCCAAAACTATGGAAACTGTTGTTCTGGCCCCTGAGGGATACCAGCTCATAGATTCTGGTCTCTCAACCAAGGTTGTAGACAGGGGCATTTCTAGAGTTTGATCACTACTGGGGCACAGGCCCCCAAAGAATTTTACAAAAGTACTTAAAAAATAAATACTCAGGGGTCCGGGGGCATGCCTCCCTGCGGAAGAATTAATTTTTTTGTAAAAATAGCACCAGAGCATTCAATTCTGGTGACATTGGGAGTAGTATTAATGATTGAATGAATTAATTTTCTTTAATTATATTATGTAACAAACATTAATGTAAGTATCTGCTGCAGATCATTTTATTAGTTCAAGTTTACATTTTAATGTACTGTAAAGGGCTTAGATAAAATTGCCTATGTAAACATTTATAGGCATCAAAACTAGTTACTGTTTGGTTGATGACAAACACCATATTTTAATGCCTTAGAGTTCTGTTTCACCATGGCAATTTTTTAACAATTACTAACAACATTAACTTCATCAATGCAAGTTTACATTTTATTTGACACCTGACCATACCTACTTTCTTTTAAAATTCCAGAAATAAATACACAAGTTAGACACTCCATTCAAAATAACAAGAGAAGAAATTATTTATTGAAACACAAAGCTTGCCCCTGACATTCCATCACAGTAATAAAGAAGTCACTTTTGAAATAACCTGTATATAAAACAACAAATATATAAACATTTTCATTACATTTAAAATCCACCCTCTCCAGCTCTTGTCCATCAGAGCCCCAAAAAGAAATTCATTATGTTTTGTTTACACAAACATCAGACATTATACTGGAAGTGGCTACAGAAACTGTGAAATTAGCTTCTAAATTAGGGCTGGGCGATTCTAGTTCTGAGGGCCGCTGCACTGTCCTGGAGAGTTCCATGGGAAAAGTGAAATGAGGAGGAGCACAGCGAGGAAGTGGGGCTTATGATAGAAGAGAATGCGCAGCATATTTTCGCTTTAGCTGGCATTACAATGAGCCTTCATGTTTTAAATAATTCAAATGATGTAAATGATAACCTTCAATGAATATGAAAGCCTGTTTTCAGACGTGTCTACTATAATCCACGTCATCAGACAATGATTTATCAGGACAATTTTACTGGGGCACAGCAAATTATACTGGACCCCCAGTAAAAAGGGTCTAGTGATGCCACTAGTTGTAGAGACCATGTTGAAAGGTAGAGCACCATCCACAAGAAAATTGTATGTGCTCAAATGGCAAGTTTTTGTCTCGTAATGTGAGGAACATTAGTTAGATCCATTAAACTGCTCAATAGCTACAGTTCTGGAGTCCTTACAGGGACGTTTCTCAGCAGGGTTGGCTTTTTCTACAATCAGAGTCTACGTGGCGGCAGTTTCGGCCAGCCATGCCCCTATTGATGGAGCCTCTGTTGGGCAACATCCTCTAACATTGAGGTTTATGCATGGTATGCAGATGGGCTGACACCAGCCCTGACACCTCAGCTGCCTGACACCACACATAAACCTCAATGTTAGATGATGTTGCCACACAGAGGCTCCTGTCTGTGGTCATGGAAGGTCTTTCAGGTGCCCCATTTACACCCTTAGGGTCAGCCTCTGGAATCTTCTGACTCCAATGGTAGCTCTTCTGCAGGCCCTGACATCTCTCAAGTGAGTAGTAGATCTACAAGCTCTCTCTGTTGCCCCTTCCTGCCTTTACCCCTGGATTAGCCAAGGCTTCCTGTATCCTAGGCCGGATTATATTTCTAAAGTGCCTACATCTGCTGCCCAGCCTGTGCTGTTGCAGGCTTTCTGCCCTCCTCTATTCCTCACACCGGAACAAGAGAGAATGCACCTGCTGTGTCCAGAAAGGGCTCTCTGTACTTACGTCCACCGCTCCGACCAGTGGCGTAAGTCGGAGCAGCTGCTGGTCTGCTTGGCGGCAACAGTAGAGGTGATGCTCTGTCAAAGCATCGCATCTCTAATTGGATAGTGGAAGCAATCTCTATCGCTTATGAGGTGCACGATCTCACTACGCCTCTGGGCATAAGGGCTCATTCAACTAGAGGGGTCGCCTCCTCGAAGGCTTTGTCCAACGGGGTATCCTTACAGGATGTGTGGGCTGCTGCAGGGTGGTCTACGCCACACACATTCATTCGATTACAGCCTGGATATTCATTCCGCCCCGGGCTCGAGTGTCTTTCACTGACCCTTGGGCTTGGGTCTTTTTGAACAGGCTGTACCCTCGGTATGACGGAGTGGGTATTCTCATTCCCATAGTGTTATGCTAA
>JANDJT010000032.1:9608576-9622237 GCA_024331685.1 Stegophilus panzeri
TCTCAAGAATCTCCCGGTAAAGGGCTCCATTCATCGTTCCTTCAATTATATGAAGTCTGCCAGTACCATGTGATGAACAACAGCCCCACACCATGATGCTTCCACCTCCAAACTTCACTGTTGGCATAGTTTTTATAGGGTGATGTGCAGTGCCATTTCTTTTCCAAACATGGTGTGTAGGATGACAGCCAAAAAGTTAAATTTTGCTCTCGTCTGACCAGATTACAATCTCCCAGTATTTCATAGGCTTTTCCAAATGAGTTGTAGCGAAATTTAAACATGCTTCGACATGCCTTTTCTTTAGTAATGGAGTCTTGCAGGGTGAGCGTGCATAGAGGCTGTGGCGGTAGAGTGAATTGCCTATTGTTTTCTCTGTGACGATGGTACCTGCTGCCTCCATGTGTTTCTGGAGTGCTTTCCAAGTGGTCCTTGGCTCTTGGGCTAGTCTTCTGACTATTCTTCTGACTCCCTGGTCAGAAATCCTGCGAGGAGCTCCTGTGTGTGGCTGGTTGATGACGGAATGATGTTGCTTAATGGCCCCAATGGTGCTTACTGGAAGATTCAGAAGTTTTGAAATATGCCTGTAACCGATTCCATCAATATGTTTCGCAACAGTTAGGTTGCGAAGGTCTTGGTAGCACTCTTTGCTTTTACCCATACTGAGATGTTTCTTGTGTGACACCTTGGTAATGAAAAGTCTTTTTATAGACCATCAATTTACTTACCCAGCTGATATTAATTTACACAGATAGGAGGTATAATTACTTTCTAACTACTTAAGGATTTCAGCTGGTTCCTTGCCTTACCTTACCTTGTTTTTCCTTAGTGTGTTCTTAGAACTGTTTTTTCTTAGTGTGTTCAATGCTTTTTTCTTGTGTCATTCCACTTTATTACACATAACTTTATTTATGGACTTTAATGTTGTGAATTATTTATATTTTTGGATTTCTTGAGCTAATACTGATGTCTGGTGAAAATTTCATCTGAATAATCTCACTGGAAATATATTTACTGAAAAAAAATGTTGACGCGTTCAATACTTATTGACAAAAGTCATTCACACACACACATATATATATATATATATATATAATATGACCTCCGTGGAGCCTGTAATCATGTGATTGTGAACAGTACATGTATTACACACACACACACACACACACACACACACACACACACACAACAACGAGACATATGCAGAACAATGGCTCTATACAATTAAAGAAAATGAAGGCCATTTGAAATGTTCTGTGTAATCAGAGTCAGTTTATGTCATTCATTTCTTCATCTAGCATTTCTCCAGCATCACAAAAGCACAGACTCTTAAACAATGAGTTCAGCATACAGAGAAAAGGTTTCCAGGGTGAATGGCCAGGCTTTTAAATCTCAGCAAATTGCTGTTGTCTGAAGCACACAATTAGAAAATAAGTTTAGATTTTACTTGACAAATTCCATTATCAACAATGGTGATTATTTTCCAATAACAGCATGTCCTGAAGTGTGTTAATCCTCTTATACCCTAGCAAATTGCCAATGACTCCAATTTTTTATTTAGAAATGAATGCCATCATGTTTTTAAGCATTTATAGTCACATTTCCTGTTGTGGAACATCCAAGAGAAAAGTTATCACTTACATTATAGCAGCTATTAACACATGTTCCCTTACCAGCTTAATTTTTTCCTTTCTCTTGAAGTTAATAAGAAAAAAAAAGTGCAAAGTCCTGTGCTGAAGACTCCTCTGGTGGAAAATTTACTGACTAGAAACTGGAGACTCCTCCTACAAATGTTAAATAAACCCCACCTTACAGCAAGCTTCACCATTTGAAAACAATACTACTATAATAATAATTATAATACTCATCATCATTAAAATATCACTTTTATATCAGATGCAGCACTCTTCAAGGTCTTCAGTGTTGTAACGCTAAACAAGTAAGGTCTAAGTACAGGTAACATTTAAATTTTAAGATCAGTAACATTCAGTAATCAAGCAATTTGAAAGCAAATATTTGAACGGTTACTTATTCTTTGATTAATAATTAATCATTAATATTTAATTCACCAACTATGTATACATTTATTATTGTTATTATTAATATTATTATTATTATTATTATTATTATTATTATTACTAAACCTTGAATTAAAGTGTTACCAAATCGTAACACAAAATTCAAGAGTCTCCGGGGGAAAAAGCAGAGAACATCACCTTATTATGAATATTCACTAGTGTGCATTAGTGCATTAATCACCATCATCTTTGCCATTTCAGTTGCTGGGTGTTGGGAATGTAAAAAAGACAACGTCTAATTTGAAATATAAAGACCTCATGTTTCTGACAGTACTTTTTCCCTTACACGAATCCAGATGTAGTCACCATTTATACTATAGGCCTACACTTCATACTGCAGCATTCCTGCTGCCTTTTTCAAGTTGCTATTATTCAGAGAACACAAATATTACCCCCTTCCTAAATAAATAAATAAATAAATATTAATAATAAAAATAAAAACAACTTTGTGGAGATTGGAGTACTGTGTTTTATTGTCACACAAACAATAGCATTTTACTTTAACATTTTTTATTTATTAATGTATCTATTTGCTTTCTCTCTCTCTCTCTGTGTGTGTGTGTGTGTGTGTGTGTGTGTGTGTGTGTGTGTGTGTGTGTGAATGAAACTGGAGCCATTCATTACTGCAGAAGGGCCCTAGCAATTTTTTTTTTTGTAATTTCCACACCTTGTCGTCCAAATGATAGTGTATCGATCTTGAGTGGCATATTACAGTGTTTGTGCAGGAGAGAGAGAGAGAGAGAGAGAGAGAGAGAGAGAATGAGAATGAGAATGTGAAAACAATAGGAGCAAATTATAGTGAGATTCATATCTGGACTAATTTAACGAAATGAACAACTGAACATTATCTCATTCTGCATGCAGAGAAGTACACAGGGAATCTAAAGCATGACATTTTTTTCTGCAGCTAACAGGTCATGTATTTCTCTCTCTCACACTCTCTCTCTCTTTCTGTCTTTCTCACTCTCTCTATTTATTGCTAATGTCTGCAGAGAGAGTGGGAAAGCTCAGCCGTGAAATAAGTCAGACGTGTTCATCCAAGCATACCCCCCTTCTCTCCATTCCCACAACCCACCTCATTTGCCAACACCTTACAGTTATTTGTCTTTCAAAATGCCCTTCTGCTGTAACAAGTCCCATATGGACCAATGGGATGAGAAGATGTAGCACAATAAAGTACAATTTAATTTTACATCTTTTCTTAAAACCATATGTTTCTTATTTATTCTAGAGTAGTGGTGTGTTATCTGATTATCATAAACGTATATTGGATAATTTGTAATAGTATTATATACATAATATATAATTTTATGTAAAAAAAAGAAAAAGAAATAATTGAAACCTTTAGTTTACAGATTGTCAATGCCATGGTACGTCTATGGTACAAGAAATACTAATCCATAAATCTCATGATACATTCCTTGTTGCTAATTAATTTTCTATTACAGTGCAGCTCAGAAAGCAATTCCAGCTGTGTGGTTTATAGTAACATGTTCATTCTAATTTGTTATTGTTTTATAATAAATTGTATGCCAAAAACTCCACATAAATAGATTAAATATGTATATAATCATGAAATGATGAAGCTTTCAGTGAGAATAGTTGAAGGAAGTCTCCAGTTTCAGGACTTTTTAGAGGCAAAGCTGTAACTTTAAGTTTTTAAACACTGGAAAGTTACCCCCTTGGTAACATGATAAGCTGCATTTTTTTTTTTTGACTAATTAACCTTAAGAGAGAGAAAATAAAGAGAGGCTGGTGACAAAGTATAGCTCCTATAACTTCAGTGATAACAAAAACTTGTTTGGAGTATATGTAAAGTATATATCATTATTTAATCAATAATAAATAGGATTAGGGTTAGTGATTTAATTAGTTATTACTGCAAATCACACCACAGCACAAACACAATTTTTGATATAAGAGGTCCTGAAGTGCTTTATTCTACTCATAGCATGTGATGTGATGTCAAATTTCTAACCTTAATTCCATGTAACCTCAGGGTATTTACTTCATTTAGGACTGGTAAATACACTTATTTTTACGCAGGCCTACTTGTACATTAAAAGTGACAGAACAACAATGGTTTATTATGTAATGTATTATATATAATTTGTCATATTTTGTATATTTTAACATAATTTTGGAGAACCACTTCAGATGATGTAGAAAAAACCAGAGAATTCTATTTTCACTCTAGTTATAGATTAATTTAAACCTTTATTTGAAACATACTTGAAACCTTTAATTGAACCAATTTAGTGTAGCCTAACCATCTATCAGCATTGTCTTTGGGAACCTCACCTGAACAGACACATTTTTGGCACATTTCTGGTGCCAGCCTTACAGTTATAGAAATTATATACTAATTATATATATTTATATTTATATTATAGAGTTATACTAATATAACTTACATTGTTAATGTCCATACAGTCATGTGAAAAAATAAGTACACCCCATGGAAATTGTTGGCTTTTTGACATATTTGGACAAGCAAACATTTGCTCATCTTTGAAACAGTGCCTATTAATTTAGTTGATTTAGTTGACTTGTACAAAACCTCAAGGAAAATTAGCTTTTTCAATCATTTATTCAACAGAAATATCAATAGATGTGAGATTCTTCTGTAGAAAAAAAGTAAGTACACCCTTGGCCTCAGAAGATAGTATTGGCCCCTTTAGCAGAAATTACTTTGCATAATTGTCCACCAAGCTTGTTGGAATTTTTTAACATTCTTCCATGCAATATTCTTTCAGTCGCAAGATGTTTGAAGGTTTTCTTGCATGTACTGCCCATTTCAAATCCCCCCACAACATTTTAATGGGATTCAAATCTGGGTTTTGACTAGGACATGACATAACCCTCCAACCCGCCATTCCTTTGTGTATTTGCTAGTGTGCTTAATTATCCTGTTGAAAGGTCCACTTTTGGTTCAGCTTCAACTTTTGGACAGAAAGCCTCACATAATCTTCAAGCACTCTTTGATATTATGCAGAGTTCATAGTTGAATCAATGAATGCAAGCTGTCCAAGCCCTGAGGCAGCAAAGCAACCTCAAACCATAACATTTTCGCCACCATGCTTCACAGTTGGCATGAGGTGCTTCTCCTGAAAAGCTGTCTTTGGTCAGCGCTAAATATGTCTGCTGTCACTGTGGCCAAACAACTCTATCTTTGATTCATCAGTCCAGAGCACATTATTCCAGAAGGCCTGGTCTTTGCCTATATGCTCATTGGCAAACTGTAGTCTTGCAAAGGCTTTTTCATAGCACTCCTCCCATGCAGGTCAAATTTATCTCTTTCTGATTGTAGAAGCATGCACTCTGACAACAACAGTTGCAAAACTTGCTACCAAATCCTGTGATGAAATTTTGGGGTTCTTGGAGACTTCTTTTTGCGTCAGATGGTCTGCTCTTGGGCTGAATTTGCTCGGATGTCTAATCCTTGACAAATTGGCAGTTTTTTGAAATCTGAGGAAATCTAAGGGAAAAAAATAACTTACAGTGGAGTGATGTATTTTAAATAATTTGGAGATCTTTTTAAATCCCTTGCTATCCTGGTGTCATCATGCCAAGAGCTAAAGAGCTCTGTAAGGCCTTCAGAAAAATAGTTGTCGATGCCTGTGAGTCTGCATAGGCATCCACAACCATTTTCTGAAGGCCTTACAGAACTCTTTAGCTCTTGGCATGATGATACCACACACCTCAATAGCAAAGGGAACACCAGACACTAGATATGAGAGGGGTAAAATAAGACAGGTTCCATCTGCTCTGCCTAAGCAGGTTCTAATCACTGGCACATAATCTTGAACACCTGATTCTAATTTTATGGATTTGAAGGTGTGATAAATGTAGGGGTGTACTTACTTTTTCCATGTAACTGATTTGTTTTTCGTTCATTTAAATTGTGAAAATTACTACAAAATGTCAATTTTATGTGTCATTTGATAGTGCATCAACTTCATTAATAGGCACTGTTTCAAAGAGGATCAAATGTTTGCCTGTCCAAATATGTCAAAAAAGCCAACAATTTCCATGGGGTGTACTTATTTTTTCACATGACTGTATAATGCCTCCATTCACCCACTAAACGATCTCTTTGCACTGAACAATAGTTTCTGAATTTGAATTAGAATGATGAATGTTTTCCTCTTTAAGATAGAGAATGAGAGCCAGGGCTAATTAAAGCCCACATGGTAATCAAATTCAGTGAGTGTCTGTGCAATGAGATTGCTTGTTTCTCTAGGAATCTTTATATTCAGAGGATATTAGCCCACATCTGTTTGATAGTGTATATATTCAGTTGAATTCAAATGCATGCATACAAGGGGTGTAACAATATATTTATCTGTATTTGCACCTGTTTATGTTTACTGCTCAAAATCGTCTTTGTTTTCGGATTTGGATTAAAACTGCAAGTGGTTGTTGTCTATACAGAAGGTTTTGTTGTTTGTTTGTTTGTTTGTTTGTTGCTGTTTTTTGGGGGGGGAGGGGGGCTGCTGGAAAAGTTCACAAATTATAACAATATATCTTCCTATCTTCTATCAAATGTGACGGAGTACATTTACATTTATGGGATTTGGCAAACACCCTTATCCAGACTGACTTACACAAGTGCTTTGAAGTCTCTATCAAAAAATACATCCCAATACTGTTTCACTAGTTCACGGATTAAGAATACCATCAGTATTAAAACTCTAAAAACACACCTACAACAATAAATTATTATTATTATTATTATTATTATTATTATTATTATTTTAAAAAAATATATATATTTTATAAAAACTTCTAATTTAAGTACTCTAGGAAGAGGTAGGTCTTTAGATGTCGTTTGAAGACCGCCAGTGACTCAGCTGTTCGGACATCTAGGGGAAGTTTATTCCACCACATAGGTGCCAGAACAGAGAAGAGTCTTGATGCATGCCTTCCTTGTACCCTGAGAGATGGTGGCACCAGTCTAGCAGTGCTAGAAGTTCAGAGGAAGTGTAGTGCAGTGTGGGATGTGATAAGTGATTTGAGGTAAGTGTGTGCTGGTCCATTTTTGGCTTTGTAGGCAAGCATCAAAGTTTTAAATCTAATGCGGCCAGTTACAAGAAGCCAGTGGAGGGAGCATAGGAATGGGGCGGTGTGGGAGAACTTAGGAAGGTTGAAACTGTTTTGGTTGCAATTGACAACAATATAGCCATATACTAAAACTTTTTATTAGATTTACTTTGGGTATTGGAGCTGTTACAATCCAAAAAAGTTAGACATGCTATCAGAATCAATTATAAAACTGGGGCACACTCTGGAGTGCTGCTGCAAGTTAAGATGGATCCTTTAAGCAGCAATTTATTATAATGCCTGTATGATATTCCGAGATTTTCTTTTAATAACCACAAAAAAAGTGAAATGAATGTACAGTGTTTTTATAAGTAAATGTTTTTTGTTTTTTTTTGCAGAGCGAGCAGATATTCATACCTACATACAAACATACATACATACATACATACATGCAGCTGTGTGAAATGTTATACAGTATGTACATCAGAAATGTGCAACACTGTTAACTTGCTTCCCAGAAGAAGAAATTGTCTACATTTATCAATTTTGCTGAAACTTGGCAACCTTGCCCTCAAGCTTGCACACACACACAAAAAAAAAAAAACACACAAAATAAAATCCTCACACTTGCACAGCTTTTTTTTTTGTTTCGTAGAGCAAGATCCATACCATTGTGGGTAGAATTTCTTGAAAAACAAACAAACAAACGTACAAATAAATTAATTAATGAACAAATAAATAAATATAAATTAGTACTTTCCCTACTGTCCATATCTGTATTTGTATTCATGTATGATGCACTATCTGCTCAAAATAATACATTTGTATTCAAATACACCACTAGTTCATACAGTGCATACATATTTTCAAAGCATACAAATATTTAGCATTACTTTCCAGTCTGTATAGAAAGCTATTTATTTATAATCATCCAAGTCTGAAGAAACAGTCATACAGATTCAATAATAAGAAGGGCTTTATTGCTATATCCTTGTAGCCAGTGTTGATAATTAGTGAACTATAAAGGTTTTCACGCTGTATGTTGTCCCAGCACCCAGTCCCATGATATCCATTAGAAGCAACTAGACTGTTGTTGCCTGGCAATGTGGAGCCAGGATTTATGTTCCAATTTTCTATTCAAAAGTTTTGTTTTGACAGAAAACATACAACCTTTACTATGTGAAGGCAGTCATTATCAGCCTGTGTGAAGTGTCAAGTCCCATGGTAATGGAGACTAGAACATCTAGGCATGCCTAGTTTACATAGATATCAGCTGTTAGAAAATACAAAGGGCAAAGTGAAATTAAAATCCTGGCAACATTATAACCCAGATCTTCTGATCATTATCATATATAAATTTAATTTATTTATCTTAGTTTTAGCATGAGAAGTACTGAGAAAACCATAGAATACTTGCAGAGATGAGTGATTTGTTGCCTGAGCACCTGAGCAGCAGCAAGAAGAGTGTAATGGGAGGAAATGAGTATGGCACAGGCCCCGTGTATCATGTACCTCATCATTAGAGGGGCACAAAGCCCAGCGGAACTCGTTAGAGGACAGGGGGAAGCAGCTGTAAATAAGCTTAATTGGGCTGATGTGTCAGAGTAAAGACAATGCTCCCACTTGCTCCCACTGACAAGACACACGGGGTATAACATGACACACTCCACTGTTGTTTGTTAGGGTCACAGCTAAGAGCGAGAGAGAGTGAGAGAGAGAGAGTGAGCAAGAGAGAGAGAAGAAAAATAATCACCTTATATTAGATATATGGAAGCCCTAAGTGGTCATGCATTATATATATTTTTTCTTTCTGGTTTTCTCATAATCATAACTTAATTTTCTCATGATCTCGACATAAGTTGTTTTCTCGTGATATCAACTTAATTTCCTTGTGATCTCGATATAACAAAATAGTAGTTTCCTCGTCATCTTGACATAACAAAACTTGTTTTCTTGTGATCTTGGCTTTATTTTCTTGTGATATCAACATAACAAAAAAGTTATTTTTTCATGATCTTGACAAAACAAAACACTGTTGTCTCATGACATAATTTTATCTTGAGAAAATCTCGCAACTTACGGATGGGACTGGTGTTGCAAGCACCTTGGCGTCTTCACCATCAGCATCATAAATTTAATAATTTCCCACTGTAGAGATGGACTTTATCACCACGTTAAGAGAGAGGGATGTCCCCTTCTTAAGTGTCGAACACTAATGTGGAAGTTGACAATCACTGACAGACAGTTCTGCTTGAGTGAGTACCTGGTCAAAGTTAAAATTAATCTGTTCATCCATGATGCAGGATTGCACTAAGTTTTTGGTGCCTCCAGAACAATAAAAACGTTATGTCGAGTACATAAAAAAAATAAGTCATGGTCACACGAAAACAAATTTTATTATGTCAAGATCACAAGAAAACTGACAAATAGCGTACATTTCTACATTTACATTTTTAGTTTACATTTTACTGAGCAGTGATGGGTCAAGTCCTTGCTGAATGGCTCAACAGTGGCAGAATCGAATGCTCAACCTTCTGATTAGTAGCCCAAAACCTTAATCACTGAGCCACTACTTAGATTGACAGTGAAGGTATATTTCGATTTTTCTCTTAGTTCTTTTCTTTGGTGTGGGCCTTGGAGTCATTAGGAAAAGATAAGGCATGTATAAAGTAAAGTGATGAGAATGTTGGTGGTGATTCAGTTCATGATACCTCATATGCAGTAGTTCATATATAAACATCTAGCATCTAGAACTGCCATCCTCTTAGCCTATTCAATATAAAACTTCAGACTTACTTCAGGCTTAAAAGGCATTATTAAGACACCAATAAAGTTCATTAGGGAGCAGCAGTGGAAATGTACAGATATACAAAATATGTCCAATTTGATTTAACATAAAAAATAAAGATATTAAAACAATCCCATTTCAGAAGGACACTGAAATGTCTGGCAAAAGAAAAAAGAAGAAGATGATCTGCTTATGTTATCATTGATGCTCCATGGCTGAAATCACTCTGATATGCTCCTGAGTTATCTGAGCAGATGATTAGAGTGTTTCCTCCTTGATCTGCAGATCTAATTATGGCACATATGGCTCAAATTAGGCCTACACATTAGCAGGCAAAAACAGTGACTGGGCCTAAACTACTATCTCTTTATGCCTCACTCACATGTCACCTTCATCTGCTTAAGTGCACTAGCTCAACGCCAACTAGGGTAAACTCACAGACAAAATTGTATAATTTCCAAAACTCATAGGTTTTCAATACTTATGTAATGGACTTCATACACTAGGCTCTTTGGAACAGAGAGAGAGAGAGAGAGAGAGAGAGAGAGAGTAATTCTTTAATCATAGAACGAAATGTGCCCGTAGAAGTTTTGGGTTACAATTGTAACCCTGTTCCCTTAGAAGGGAATGAGACATTGCGTAGCTTTGTCACACTGAGGCATGCCTGTGAATTGCATCTTCGTGTCAGATAATAGAGGCTGATGGCACGGTTCACAGGTGCCATTTTAATATCACACGACGCCCTTACTTGCCATGTCACCTGATCACAGTAGGTCTATAAATAGGCATGATGTTACACAAGCGTCAGATATCGGTCACGCGCGAGGGTGCTTCCCACAGTGCAAAGCTCACGCAACATCTTGTTCCATTCTCAGGGAACAGGGTTACATGCGTAACCCAGATGTTCCCTTTCAAAGGGAACTCAACATTGCGTGAGCTTTACACTGTAGGAACAAGAATACCAATTCTGTCATACTGAGGGCATGGCCTGTTCAAAAATTCAGAGCCCGAGGGTCACTGCAAGACACTCGAGCCTGGGATGGAACGTATATCCAGTAGGCTGTGACTGTGTCCGCCCAGTTCCCCTGGCTCTTCATGGGTGGATGCGGGCTGTTACACTTGTCTTCTGTGCCTCCCTCACGCTAGCCACTCATGGGTGCCTGGGCGACCTCAACACTCGCCATATGTAGAGTTCACTCAGCAGGTCTGCTTGGTATGCCTGCAACACTGCCATTGTATGCAGTGACCCACAAGCAAGACCCACTGCCACATAGGCCTTGCCCACCAGCGCCGAGGTGTCCTTACATGGCTTGGATGGCAAAGCCGGCCCCCCTAAATTAACTGCAGTTGATGGAGAGAGGTAGCTCGTAAGCACTTCCTTCACCTTCGGCATAGCTAAATGGCCATGCCATTCATTCCCCATGATGGCCAAATAATCAGACATTGCGGGGTTATAAATACGGCCTATGTATGGTTTTCCCCAGAAGAGTGATATTTCTTCATGATCTTCTGGAAAAAAGGGGAGTTTTAAGCTGGGATTTATTTTCACTGGGGAGAAAAAAAGCTTGCCCAGCCTTAGTATTCACTTCAAGCAGCTCTTTATATGCTTGAGAGCTGCTCTCCGTTTTTGGCACACCCGAGATGGACCCGGAAGACAGAGCAAGAGATAAGGCAGCGCTTGTCTCCGGCTCCTCTTCCAGATTCATACAAGATCCCCAGGACCTGAGCCCACTGGCTGCTTCGGCAGCGGCCGGCCCAGATCCGTGAGGCTATGAAACTGAACTCCTTTTGGCTGAGAATAGAGCAAGTTGCGAGCGGAGCTGCCTAATTGTAAGGCTTTCACTAAGCGCACAGTCAGACCTCTCGAGGGCTGCATTGACATGCTCCACTCCCCCAGACACTTCACACAGAATTCTCTCTCTCTCGCTCTCTTTAAAGGGACAGAAAAGTAAAGAGATTTTTCTTTTCTTTTTTTTAAGATAGAGAGGAAATGAAGAGGTTTATTGTGAGCATTACACAAACAACCAACATGCAGTCTCGCTGAAGATAATAAGGCTGATTCACAGGTGCTGTTTTTATATCACGCGATCCACTTAATTACCACATCACCTGATCACGACAGGCATGATGTCACACAAGCTTCAGATACCGGTCACGTGCTTCCCACAGTGTAAAGGTCATAAAAGGTTGAGTTCCCTTTGAAAGGGAACTTGGTCATGCATACACCACCAGCATGTTTTTTGTTTTTTACATTTTTTTTAAATGAAGGAATCAGTGTTGATTGCCATCAAGAAAACACAAAAGATTAAAGACCGGCTTTGTTCTGATATTGATTTATCTGATTGTACTATTCCTATTTCTACAGCCCTTTTAATTATGCCTTTTATGTAGGGCAAATCAAAGCAATTTTTGTAATAATTTCAAGGTACCTAAGAACGCAGTCTGAAAAGTATGTATATGTAATAAGTATCAAGCAAATGGTGTGGAGTGCAATAAATGTGATTTGATTATGAATGGCACATTTTTTTTCCCTCCTAGGTTCTAAATCTCATCTCCTATGATTACATACATTTTTCCTGAAAAATAAATAAATAAATAATAACCAAGACAAAAAAAATCAAAACACTTGGAATTACAACATGGACCTGCCATGTTTAAAAAATATTATTTCACAGCTCCAGTGTCAGGGTTTGGAGGGGGATGCAAATGCAAATAAAGAGTTTAATAACAATGAAAACAAACACAAAAGAACCTATGAACATGTGACAAAAACACTAAGGCAAGTAATAAACATAACACAAGGACCATAACAGAAACAAAGGCAATGTGAGACAAATGCAAAACAACGTGCAGTGCAACTTGTGGCTCTATATAGACTCATGGTGCTCGTTAACATGAAGCAGTTTCAGGTGCAGGTGGTCATGTGACACTGATGTGGTGCAATGGTTTCTGGGAAACCCCCCCACCCCCGCGCCGATGCATGTGCCAGAGGTCTCCAAGTGTTCCAAAGTTCCCTTGAACGTAATCTCTCGCAGGACCATAAAGAGGACACTTGGCGTGTTCTCTGGGGTACGGACGAGGGACTGTCTCTTCCATGCCGCAGAGAGATGACACAATATACCCAACATGGTTTAAGTTTGGAATGATAGGCACCGTTCAGCCAGTGGGGAGAACGACGCTCAAGGCAGACCTGAAAGGGGAGCGACATTAACCACAAAGCTAGAGGGAGAAGCGACGCTCTCCACAAGGCCAGAGAGGGGAGCGAAGTTCTCCGTCAGTACAGAGGGGGGAGTGATGTCCTCCGTGAAGCAGGAAGGGGGAATGATATGCAGTGCAAAGCAAAGAAAGCCTTTTAGTTTCTGCTGCTTTGTTTGATGCAGTCTGTTGAGGTGCATTGTGGGCAGTGATCATTTAGAAAAAGGTGACCAAAATATATTGATCTCAGCCACCTCTTTAAGCATATTTGCATAATTCTGCTCAGAACACATCAGTTTCCGATATTTGCTAGCGTTGTAGAACACTGGCACCTTACCCACATGCAAAACATTAGCCTAGTGACTTTCCTTAACCTAATGCCTTCTAATAATATTCCACGTGTGTACATATATGTGTGTGTATGTACAGTATCTCACAAAAGTGAGTACACCCCTCACATTTTTGTAAATATTTGATTATAATTTTTCATGTGATAACACTGAAGAAATGACACTTTGCTACAATGTAAAGTAGTGAGTGTACAGCTTGTGTAACAGTGT
>JANDJT010000032.1:9631197-9643744 GCA_024331685.1 Stegophilus panzeri
CTGGCAACAAAAGTGAGTACACCCCTAAGTGAAAATGTCCAAATTGGGCCCAAAGTGTAAATATTTTGTGTGGCCACCATTATTATATATATATTGTGTGTGTGTGTGTGTGTGTGTGTGTATGTATATATATGTATATGTGTTACGTATGTTTATGGGTATTTGTGCACATACATTTACTCGCATGGATGTTGATTCGTTTATGGGTATAAATGTGTATATGTGTGTATACACTGTGTAAAGCGACCTTGGGTCTGAGAAAGACACTATATAAAAGTGTCTTATTATATACACTTGTTGTTATTATTATTATTATTATTATTATTATTATTATTATTATTATTATTATTAAAGCACCAGGTCCTGATGGTTTTTGGGCTGAATTCTATAAACAGTTGTATTTTGGCACCACTGTTTAGCAGATTAGTATCCGAAAATAAACAGAATATGACACTACCACCAGAAATGAATACACACACACACACACACACACACACACACACACACACGCATACATACATACAATGCTGTGAAAAAGTATTTGATTTCTTCTGGTTTTTTGTATATCTCATACTAAGTAGTTTTAAATCTTCAAACGACATGCAACATAAAACAAAGAATAAATGCACAATACAATTTTTATTTTTATTTTTTTATTGAAGCAAAACTATTTATCCAACACCTATCACCAATGTGAAAAACTAATTGCCCTCTTAAACTTAAAATCTTGTTGTGCCACCTTTAGCAGCAATAACTGCAACCAAACGCTTCCGAGATTTCAGAGACTTTCACTTACTTCTAGGACTAGAACCTACTCCTATGCTTTGGATCATTGTATTGCTGCATAATCCAATTGCGCTTGAGTTATGCAACTTATGGAATGAAGACTGGACATTCTTCTTTAGGATTTTCTGGTAAATAGTAGAATTCATGCTTCCCTCAATTATTGAAAGTTGCCCAGGCCCTGAAGCAGCAAAGCATCCTCACACCATCACACTGCCACCACCATGTTTGACTGTAGGTATGGTGTTCTTTTTGTGGAATTCTGTGTTTGGTTTTTGCCAGATTTAATGGGACCCCAGCCTTCCAAACAGTTCCGCTTTTGACTCATCAGTCCACAGAACATTCTCCCAAAAGGTTTGAGGATCATAAAGGTGTGTTTTGGCAAAATTAAGACGAGCCTTAATGTTCTTCTTGGTTAGCAGTGGTTTTCACTTATTCCATGGTTGCCATTTTGCATTCCCATTGTCTTTCTGATAGTGGAGTCATGAACAGTGTCCTTTATTAATGCAAGAGAGGTCTGTAGGTCCTTTGATGTTGTCCTTGGGTCTTTTGGGACTTCCTGGAAGAGTAGTTACTGTACTCTTGGAGGAATTTTGGAAGGTTGGACTCTTCTGGGAAGGTTCATTACTGTACCAACTTTTTCCATTTGGTGATAATGTCTCTCACTGTGGTTTTTTGGGGTCCCAAAGCCTTTGAAATAGCTTTGTAACTATTTCCAAACTAATGTATTTCAATCACCTTCTTCTTCATCATTTCTGGAATTTCTTTCAATTTCAGGATCGTGTGTTACTGAGTAAGACCTTTTAACCAACTCCATGCTACTGACTTGATTGAACAGTGTTTGCAGTAATCAGGCCTGGTTGTGTCTAGTCCAGCTGAACCCTATTATGAATGCAGTTTCATAGATTTGGGGAATTGGTAACTATGGGGGCAAATATATTTTCACACATGCCCAGCTGGTATTGGATAATGTTTTTGCATCAATAAATAACATTATCATTTAAAAACTGTATTTTCTGTTTAGTCAGATTGCCTTTGTTTTATCTTAGATTTTGTTTTAATTTCTGAAACAATTTAGTATGAGATATGCACAAAAAAAGCAGAAGAAATCAGATATACATCCATTAATTTTCTGTACTGCTACAGTACAGAAACTATAACAATGTACTGTACTATACACAGGGTCATGGGGAGCCTGAAGCCTATCCAGGGGAACTCACGGCATGAGGAGGGGAACACACTCGACGAGGTGCCAACCCATCTCAGGGCACAATTGCATACACATTCACACACCCATTCACACGCTACAGACAATTTGGAAATGCGAATCAGCCTACATCGCATGTTTTTGGACTGGGGAGGAAACCGGACTACCTCCGCTCATGTGATCCTTTATAATGCTGACCAACTCACTGCCTAAGGCCTGTGTGTACTACTAAATTTTGTATCCTACCCTCCTCCTCCCCAGTACGACCATCTAGATCTGCTATGGGGGTGGCTCCTCCTTCCGTACCCTTTGCAGCAGCATGCTTCTCTTCTTTCTATGTCTGTCCATGACAATCAGAGCAAGTATTCATACTCACTCAAGAGCAGCAGCAGCGTAGCAGATCTAGTCCACCAGACCAAAACACTCCATCCCCATCTATAAAAGCTCACAATTTCACTCCGAGAGTTGACATGGCTGAAATCCACTCTACTAGAATCACCTGTACAACTGCGCATTCATGCAGTTATCTATTCAGCCAATCATGTGGCAGTTTCAATTAACCCTTGTGCGGCCTTATGGACATTTTTGTCTTTTTCATTTTTTAAAAATCATTTTGTCTGTGTTAATGCAAACACCATACATTTTTTGCAAAAGGTGTGTATTTTTATTGGAATTTTAATATTTCACCCGCATTTGCTGTCATAAATCTATTTTAAACTAGGTACACAAAATAATTACACTCAGGACCTTAAGGACAAAAATGTTCCCACTGAAACCCATTCAAACTGCAATATTTAATCCCCATGACGTATAAAATAATGCATTCTGTGTTAATAGGGTTTTATTTTGTTGACAAGCTTTCAAAACATTGAATTATTTTAAAAAAATCCTGAAATGTGTACTATTTTCTCAGGTTTAGCCTATGGGGAAAATACATGCTTTCCCTCTTTGCTGATTCTGCTGTATTATAGAGCACTGCAGACCAACTGAATAAATGATGCAGCTATAATTGTGTGGATGTGTTTGTATGGTTATCAGAGTTGTATGTGTGTACTGAAAAGTTTATGTGCATGTGAACAGTTTGAAAGAAAGAAATTATATTGTACTGGAAATCACAAATCCCATCCCATGTAGTAAAGAAGGTTAATGAGCTATGAAGATTTTTGTATTATGTAAAGAAACCAGTCTTTAAAGGGTTAAAATTCTGAAATTAATGAATGTTTGGTAGTTATGATCAGAACTGGTGGTGGTAAAAAATTTAAGTCAGTGAAAGTGGAAAAAATATTAATATATAATATTTCTATGACAGTTTTTTGACATTGACATTTTTGTCCTTTATGGACCTATGTGTAACTTTTTTTGATTGACGCAAAAGGGTTAATCATGAGCTTCAGTTAATGTCCCTTTTTTAAAGTTTTTTTAAATTATTTATTTATTTATTTTTTATAAGAGTTTATAACTGTTGCAGAATGTGCACACATTAAATTAGTGAAGCAAAAGTTCGAGCAAAATAAATGATGACTAATTGCCCAAACATTTGTCACCATTTACATTGACTTAAAATCTGTTTATTTCCAAGTAACAGGCACAAAATTAGCAATACATCACACTCATGTTTAATTACAGGATTTTGTATAGATATGTATGAATATTGTGTTATAATACAGTGATAAATTGCAACAGTAAACCAACATAATATTTAATAAAGAGCAGATTTTCTTTAACCTTGATTTTTAATTAAAATAACAGCCTGCCAATCTATAATCTGTGGCACAATTTGTGACAGAAGCCAGCAATCTGTTTGAATTCAGAGTCCAGGTAAAACTCAGACATATAATCAGACATGGAGCTCAGATATCGAGGCATCATAGCAAATGTAATCTGGACACATCTGACACTCAAGAGGACACATTTCTTAACACATTTCTTAACAAATCAGTTTAAACAGCATTTGTAGTACATTTTCTATAGTAGCACTGTAACTGTACAGAAATAAGTTACAAGCTACTGATATGTACCCTTTTTGAGATAGCTATCTAGATTCTACATATTTGCTAATTGTATGTTTTAAATTAACCTTATAGCCAGCAGATTTTGGAGCAATAAAAAATATATAATAATAATAATAATAATAATAATAATAATAATAATAATAATAATAATCCATTTAATGTAATTATTTAAATAATGCACAAATCAATTTTATTCAGATGTGCATTATGTTAAACCAGATAGCAAATTTTCATTTATTGACATGCTTAGCAATTCTTTTAAACAGCGTAACAACACTGCATCAAGATGTGATATTACTGATAGGGCACATGCATTATGTAGCATTTGGCAGCTTCTCTTATTAACCAGATGGTGCCAGGAAATATTCAGTAGTGCAGGTTAGGGTCATCTGTAGCTCCTTGTGCCAAATTTCTGCTGGCCTCACTAGCAGAGCTGGCACTCAGAACTAACAGGTCTTGATACAAATTCACAACTAAAGATTAATGCAGAAGGTAATGAGCTGTTCAGTTCTGTTGCTCAGTGAAGAACTACATGCATTCTTGGAGAGAAAACAGAAAGAGAAAATTACTCACGCCAATATAGTCAAATGCCTTTGACACTCAGGGGTTGGCTAGACAGAAGGTGAATGACAGAAGTAAGTGGAGCTAGACAGATCAAGAAAGAGTGAGAGAGAACTTGTTTGGCGAATCTGGCTGTTACTTGTACACATGGACATGAGACAGGACTGAAGGCCCTTTATGATTTACAGTGGAAGCACAGCATATTGCATCACTTCATTCTGATAGCCTGGGAAGGTCTTATATACAAAATCACATCAGCTGCTCTAAAAGAGGATAATACACAGACAACACCCCATTTCGCAAAATATTTAACATTAGACATGTAAATGAACTCAGAGAGCTGAACAGCAGGAAACGCTTACCACCAGTCTGGTCCTCATAAAGCAGAATTATTGCATTAGGAGGGTTGAAATAGAATGGTTGGCTGTCTTAATGTTCAAACGCTGAGCATGGGATTCTGAATCTAATGAGAGTCTATGGCCAGGGATGAGAAATGAGTCTGAAACTTAAAAGCTGCAGACTAGAAACAACATTGCCTCATTAACAGGCATTAGTGCAGAATAAAACCCAAGTGAGCAGTTTTCCTTAAGGGCCAAAAGTAATTAACTCACATTTTAAAAGCACAATTTAAAAGAATACACTCTGGGAGGTAAATAAGCTCAACATGAGATCACAAATAAAATAATGAATGAATACATGAATAAATAAATTATCTATCTATCTATCCATCCATCCATCCATCCATAAATCCATCCATCCATCCATTGGGGTCATTCAGGCTACACTCCCCATCTATGGTTAATGAGGAAGGGCTGAACTCCAGTACTATTATTTGAAGAAAATTTAAATCATACCATGTAATAATAGTAATACTAATGATATTGATCTAATATAGTTTGATAGAGAAATGGTTCACATTTTGGAAATCCCAATATGACCCAATTCACTCCTCTAGTGTATGTTATACTAATTCATTTTATTATTATTTTTTCCATAATAGAGATGGTGCCTTTTTTCAACACATTGTTAGAGTTGTTGTCTGATTTCACTCTGAATTATTGTGAGACAAACCTTTCAACACTGGGGAAAATCTTGAAAGTATGGTTCAATATATTGTGTCTGCTTTGACAACATGTGAACTGCAGTATGTTGTCTAAACTTGAAAAACAAATCAGTTGAAAATACACAAAACACATTATTCAAACAAGAACTCATGTCAAAAACATTGTACTTTGTTGAAACAACATTGGGTGACATAAAATGTATCTCCTTAGACCTTTTTGAATAACAAAAAGGTGACAACTCCACTGCTGATGCTGTTGCCTTCCTGACTGTGAAAGACATGTGACTTTATATAATTGACAGTTCTATAAGTAAGGGATAATCCACAGCTAAGTGTGAATTACACAATTTTAATGCACGACGTGGAAAAAAGAACCACCCGATGCAAAGCAGATGTGTTAGGAACAAGCAAACACACAAACAAACAATAAATAAATAAAGGTAAAATGTTCTGTCCCAGAAACAATAAGGCATTTCAAAATTTTCAACAGGCCTATAAGAAACTACTGCTCAAATGCTAAATAATTTTTTTACAGGGACAAGGAACAGCAAACATTATGGATGCTGTGGAAGAAAAGGGTGAAGTATGAAACTCATGTCAGATGTCCCTGAGTGCAGACAGCTCCTGGCTGAGAAGTGTACTTCACAGCATCACTTGTGATAGAATTAGAGCTTCTAACAACATTTACATGTATTAATCAGATAGCTAACACTTTTCATCCAGGTCCCCTTCTGAGGTCCTCTTGCAAGGCAACTTTAGTGCCTCACTCAAGGACTCAACAGCAGTGACTGATACCAAACTCATAAACACATAAGGTAAAACCTAGTCCTCTGAGTGATGATGTTCCTTTATCAGTATAAAGGCCTGCTTGTGACATCAATCACATTTTCAGCAGACATTTATAGCCACGTGTTTAAAGTTTAATGCAAACATAGCTCATTCTAAATTATAAGAGAGAAACGTGCTCAAATTTGGTATTTGTTTATGAAATTTCATAAGTAATATAAATATTTACTTGTGGACACTTGCATTTAACGTTAAAAATTTTTCAATCGTCCCAAAACATTTTTAGTTTTAAATTGTTTAACTTCATCAAAACATCTGGGTTACACATGTAACCCTGTTCCCTGAGAAGGACGCCCTCACACGTGACCGGTATCTGAAGCTTGTGTAAGATCATGCCTATTCATAGGCCTGTTGTAATCAGGTGACATGGCAATTAAGCGCGTCGCGGGATATAAAAAAAGCACCTGTGAACCGCACCGTCAGCCCCTATTATCTGAAGCGAAGACGCAATTCACAGACATGCCCCAGTTTGACAAAGCTACGTCTCATTCCCTTCTCAGGGAACAGGTTTACAGGTATAACACAGATGTTTCCTTTCAAAGGGAACTCCTTGTTGTGTGAGCGCCACACTGTGGGAATGACAGATACTGAGTGTACGGCCTGTATAAAAAGATCAGAGCCGAGGGTCACTGCAAGACACTCGAGCCCAGGCTGGAATTTATATCCAGGCTGTAATATTGAATGAATGTGTGTGGCGTAGACCACCCTGCTGCAGCAAACACATCCTGTAAGGGTACCCCTTTGGACAAAGCCTTTGAGGAGGTGACCGCCCTAGTGGAATGAGCCGTTATGCCCAGAGGCGTAGCTAGACCGCGTGCCTCATAAGCTATAGAGATCCACTATCACTATCCACTATCACTTCCACTATCCAATTAGAGATGCGCTGCTTCGAAACAGCATCACCTCTACTGTCGCCGCCAAAGCAGACCTGCAGCTGCTCGGACTTACACCACTGGCCGGAGCGGTGGACGTAAGTACAGAGAACCCTTACTGGACACAGTAGGTGCAACTTCTCTTGTTCTGGTGTGAGGAACGGAGGAGGGCAGAAAGCCTGCAACACTACAGGCTGGGCTGCAGACGTAGGCACTTTAGGAACATAATCCAGCCTAGGATGTAAGAAGGCCTTGACTAATCCAGGGGCAAAGTCAAGGCAGGAAGGGGCAACAGAGAGAGTTTGTAGATCTTAGATACTTGCTTGAGAGATGTCAGGGCCAGCAGAAGAGCTACCTTTAGAGTCAGAAGCTTCTCTGAGGCTGACTCTAAGGGCTTAAACGGGGCACCTGACAGACCTTCCCAGACCTCAGGAAGGTCCCAGGAAGGTATGTTGAATGGTGCTCTACCATTCAACATGGTCTCTACAACCTCAGTTGCAAGACCAGAATCTATGAGCTGGTGCCCCTCAGGGGCCACACCCACAGTTTCCATAGTTCCGGCCGAGGGTGATAAATCAGGCCTCTGGCTTGAGACCATAGATCCCTGCGGATGGGAATCTCCTACGGAGTGCCATTCAGCAGGGATATTATTGCTGAGATCCATATTCGAGCTGGCCAATAAGGTGCTACTAGCAACAGACATAGACAGTCTTGGCAAACTCTCGCTAGAACTTGTGGGAGCAGAGTGATCACGGGAAAACGTACAGATGTGACCCTGGCCACGTGTCCACAATGGCGTCCAGCCCCAATGGTGTGGGAGGAGTGAGAACAAACCAAAGCGTGCAGTGTGTTTTCTCCTCGGAGGCAAACACATTCACTTCTGCTTGGCCAAAGCTCCGCCATGTGGACTTACCACCAATCCCATATTCCAGTTGCCCAGAATATACATTGCATTCACTGACAAAAACTTTCCCTCTGCACAGAGAAGAATTAGTTGTGCCTGCCTGAACAGGGAGTGTGAACATAATCCTCCCTGGTCGTGGATAAATGAGACCACCGCTGTGTTGTCTGTCACAACTAACACATGATGACCTCTCAATTGAGGAAGAAAGAATTCCAGTGCTAGAAATATGGTCCGCATTTCTAGGTGATTTATATGCCACTTCAGATGAGGGCCACTCCAGAGACCATGAGCTGAACAGCCGTCTAAGACCATGCCCCAGCCTGCGAGCGAGGTGTCTGTCATTACCGTCTTGCGATAAGGAGACACCCCTAGAGTGTGACCCAAGGCTAGAAACCGGGGACCCCTCCAAATTCACGTAGGCATCGCCGCGTGACACTGATTACTCTCAGAGGTTTCATACTCGGACGAAACCCCCACCTTTTCAGCCACCATTGAAATGGTCTCCTGTGCAATAGGCCCAATGGTATGACCTTGGCTGCTGCTGCCATAAGCCCTAACAGTCTTGCATAGAGACTGGAGGGGATGTCGAGATCCAGCTTTATCTTGCTCAATGTTGATAGGATTGACCCTATGCATGTTGGGGATAGAAACACCCTCATCATAGTAGAATCCTTATAACCTCAGGAAAAGTTGTCCTCTGCACTGGAGAAAGCATACTTTTCTGAGGTTCAACCTGAGCCCCAAGCACTTCATGTGTTCAAGAACAACATCTCAATGTTGAATCGTCAGTTCCCTGAATCGTGCTAGAATTAACGAGTCATCCAGGTAGTTTAGTACACGGATGCCCTGGAGTCACAATGGAGCCAAAATGACATCCATGCACTTCGTGAAGGTGGAGGGGCATAAAGCTAACCTGAAGAGAAGAACCCGATATTGGTATGCGTTGCCTCCAAACACAAACCTCAGGAACTTCCTGCGACTGGGCAATTTTTCAATGTGGAAATATGAAAAAACATCACAAATCAGTCCTCAAACTGAATCTGTGGAATGATAAGTTTGGGTGTCAGCATCTTGAGCCTGTATGTCCAAAAAGTACAGTTCAGATGACACAGATCTAAAATTGTCCGCATACTCCCATCTTTTTGTGGACCAGGAAAAAATGGCTGTAAAAACCTCCCTCCCTCAGGGAACTGGGTACATGTTCTATGGCCCCTTTGTCCAAGAGGGATCTTACTTCCTGCACTATCTTTGGGCTCTGCTCTGTGCTGACTACTGTGGTGAGTAAGGCTCTGAACCAGGTGGGTCGAGTAACTGGCCCCGGTAACCCTTTTCTATGGTAGACAGAACCCATGGAGACACATTTGGCAATAGTTTCCATGCTGCCAGATGGTCTTTTAGTGATGTTAATTTTTCCACATTCTATCGGAGAGAAAGCATCAGATTTTCCTTGCCCTGTGACAGCTCGCTGACCATAGAACACTGAAAACTTGGGACAGCCTTGGCTAGGGGAGGACATACAGTTGTACTGGAGTATAACTGCCCTAACAACCTCATGTCCCATGATACGTCCCTCAGGACCACTCCTCCTTTGTCTGCTTGACCTTTATGACCAGTCTCAGATCAGGCCTAGTAATAGGCTGCGACTGTGGCCACCTGGTTCCCCTGGCTGTCTGCGATGGGAGGCGGGCCACCACACTCATTTTCTGTGCCTCCCTCGCACTAGTGTTGACCGGTGCTCCACCTGTGGATGTCAAGATGAACTCAACACATCAGGGAAGGAACTGTCTGTCGAGCTCACTCAACAGGTCTGCTTGGTAGGCCTGCAACACTGCCACTGTCTGCAGTGACCCACAAGCAAGATCCACTACCGCTTAGGCCTTGCACACCAACACCGCAGTGGCCTTACATGGCTTGGATGGCAAAGCTGGCCCCCCTAAATTACCTGCCGTCAATGGAGAGAGGTAGCTCGCATGTGCCTCCCCCACCTTCAGCATAGCTAAATAGCCGTGCTTTTCATTCCCCATGATGGGTGAATAATCCGACATTGTGGGGTTATAAATATGGCTAATGCATGGTTTTCCCCCCAGAAGTGTGATATTTTGTCATACACTTCTGGAAGAAAGGGAAGTTTTCTGCAGTGTGAGGGAGATTTATTTTCACTGGGGAGAAAAAAGCTCATCCAGCCTTAGTAATCACTTCAAGCAGCTCTTTATATGCTTGAGAGCTGCTATCAGTTTTTAGCACACCCTTCTGGCTCCTTGGAGTCAGATAGGAATGTTTTTTCTTGGCTTTCCATAGTGGAAGCAGGAGTCACGATGCAATCTCCAAAGTCCAGCATAGGGCCAGACCTGGAAGACAGAGCAAGAGATTATCTCTGGCTCCTCTTCCAGATCCATAAGAGATCCCCATTACCTGAGCCAGATCTCTGAAGCTCTGAATGCCAACTCAGACATTTCACACAGAAAATTTGTCCATCCCCCCTGTGATGAAACGGGAGCAAGGCATAACACATTTCCTAAATTCTCACTCATACTTTTCTCCTTTTTTTAAGGGTGACAGAAAAGTAGAGATTTTTCTTTCTTTCTTTCTTTCTCTTGAAAAGAGGAAATGAAGAGTCTTTTTGCGAGTGTTACACAAACGACAGACATGCAGTCTCGTTGACGATAATAAGGCTGATTGCGCGGTTCACAGGTGCTGTTTATATTTCACGCGACACGCTTAATTGCCACATCACCTGATCACGGCAGGCCTATAAATAGGCATGATGTCACATAAGCTTCAGATACCGGTCACACACGAGTGCACTTCCCACATCGTGGAGCTCACACAACATTGAGTTTCCTTTGAAAGGGAACACAAAACAATCTGCTTACTTAAATATAACTAATCACTAGAGACCTCAGAATCATCCAGCACATTTGATTTCTTTATTCCTGCAGTGTCAATTTTCAATATATTCCAAACAGAAAGAAGATGGCAGGCATGGTATAAATTAATAAAGCTCTTACTTTGGTTTCATTGCGGTAATTTTATGCGGAAAGCCTGTGTATTTTCCACTTATTGAGTTGAACGTCATGGGTAGACATTTAATTTAATTTGCTGTGGAAAATTAATTTAGCAAATGCGTTGAACACTGCTAATATACCTCTCATTATTAGTCCTCCCATTGCAGACTGACTTCAAAGTTATCATCTGTGATTATACATGCTTTGGCTTTGCTATTTCTAATTCAGGCTTCCGTGGCTCTTCAGAAAATGCACTAGTTTCCTAGATTGAGGTTTTCTATTTATCCCATATTTTTGTGTCAGAAGGTATAGTAACCTTTTTGTTGTTGGTGGTGGTGTTTTTGTTCTTTCTTTAATCCATTCATCCATTCATTTATGGTGTGCAGACTGTAACTAAACACTTCTGATTACCTCAAACTGTGTTTATACAAGCAGTTTTGTCCGTTTGATTTGCTCATGGGGTTAAACTCTGGGGTCTAATTTAGCCACCCATTTTCTCCTCCTGTGTATTGTAGAATTGCTGTGCTTCCTTATATACTTTAAGCTTAAATTGTGCTTTTAGAAGGCCCTGTCAAGCAGCATTGATTGGACTGTTCAGCTCACTTTCCTCTGCCAAATTCAGAAAATTACACAAGGGTTCAGATAGTGAGGATTAAAGTCATCATTTTTGCAAGACAACGGTCTGTCAAAAAGACCCCAAATTTCTTATTTTGACAACTAACTTCCATAAGTGCTGATAATGATCCATGATTGCTGATAATCCCATTGTGCAAAGCCGGAATTAATTAAATTAATCAAATGGTAAAGCTTTTATTTATTTATTTATTTTTACAAGTTTGTACTTTAAATCATTATTTAAGCTTGTGGAAAGATAGACATCACTTAATCAAATAATCACACCAGAATTCTCAAAATATTGTGATATTAGTCCAGAATCCCATCAGAAATTGAGATGTCACTTCATAATCACACCAAAATTCTCAAAATATTGAAACCTTACTTCATAATCACGTTGCAATTATTAAACAATTATGGCATTGCATCACACCAATATTCTCAAAATATTTAGACTTTAAAGTCAAATTTTCAAAATACTTCAGAATGACAGAATTCTCAGAAAATTGAGACATCGCTTCATAATCACAACAGAAGTCACTAATTATTGACACATCACATAGAAATCACACCAGAGGTCTGAAAATATTGAGGCATTGCTTCAGAATCACATTAGAAATCTCAAAATGCTGACATGTTATACATGATCACATCAGAATTCATAAAAAAAAAATATATA
>JANDJT010000032.1:9643844-9661250 GCA_024331685.1 Stegophilus panzeri
TATATATATATATATATATATATATATATATATAGAGAGAGAGAGAGAGAGAGAGAGAGAGAGACATAATTGCAGAAATACTTACAGTATTGAGACATCACTTCATAATCACACTGAAATTCTCAAAATATAAAGAATTATGTTAAATTTTTTCTGTTTGTGATGGCCCGGAGTTAGAATGCAAATTCCTTTTGAAAGAATTTATGAGACAAAATTATTTAACAAAATCAAAAGCTAGTTTAAACCTTCTGAAGCCAAGGATATTGCAGGTGATGTCAGGATGCCTGCTGTAATGTTATATTACTTAATTCAGGGCATAATGCATTTGCAGTAAAGATTATTTTTGGCTGATAAACCAGGCAAAAAGTGTATGGGCAGCAAAAGACGAAAATCAATCTAGTATAAGGACATCATATTGTTCATCTGATTGAACAGAATGTGCATTTATTGACGTATTAATGGATTTGCATTAACAACAACCATTTTAGTTGCTCGTTGATAGGCTCAGCATGACATGATAATGTGTGTGAGGAAATGAAAGTAATGTTGTTTCTATATGTGGGGAAACCTGCTTGTGTGTCACTGTGTAGTCAGCTATTAAAAATGTTGAGAGCACCTGAATTCGGCATGGAATGACTTCATAAGACATCGCTAACATTAATTAGTTATTTCCTAGAGTGTGGTTCAGCTTGCTGTGTCCACAGTCCTTACAGAAGTCTTTTTAATAGGACCTGCCTGGACAGGGCTCGGGTATAATTTTCAGATGTTCTCCTCTTGTCATTCCCACATGCTCTGTGTGTTGAAAGTAGCTGATACTATACCTCTAATGTGAAGGCAAAATTATTTCACAGTGAGTAATGCCACTGGTAATGGGATCTTTTAGCACATCAAAGAGCAAATTATTACAAGCTGCCCATGTAACTAAGTTGTGGTAAGACAATAAACTCCAGCAGAGCCTGAAGGTTCCATCAAGATCGAAAAACATGCTGGCTGATAAATAAAATGCAAATGAGAGAATAGTGCTTGGTCTACAAAGGACTCCTTGATGAACTCATGGGCCCTGATTTACTAAGAGCTCGAGTAAAGAGTGCTAATTTGAGTGTGCATTCTGATACATTGCACATGCAGTTAGTTGCCCTGTTGTGGGTCATTTAAAAACAATAATTACATAAATTAAATCACATGCAAAGTCAGGGGAGGAAATATTATTAAAATAAGCTTTTTCCATGTGCTAATTGTTCTCATTTGTGAGCTCTAAAAGAAAATCCCACACTGTATTGAAACCTGATAAACACATTTATCTGTGTACTAAATACAACTCTGAATAAGTTATATGAGGCACTTTGAAAAACTATTAAAAGTATGATATGAATGCCAAATTGCCAAAGTAGACATGTGTTTGTGTTGTATATTTTTAAAAAAATATAGAACATTTCCACAGGCTCTTGTTGTTGACATTGGATATGCAAATATACCGTGTAACGAATATTGTAATAGTAACATTAATATCAATTTAAATCTTGTGCTTCTAATGAGTGTTTGTCTTTCAGTGTTTCAAAACTGGGCAATGTGCCACTTTTATTATATTACTTAAAACTGTTATTCCTTTTGCTGTCCAGTCCTTACATCTAGTGTCCAATCTGTTTGGTGTAAACGTCGAGTCATATGCACCCCATTTAAGAGGCACAATATCTCTCTTTAATTTATATTCACTTATAATAATTTTCCATACATTAAGAGTACACATAATCCATGGGTTATCAATAGTATTAATGTGACCTTGTAAGGTGCTATCAACCAGGATTGCCTGTACAGGAGTAAGGGACAGTTTCTCCTCATTGTTTTCCCATTGAGCCTCATAGGATAGGTTACACCAGCAGCTCATTTGAGCTGTGAAGAAATAATCTCTAAGAGAAGGTAGGCCCCATCCATCTTTTCTTTAGGTAACTGCAAGGTTTTGAAATGAACCTTAGGTCCTTTGCCTTGCCATATATATCTTGACAACAACTTTTCCAATTAATTGAAGTGATCTTGGTTAACCACTATTGGTAAGGCCTGGAATAAATATAATAATATAGGTAAGATGCATATTTTAATAGATTTAATCCTTGTACTGAAGCTAAAGAAAGAATATCTCCTTATATTTGCCTTTTTTTTTTTTAAGTACAGGCGAGTAGTTGTATTCAGATAATTTTGCAAGATTCTTTGGCATATTAATAGTCTTGGTCAAAGTACATTGGTTTCTCATTAAAAACACCCTCTTCTTTCCCCAGGCTTTGCACAGAATCTCTTTTTTAACTTTATAGCAGTGTAATTTGATTTTTATTGACCGGGGCTTGTCTTCCTTGTCACCAGAAGGTTTCGGGCAAGCGCTTGGTGTTCTCTCTTGATACCAAGCTCTGTAGTCGAGGGAATCTCCAGCGTGTCCCGTAGTAGCTTTTCCACAAACAGCACCACAGACATCCCCTCCGCTCCTTCGGGAACATTACATGTGTAATGTTATATTAATTATTATTAGTAATGTTATACTCCTTCAAGATCTCCCTTCTTGGTCGAGTATTTATTTTCTTGTTGACTCAACACTTTACCATCTTGCTTAATGTCTGTTCCACATTTTGAATGCAATCTTCCACCTTTTTGATTCGCGTCTCTGCCTCTGCTATCTTTTGATTGACATAGGTGAGCTCGGAGATAATCTCAGTTAGTTGTTGTTTTGCGTCCCTGTGAAAGTCCCTCATCTCCTCCAAAACCTTTGTCAAACTTCCCATCTCACTCTGCTGAGGGCCATCTTGTATCTGTGTAGGAGGATGTTTTCTTGGTCTGCGGTTTCTTCAATTGTGTATTTTTTGTTTCCTTCCCTTCTTCTCATTCTTGCCCCACTTTGGACAAGTGCTATCTAAAAAATTGTATTTGACAGTTTAATAGGGCAAAGTAAGTGTTTTTTTTTTCAGAGGAGCTGTTATTTAGGCAGCCATACTAGTTGGTGAGGTCACCAGAACCCCAGCTAATGTAGTTTCTAATAAACATATTTAAATATCATTTTATAAATATCAATTATTTACAAGTGTTATTGCTGAAACAGAAGAATAAGTTTGTGTTTCAATAGTGATTAAAATAATCAAATCTGATGTCTCATGAGCCACATTATAATACTGGGCACTTACTGGTTGTGGTCCTTCATTCAAACCCATTGAAGTTCCTGGTCATTCTGGCTGTCAGGTAGGGCTGCACGATTATGGCCAAAATGATAATCACAATTATTTTTTATCTATATTGATATCACGATTATTTATCACGATTATTCATTGATTTGAGGGACAACATATTTTTATTGAACTTTCATATTTAAATAAACAGACCACTGCTTTCACCTCCATGTTGTGCTACATTCCTGCTAATGTACAAATCTTTGCATCAAATTAGACTGGTCCTTAGAGTGCATCATCTCATAGAAGCAAAATATAAATAAAATTGTACCCAAAATATAGGATAAGTAAAAATAAACATGCCATCAACCAAATGAAAATTCAGGCCTATGCAAAAAAGGCAATAACAAGTGTTTACAGGAGAGACGCAGCGAAATCACCCAATAGAGTGGCGCAGGGATGACGTCATTTTGTACCAGAACCCAGAAGTTAGCATCACACTGGTTCCCTTGACAAAAACCCAATAGGATTTTCACATAGGCTTTTGGATTATTGCAAAAAAATAAGCTTTGTGATCAACAAAAGTTTACAATACTAACACGTTTTGTCCATCAAGATAATTTTCACAAATGAACACAACTTTTATGAAGTTTGAAGCCTAAATACAATCGCCAGAAATAAAATGCTAACCGTATGATATAAATTAACTACATCACGGTCGCTCGACTTCAATGGCACCATCACCAAGTTTCCGACAACTTTTCCAAACTTGATTTAAAAACATTTTCCATTATACGGATTTACTCTGTGGATGAATCTTCATCCATGTTGGTTTTTTTTGGGGGGGGAGATTGTACACAGCATACCTGAACCAGTTTATCTTCAAAGTTTTTTTTTTCCTGTTCGGCGTGATGACGTTTAATGTCCCCAACAACGTCTGTAGTCCCATTTAGCAACATTTTAAAAATCGCCTTTTTCAATACACGTAAAAGCTTTAAAAAAATCATGAGTGGGGTTTTACTGGTGTATTTTATGTCATAGAATAAAACATGAAAATATTTTGAGCTTGTGTTCACCACAGACCTTATTTCAGGCTTTTAACCAAAATCTCATTCAAAAAACCCATTGACTTCAGGACGATGGAACCGAAGGGCTAAAATGCTAACTTGTTTCTGGGTTTCGGCATACAAAATTATGTCATCCCTGTGCCACTCTATGGAGACTGGCTGTAAGTTTAGGAAGCGCTTGATTTGATATGCAGTGGAGTTTTCTATGAGCGGAGGATGAACTTTAAACATCAATATCACAATCGATCACGTTCATGTAATCGTGGGCAGTCAAAATCGTAATCAAGATCAATTTTCAATTAATTGTGCAGCCCTGTTGTCAGGACCATACAGAGTATCCCACCCAGCATCATCACCAGTAGCATGGACATGGAGTGCTAGAATTAACATTACAATAATAAGACACAGCTGCACTGTTTCAGTACTGATCAGTGGCAGTGTAATGCGGCCACACAGAGAGAACAGGAATAGAATGTGTAAGATGTTGTCCTGACTGACCTCTGTTTCTGCTCATATTTGTAGAATCCCTGGGTAAAATCCAGAAATGTCTTTAGGATATTTTCACTGCTTTTCTGCATGTGTTGTGTTCCATTAATGGTGTCCTATAGCACCATATACAGTGTGTACATAATAGGGATGTCACGAGAACCGATACTTTGGTATCAAGTTGGTACCAACATTCTTAAAAGGTGACGGTACTTGTTTTTCTGCAGTAGCATAGATATCGTTGGTAATGAAGATACCACAAGATACCACACATTGCAATTCTTCCGGAACTGATGGGGGCAGCAAATACGCGTAAGTTTTTAGTCGGTCCACAAGTGGTGAAGAAGAAGAAGAATGCCTACAAACACATGGGAAAAACTACAGAAGAAGTTTAGCTCCACCCTGACTCGTTGAGAGGAAAGGTGGTAAGTGTCAAATATGGAAATACTTCGCATTCGAGGTGGATGACAACAAACATATAATTGATGCTCTGAAACATTTAATGTCCTTACAGAGACCTGTAGGTCACATAATGTAGCTCTTGGGATTTTCATTTCTGTATTATAAATTCTTTATTCTAATATTTTGAGATACTGAATTTTTGATTTCCAGGAACTGTAAGCCGTAATCATCAAGATTAAAACAAAAAAAAGGATTGAAATATTTCGCTTTCTATGTAATGAATCTAGAATATATGAACTTTTCCACAATATTCAATTTTTTTTTAGATACACCTGTAATTGATAGAGAGAGAGAGAGCGTTTTAGGTCAGGAATCTATTGGGTATTGTGAAGCACAGGGCCTTGAATGTATAAATTGCACAGAATTGGGTTAAAAAAATGTTTCCATCATACTATTCCTCTATTTCTTACTATTGGCTTCTATTCTAAATGGTACAAAAATCTATACCACTTAGTTTTACATTACATTTACATTTATTCATTTAGCAGATGCTTTTATCTAAAGCAACTTACAAATGAGGAAATACAAGTGAAGCACAGTTTTATCAACATTATTAACTGTCACGTAATGAGGCTTAGGAAGGATGCAAGTGCAGATAAGAGCTTTATTGAAGAGAGGCAGACAAATCCAAAACGTGAGACATAGCCAAACAGACAAATGTGAGGCAAAACAGAATCAAAAAATGAGGACGAGAACAGGATCAAAAACTATGGCAGAGGCCGTCTTGTCGACCTCAAACTCAAACATGGCTTGAGAGGCTGTCTCATTGACCTCGGACAGGAACTTGGTGAGGGAGCTCGCCTTGTCAACCTCAAATAGGAACTTGACTTGGGAGGTTGCCTCATTGACCTCAAACAGGAACATGGCTTGGGAGGCCGTGTCGTTGGCCTTCAACAGGAACTTGATGTGGGAGATTGCCTCATTGAACTCTGACGGGAGTTCTGGAGATCAGACCACCTCATGGGTCTCGTGCTGGAACTCTGGGGAGGGGGTCACAATGTTAACCTCCGACTGGGGCTCACAAGCTGAGGTTGCCTTGTTGACCTCAGACAGGAGTTCAGCAGGTGAGACCACCTCGTGGGTCTTAGGTTGGAGCTCTGGGGATGAGGTTGCCACGGTGACCTCTGGCTGGAGCTCGGTAGGTGAGACCACCTCATGGGTCTCAGGTTGGAGCTTTGGAGATGAGTTCGCCATGTTGACCTCCGGCTGGATCTCTGCAGGTGAGAACATCTTGTGGGTCTCAAGCTGGAGCTCTGCTCTTGCTGTCTTGTGGAGCCGTTTGTGAACACACCAGCTGCTTTTAAAACATTCCTGGGAGCAGAAATATGATCCGTGGATCCTGAGTTTACTACATGTTGGACACTGTAGGTTGGCTTCTTTACTGCAGCCCTCAGACTTAAAGGTTGGTGTTACCTCTATCGCCACACTGTCAACCTGGGGCTGGGGCTGAGCTGTGGAGGCCCTCTTGTTGTCCAGCTCCCTCTCGTAATAGGAGGGTAACATCTGAGAGGATTCCTTCGTTAGGCTGGGCCTTCTTAACATTTTCTCTAGGTCAGGTTTGAACCCTGGAAGTTCGAACACCTGAACTAAAAGTTTTACCAACTCGGTGACTTGGCTAAGCTCACCGCCCCACCTAGAAATCAGGAACTCGGCCTGATTGCGGGCTGGGCCAGTGAGACAGCAGGAATCCCAGCCACTGCTCTTCTGTGCGCTTGGGGTCCTACAGTCTTGAAAAATAAAACTGGAATTGTAGTAGAGGACATTTGGGATATACCTCAAAACCATTGAAGGAAGCTGGAACAGAAGGGGGAACCACTGGGGAAAATGCACGGAATCAAAGGCTGGTATACAGATACCAGCGGGATGCCCTCCTTGCTCTCCTGCTGCTTCCATATTGTGGCAAACTATTCTTTCACATAATGAGGGTTAGGACAGATGCAAGTGCAGATAAGAGCTTTATTGAAGAGAAGCACACAAATCCAAAACGTGAGACATAGGCATGGTCGATCAGGCAAATGGTCAGGGGATCAGCAAACGGGCATAAACTAGGAAAAACAGAAACAAAAAACGAGGACAAGAACAGGATCAAAGACTATGGCACAGAAACAAGGAACAAAGGCTTGGCGCAGTGATAACACTCACGCAATACTTTATGACGAACAATGAGACACGAGGGGTTTAAAAAACAAACGTAATCGGGGTGAAACACAAAACAGCTGAGAACAATGGTGACACATAGCGGAAACAACCAATGACAATACAGGGACGGAGACAGAACATAAATCATAACAAAACACGTGTCAAAAGTAAACAAAAATCAATGTTACTGAAAAACCCAGAAGCGCATGCTCGTACTTCGAGCTCGCACGTCGGGTTTCAGAGCATACTGCATAATCCTGCGCTTTGCATAAGGGGAAATTGTGACAATTAACAATTTAAATAATTAATTTGTTTAAATGTAAAAACTTAATGAGCATTTTAACTTCCAGGATTTTTATCTACTCTTAAAGTTATAAAAATCAAGAAAGAGAACAGAGAAGTACATGAGGCAGAATAATAAAATGTGTGTACCTCTGGCTTCTGTAATGGAAGTAAGAAACTCACAGTCCCTTGTGTCCAAACACAAAGGGAACAGAAAAAAGCACCATGTGGGAAAGAAGCAGAGAAAGAAAAAGATGAAAAAAGAAACACCTACTGAATGGGATATTTTTTTAAACTTACGCAACCCACACTTTTACACAGTAAGAGTGCCATTGAAAACTGCTAAAGAGGTGTGCATGATGTCCAGTGTGCCTAACCTTGCACCTTGAACACAATTAAAAGCTCAAACACTACACCATACACCTACTCTCACACTCATGACCCCTCACATAAGACACACTGACACAGGTCAAAAGAATCATTAAGTGGAAAAAGCAGTTAAATTTTCACCAACGCACCATCCCACTGGGCAAAACAACCATTGCAATCTTAGAAATGTTCTTCAATCGTTCAGTGCAATTCTCAAAAATGGGTTTCAAAATGTTTCTGATTTAAAATGTTTCTTAACAGTAATCAAATGCAGTACTATGAATTTTCCACATAGCCTTAATTTTATAGTACAGTAAATAACTTGTATTTAGTAGGTTAATATATGGTAATTTCAATAGTAATTACATAGTTACTTCTGTTAAATGTACAGCAGTACTCCTTGCCACCATGCAAGGCTTTGCATTTTGCACACATGTTTTACACATGCAGTCATTTAGTAAATACTGTAAGAGTATTATAGTTCAGGAGGAGGGGGGAAGGAGGGAGGGAGGGAGGAATGAAGGAAATAAATAAAGAAAGAATACATACACTTTATAGCTAAGAACCAAAACCAAACCTGATATATACAGAATTTCATATTTGTGGCTCTTAGGCCCAACAAAGCCATTATGCAATTAAAAGATGTATTTTGGAAGTTGAGAACTATTCATTATCCAATGAATTCTGAAAAAGACTTTGAAGAACTATGTTTAAGTTGCTTTTATATACAATATTCAGTGTTTATTCTGTTTGAATTTAACTCAATTGATCTCAATTGGTGAATTGAACCAATGATTTCCTCTATGAGGGTTTTTGTACATGTGAGAACAAAGCAGTCAAACTCGGGTGCAGTAGTGGCTGTAGCACAGTTCAGTTGCTGTGAGAAAGTGATTCAATCCTGAATCAATCCAAAATACAGGAAGTTAACCAAACAAGCTGTTTGCTTTGGGTTGCGAATAACATTATCCTGCAGATGTGAGCTGCAAAAAACTGACTCACGATGTGTAAACTGAGCCAAAGTACAGAGCTAAGCACTGTGGAAATGTGATATGTTCTAGAGATTTGGTCTGGCAAACAAAAAGAGAAAATAAATACTTAAACACTTTAAAATGTTATTTCTGTCATTTCTATCATTTCTATAATTATCTAGTAATACTGTATATGCTTGTCTATATGCTTGTCATCTTCTATGCAAAATAACACTGCACTTCTACATTATTTGCATTGTAACTGCTCTTCTTCTTCAACTTATTATTATTATTATTAGTAGTAGTAGTAGTAGTAGTCATATAAGACAAAGAAAATGCCCTTTTCCAAAATATACTCCCTTAGTTGGTGTGAAACTGCTGAAGAGGTGTGCATGATGTTCAGTGTCCCTAACTGCTCAGCTTGAGCAAAATTAAAAGCTCACAAACATAACCTCTCACAAAAGACATACTGACAGGTCAAAAGAATTATTATGTTAAAATTGCAGCTACAATCTTTCTAGAATGATTTTGATTTTAAATGTTTCTTAGAAGGAATCAAATACAGTACAGAGAATTTTTCAAATAGCACTTTATTTTACAGAACAGTAAACATATTTAGTAAGTGAGTATGTGATAATTATAATAGTAAGTATAGTTACTTATGTTAAAAATAAGCGATCACAAGTTTGAATCCCATCATTGTCAAATCTATCCATGCTCAGGAGCCAAGGGAGAAAAATTGGCTGTTCTCTTTGGGTGGGAGGAATGACATACTTTCTTCCCTGTCAATCACAGTGACACTAGTCCATTGAGGGTATCTGTGAGCTCATATATCTAGAAGAGAGTTGATAGCGCGTTCCTCTGAGTGTGTTATAATATAATAACGAGAGCCAGTTGGATGTATGAACAAGATCTCTGTTGAAACAGTTCCACGGATCAGGGTTTTAATCCATACCAGGTTGGGCATATTTATATTTATTATCCAAATAAGGACAAAATTAGTAAAAATATTTAAAGTGTTATTTTTGATTGGGAATGGTAAAACTAGGGAACTAGAAAACTAGCTTAAAGCGCCCCTATTATGCTATATAAAAGTGCCTAATTTTGTTTTAGAGGTCGCATACAATAGGTTTATATGCATCCAAGGTCAAAAACCACTTTTTTTCTTATAATTTACATTTCAGAACCACCTTTTTCTCAGTGTCACAAATGACTAGCTCAAGGATCCATTCACTCAAAACTCCTTTCAGAGAGCCTACTCTGCTCTGATTAGTCAGATGTCCCAGTCTACTGTGATTGGTCTAGCACTTACAGCGCGTGTCAGAAAGGAAATGCCCATCACCATACCTCAATTTCAGCTCAGTAATAATGTCTTGGTTTTACCTTAACAATTTGAGTCAGAGTCCGATAGTGATACATCAGAAGATCAACCCGAACCACCATCGCAAGCACAACGAGAACAGGATGTTTCTCAGTGGTAAGTTTGTATGTAGTATGACAATAATGTGAGTTAGCCGGTTAGCAAAGGCCTACAGCTGTGCACTGCCTGTACACGTATACAACACAAAACTATGCATGTGGAACACTCGGTAGAAAATATATACATAAATAACTAATCATACTTACAGGTTGTGATCCAGAAGCACAAGATGGTCCAAATAAATTGGGTATGGCCCAATCTTTAATGAATAATCGTTTCGCAAATCCCACGTTAACTTCAGCTAGATTTGAAAACCAGTCGTCAGTGAAATGATGGGAACACTAACAAAGGTCGGAGTTGAACTGCTGGGTTATTGTTTTAAAAATGAATTCTAACCACTGATGCTTTACATCCCCATCCTTTGGGAGTCCATGTAAAGTGGTTTTGCTTTTGCAGCGCAGTAAACAACATCTTCTAGACATGGCGACAACAGGAATATAAGTCTTTCAGGGAAACTACAACTGTAGTGTTTCAAGTTCAAGTGGTTTTATTGTCATTTCAACCATATACAGTTGGTACAGTACATAGTGACATGAAACAACGTTCCTCTAGGACCATGGTGCTACATAAAACAACACACAAACCACATGAGATGACACAGAACTAAATAAGATCTACAAACATTCTACATAAAGTGCACTTGCAGATGTGTGCTAACAATGCAGGACAGTACAGTAACTACTAAAAAAGGACAATAGGTACAGTAAGTGACAGTGTAGCACCGAACTGTACACAGTTTTAGTGTGGAAGTGTCTGATATAACAGGTAGTGCAAAAGATAGGTGCCAAGGAGTAACAATATAATTTCAAAAATGGTATAAGCGTAAACATAACATGTTATGACTTAGTATTCAGCAGATTAGCTTATACCAAACATGGACATAGCAGTTTTGTGGTAGCAGCCAGGTAAAGTGTATATAAACTGTATATAGTGACAATAAATTAGATACTATATTTTTTATAATATAGTAGCAGCAAAAAATGCAAAAGTGTCAATGCAAGAATTTGCAAATATATTCAATGACAGTGGGATGGTGTTCAGTTCAGTGTGTGTGTGTGTGTGTATCAGTCCAGTCTTTGAGTATTGAGGACACTCAATACACACTGCTGGTGGCTTTGCGGATGCAGCGTGTGGTGTAAATGTCTGTGATGGGGGGAGAGAGAACCCGATGATCTTCTCAGCTGTCTTCACTATCCACTGCGGGGTCTTGCGATCCGATGAGGTGCAATTTCCGAACCAGACAGTGATGCAGCTGCTCAGGATGCTCTCAATAGTTCTTCTGTCAGGTGAACACCAAGGAATTTGATGCACTTGACGATCTCCACGGAGGAGGCGTCAATGTTCAGCGGAGAGTGGTCACTCCATGCTCTCCTGAAGTCAACAACCATCTCTTTTGTTTTGTCCACATTCAGAGACAGGTTGTTTGCTCTGCACCAGTCCATTAGCTGCTGCACTTCCTCTCTGTATGCTGACTCGTCATTCTTGCTGATGAGACCCACCACAGTCGTGTCATTGGTGAACTTGATGATGTGGTTGGAGCCGTGCATTGCTGCACAGTCGTGAGTCAGCAGAGTGAACAGCATTGGACTGAGCACACAGCCCTGGGGGGCGCCAGTGCTCAGCGTGGTGGTGCTGGAGATGTTGTTCCCAATCCGGACCGATTGAGGTCTCCCAGTCAAGAAGTCCAGGATCCAGTTGCAGAGGGAGGTGTTCAGGCCCAGTAGGTTCAGCTTTCCAATCAGGTGCTGAGGAATGATTGTGTTGAATGCTGAACTGAAGTATATGTACAGCATTCGAAAGTAGGTGTCCTTCCTGTCCAAGTGGGTGAGGGCCAGATGTAGGGTGGTGGTGATGGCATCATCTGTTGAGCGGTTGGTGCGATATGCAAACTGCAGTGGGTCCAGTGAGGTGGGCAGCAGGGTGTTGATGTGCCTCATGGCGAGCCTCTCGAAGCACTTCATGATAATGGATGTGAGTGAAACGGGATGGTAGTCATTGAGGCAGGACACTGGAGACTTCTTCAGCCCAGGGACGTTGGTGATAGCCTTGAAGCACGTTGGAACGATAGCGCTGTTCAGGGAGATGTTGAAAATGTCAGTGAAAACATCTGCTAGCTGATCTGCACATCCTCTGAGCACTCTGCCAGGAATGTTGTCTGGTCCAGCAGCCTTCCATGAGTTGACTCTGCATAGAGTTTTCCTCACATCAGCCATGGTTAAACACAGCACCTGTTTGTTGGGAGGAGGGGTAGTCTTCCACGCTGCCCCGTCATTCTGTGCCTCAAACCAAGCGTAGAAGTTGTTCAGCACATCTGGAAGGGAGGCATCACTGTCACATGCGGGTGATGTTGTCCTGTAGTTGCTGATTGCCTGAATGCCCTGCCACATGCGCCGTGTGTCACCGCTATCCATGAAGTGACTGTGGATTTTCTGGGCGTGTGCGCGATTTGCCTCTCTGATGGCCAGGGACAGTTTGGCCCTCCCTGATTTTAGGGCCGCCTTGTCACCTGTCTTGAAGGCTGAGTCTCGGGTCCTCAGTAGTGCTCGCACCTCCGCAGTCAACCACGGCTTCTGGTTGGAGCGTGTGGTGATGGTCTTGCAGATGGTGATGTCATCAATGCTGGTCACTGACGCCATGTATTCCTCCAAGTTGGTGGAATTGCTGTCAGTTGCAGCCTCCATGAACATGTCCCAGTCATTGTGCTCAAAACAGTCCTGAAGAGCAGAGATAGCTCCTGCTGGCCAGGTTTTCACCTGCTTCAAAACCGGATTGGAGCGTCTAACGAGCGGTCTGTATGCTGGAGTTATCATAACAGAGATGTGGTCTGAGTAGCCGAGGTGGGGGCAGGGCTCTGCCCTGTACGCGCCGGGGATGTTTGTGTAAACAAGATCCAGCATGTTCACCCCTCTCGTTGCAAAGATAACATGTTGGTGAAATTTAGGGAGCACTGACTTGAGATTCGCATGGTTTAAATCTCCGGTGATAATAAACAGTCCATTGGGGTGTGTGTTCTGCAGTTCACTAATAGCCCCATACAGTTCACAGAGCGCCTCCTTAGCATTAGCCCTGGGGGGAATGTATACTCCGATTACAAGAACTGTGGTGAATTCCCACGGTAAATAAAATGGTCTGCATCTAACCGTCACAAACTCCACCAGCGATGAGCAGTAACTAGAAACTAGCAGCAAGTTCTTGCACCATTCCATGTTGATGTAAACACACAAGCCACCACCACGAGCCTTACACAGCATAGAGCTGCATTTCTGTCAGCACGTAACGAGAAATCGGAAATCGGTCGCTGAGCCACATCTCAGTGAAAACAAAGATGCAGCAGTCTCTAAACTCACGCCGCATTGCCTGCTGGAGTTGGATGTAGTCCAGTTTATTGTCCAGGGAGCAGATGTTGGAGAGCAGGATGGACGGGAAAGCCAGCCGGTTTGGGTTTGCTTTTAGCCTAGCATGGACCCCTGCCCTATTCCCACACTTCACTTCCTCACACACCGCGAGGCCGAGATCACATAGCGTCTCCAGCAGATCATCATGCAGTTTGGCTGTTGCATGATTTCTGTATTTTAGCAGTGTCTGGCGATGGTAAACATGAACACCGGTTTCTCTGATGTCCATGTGCTGTAAAAAATGGGCTACAAGACAAAAATAGCACCACTTGGATCTGGAGAGGCCGCTGCGTGCTACTGCGCCCCCGCCATCTTGGTCTTTGAGGGCGGGTCAAAGTACACATTGTTTGTGAGCAGCCAATGAAGACCAGAGACTGGGTTTTTTGTTACAAACCTATGTAGGTTTGTGCAGGAAGAAAGTCTGGAATTACTGGCTTAAGAATTAAGAATCGGTTCTTTCTTTTGGGAGTCAATAACTCCATTTGTTGTGCACGGTGATTTTTTAAACTTTGCAGACTTTTTACATTCACAAATAGCTATATAACACACTACATGAAAGGGAAAAGACATAATAAAAAGGTACAAATCATAAATGGGGCACTTTAAGAATACTATGCATATGGTACCAGGGACCATGAAACATTGTAAATATTCCTGAAAAGTAGTGACATCCCATCACAACTCATAACAAAGTTACTATTACATGGAGCACATCACATGGAACTTTTGGAAATACTCAAAGGGGTTGGAAACCAGGAAGGAAGTTTCTGACAATCAAAATCAGAAAGGTACAGTGTACCAGTGAAAAATAGACCTTGTTAAAAATCCCATGTTAAAAGTTTTGTTTAAACCAGTGACTGTATATACGTCAACTAAATGTCACCATTGGCTCCTATTATATGGAGTTATATGAATTGACTGAGCTCAGTACGTCAAAATTGAAGTTAGAGCTTCCGCAATAGACTCTGCCAGTCAAACAGTAGGTCTGTGTAAGGTCACATTCAGAGACCAACTCATCCCACCACCAGAGGAAGCCCTCTCCTGAATATTGACTCCACCCCACTTCCTCCACAACCACTTCCAGTGTGTAGATTTATAAGCCATGTGCTTCGTGAGATTCACTGCGAAGTATTGCCAGTTAACCTGCCTTACCGAGCATTTGCCTAATTTATCTTGTTTGTTTCTTGTTATGACCTTTTGCCTGTGTTTCTGGATATACGTTTTGGATTACCCATCTGTCTTGTTTGCCTGTTGGACTGTTTACTTGTTACTGAACCCTGCCTGTTTCATTGACCAAGATTGAGCCTTGTATTTTGGATTTGTTTAATAAAAGCTTCTGCAACGTGGATTCCAACCTATCTCCCATTGTGAATCTGTTACAGTCTGCTACTCACCTGCTTATATTGGTTGTGCTTCATTCCAGGAGTGCACACAGAGAGGGATATTACCTGAAGTGCAACTCAAGATGGTGCACTGAACACTAGCTCAAAGTGGTAAGTACAGCATTACTAATATATATGCAAAATGATATTGTAGTCTTACTATAATTTCTGCAACTATATTGCTTTTACAGTTGTCCAGAACAGATTTTAGAGTTTAAAGAGTCTATTAGAACAGTTTACAGCAGAACAGGACATGACTTTGCTACAGAACTGTCAAGAGATTTAGATGCATGTTGGGAAGTGCATGCGTGTACATGAAGCTTATCTGTCATGTCCAAAACTGTAATCAACCACACCCTTAATAATGATCATTAAATGCTTCCTTTAAAACACATTTTAGTAAAAATATTGAGGGAGTATTGCAGTGGGGGTGTGGTGGAGCATCAGAGAGGAGGCAAGTCAGAGGTAACGTGATGATTCTCACCTGTGCCTTATTACCACCAGTGTACTTATTTGTGTCTTTTTGTGCTCTCAGTGACTGCTGTACAGAGAGAGACAGAGAGAAACAGACAGACAGACAGACAGACACAGAGACATAGCTGGAGGAGCCTGCTACGAACACACACATGCATACATGCCACAGAGCATGTACTTGAACTATGAACTTGGACAAGCGATAGCTGTAAGTCTTTGACGGAGCCTCTTCTGTTGATTTGTCCTTTTTTTTGTTGAGTTTTTGAAAGTGCACTGAAAAACATAGACTCACACACCAGGGTTCTACAGGGAGATATCAAGGTCAGCTGAACTTGATTGGACAATATTCCCAACAGTAATGTGTGGAGGTGTAGCTTAAAATGCATTCTCTGTTCACTAACATGGGAATGGGTGGGGTTAAAATTTGTACTGTAACCAGCCACTAGAGGGCTTCAGAGATTTTAGCCTCATGTTTTAACACCTGTTACAACCATCAATCCATCTATATATATTGGGTTTACCTGTAAATGACTATTAAGTAATTCTTATTATATCATAGTTAGATACATACAGTAAATGGACAAATAGCTGACACACCGACACCACCCAGTAAATACATTCCCTAACTATCAGGCTACCCAAAACAATGAATAAATTGTAGTAACATTTTTGAAATGTGTTTTGCCATAGCAATATGTGGCAAACAAAAGTTTGGCTCTCCATAATTCCAGGCCCTTGACATTCCTCTGATTATCATGCAAAAAAAGATTGATTATAGTGTGGCGGCTATCAAGCACAATGCGACCTCAGTGAATACTGTATGTGGGCAAATCGGCAAACCCTGGCAAATGGTGAGCGGGGAGATATTATCCCTAAAGCAGGATGGATGCACTGCTGATGATGATGGCTGGACACGAAATGAAAAGGACTGGCACAGGCTAGTTCAGTGAGACAACCCATACGCCTCCTTTCTGCATCAACCTTTAGCATTTGTTTCGGATCACTGGGAAAACTATGTATCTTCAAAATGTGTGTCCATAATATCACACTCATGCATAACCACATGCGCACACACACAGACAGATCATTTTAAAACTGTTAGTAAGTTATGCATAATTATGGTCTGCATACCCATCTTCATATGCCATATCATATCCTGCTCTTTTGAATGCACTCACAGTTGTTTACTAAAGAGGTCCCATAGTGTTTTAGTTTCACCCATTATTCTTCCTAGTTAAATCTAAAACATCAGAAAGCTAACATCTCTGGCGAGACATTCACTTACAACATGTTACAACAGCGTAGCATAAAAACATGTAGTTTTATTACACTAAGTGAGGTAGTAAAATATGTTTAGATATATTTATGTTGTTTTTATTGCTAAGTAATATTTCCAGCACATCAGCAAAATATGACAGTATATTTATCATATTCTAGGCTTGGGGAAAAGAGAGAGACAGAGCAAAAGAGAGAATTGAATGAGTATGCCATCAGCTATTTTATTCCATTTTTATCCAGCATAGATACAATTGTGCTCTGAAGTTTATATACACTCATCATGGACATGAATGTCATGGCACTATTGGGCTTTCAATAATTTCTTTGAACTGTTCTATTTCTGGGGAAGAATGATTGTACAACATACATCTTTAATAAAAAACAAAAAACAATAATTTGGTAGTATCACACTACCACCACCATATTTGACCGTAGGTATGGTGTTCTTTTTGTGGAATTCTGTTTTGGTTTATGCCAG
>JANDJT010000032.1:9735395-9750410 GCA_024331685.1 Stegophilus panzeri
AGAGAGAGAGAGAGAGAGAGAGAGAGAGACATACATACATACATACATACATACATACATACATACATACATACAAAAAGTCCACCATATGCATTTACTATTTTCCACAATGTAAGTTCAAGAATAAAGTCTTTTGTAAGAAGCTAGACAGTCCAAGATGCAGAGCTCAGCACTTACTTAAAGATTGTTCTTTTGTTTCACTTCCTCTGCTTTCCTTCTTTTTGTAAAAACATCCACAGCAGGAACTCTGAATCCACACATACTCCTCAAATGCTTTCAGAGTGACTTAGCACACTCCCCCACACACTTTTTTCTCCATATGGTGACTCTTGAAAAAGGTCTAGTCTTAAAAAATACTGACATATGACAACGAAGAAAATACATAATTCAGATGACAAGTGTACTTTTTGAGCAGTCAAATAATTCTACTTGCACATAATCACCACGTTTGATTCATGCTTTGTCTGTTGCATCATAAGAGCTTGGTTTTCTGGCAGCAGAGCCAGATGAGTTCCCATCGGGGCTTGTAGGCTTAGAACTCATATACCCTCTTCTCTGCCTTAGGCATTTTTTTGTCTGTGAGCTACTACTGACTAACACAGGGGTAAAGGAGAGTTCACGTTCATTCACTTACAGACTTTTACTGTCCTTCAGTAGGCCAAGTGACTGAGAACTGAGAGTGAAAAAAGAAAGAAAAAGGAACAGATAAATATAGGGATATTTGTTGAATTCATTAAGAATCTTTAATGAATGACATAATTCATCTGCTTCTCAGTTTCCACCAGACTGTATTTGTAACCACATTTCAAAGAACATTTGCATAATTTTAGTGGAAAGAGCATGTAATCAAATTTGGATGTGAATATTCATGTTCAATAATGTCTATAGCTACCCCATATAAAATGGAAAAGTTTGTTTGACTTTTTCTTGTTCTGATGGCATGACCTCAGTGCCTGGCTTCATCTACTCCAAAATGGAAACTTAAATAAAGTTCACTTAAGTTAAACTTAAGTTTACAAAGACCCAATTTACAACTAACTTTGCAGCTCAATTTACATCTAAATTTGATTACATGATTCTAGAGAATATCACAATTTTTTTTGGTGATTTGTCACTGCTGCCAAAAGTGTAAAAGATTCAATCTGTACTTGAAAAGTCACACTAAAAATCACACAGAGTTTGACTGGTTGACAGCAAAAAAATTTAAAGAATTGTTATTGCTTTTTTTTCCCAAATATGTCAGAATAATATGAGTTAAGATGGATAACACTGACAACAATATATGACACTTGAAAAATCAATTGTCATTTTGACATTCAGAGGACTAGACATAAATCACCAATTTCACATGTTATCACCATGTGGGTTTTCTCCAGGTTGTCTGGTTTACCAAGAACATGCTTGTAGGTTGACTGCCTCAATGTGTGTGTGTGTGTGTGTGTGTGTGTGTGTGTGTGTGTGCGTGTGTGTGTGCATGATGCCCTGAAATGGACTGGCGTCCCATCCAATGTTCCTCGGTTGGGCTTCAGATCCTTCATCATGCTGAAAATGAATGACTGAATTAAATGTTAAAAAGTCAACAAAAAAACCCTTTGCATGGGGGGGGGTCTTGAGCAGGGATAACAATAGGAAGATAACAATATACACATAAGTAGAGCAAAGTGTGGATTCATGGATACCATTTTAAAATCCAAATCTTTATCTAGAGCATTGGTCATTATAAGTAGCAAAAAGGAATAATTAGTATAAGCAACAGCCATTTGCAGCTATTGTAGGAGGCATGCTGTTTAATTTTGTTTCAGTTTTCATTTGGTTCTCTCTGGGGGATCAATTCCCTTCTAATAAAACAGTGTTAATACTGCAATACTTTAATGACAATGCTATGAAGCAGAAAGGTAAATACAATCAGTGTATGTAACCATTTAGCAAATATAGCCAAACATGCCATTTCACATATGGAGACAGTGCTTGTGAGCCATTTTGAGATAGTCATTTTAGTTGCTTAAAACTAGACTCCACGGAAACTTGCCAGCCTGTATGCATCTGTTTCAGTGTTTAGTCTCTTTATAAACAGATGCACAACAGAACTGTAAAACTCAAAATCCATTTACCAAAACCTATATTTCATTGTTGTTGGACAAAATGTAATTCAGGGAAGTAAACCTTCCCTGAAGTAAATAACTGTATGCTTTACTTTAGATGATGATATATGGGTAGAAGACTTGTCCATTAAAATAATTTTATTATGTTTTTGCATCAGGCCTCATAGCTGTGGAATAAAATGTGCCTGAGCATGAGCCAAAAAAAATCTGACAAAGTGTGTTGCAATATAAAATTTGCTAGGTGTGAACTGCAATGGTTAAATGAAAAGCTCAAGAGGATCTGGGATGTCTTCAGGGTAATCTTGGGAGAGCCTTTGCCCTAAGACTGGCACTGTCAGGGTGAAAGGTATCCACAGGGATGTAACTGTGAGAACCTTTGTGTTGGTTGTTCCACTGAGGAAACAGTGTCCCTGCAGTGCCACGACCACTCTCAGAAACTATTTACCCACCCATCTTTTATTCATGAGTCTGCACTTGATTATTTATTAAGCTTGGTCCAGTCCACACTTGCTGTTAGTCTGATTTAGTTCCTTTCTATTTAATATTCCTTTGCATTCCTGTCCTCATGTATAGTACTTCTTTCATTCTTTCTTTCTTTCTTTCTTTTACAAACACTAATCCACTCTGAAACGCTAAAATACTCCTATTACCTGTTATTATTTTCTTTTGGTTGCTGATATTAAGGTTAAGGTTTACTGTAGGTGTAGTCATAAAATATGTTAGCTGCATTAATATATAGCACACGGTTGCTTAGTGGTTAGCATGTTCACCTCACACCTCCAGGGTTGGGGGTTTGATTCCTGCAATGTCCAATGTGTATGAATGGGTGTGTGAATGTGTATTTGATTGTGCCCTGTAATGGATTGGCACCCCGTCCAGGGTGTACCCCGCCTTGTGCCCCATGGTCCCTGGGATAGGCTCCAGGTTCCATGTGACTCTGTAGTAAAGTCTGTGTAAAGTCTGTTTTCCTCAACCAGCTAAATGTTCTCACAACATTTTCAAAATCTCCTCTTGATGCAAAATTCTAAGTAGATCTCTCAACCAGATTAATCTCATCCTTCTTACCTTATTTCCCTGCAATCTCAACTGCTTATCTGTTAATCAAGTTTATGACAGGCCTGACAATGAATAACTTTCATATCCCTTTTAATCTGAGCTGGCAGCTTGGCAAGCCATATGCTTGCTGATTATTGAAGCTGATGAGTTGAGGGAACACTATAGCAATGCTGGCACAATGCTCAGGGAATGCTGTCAGGCCACAGCTTCACATTATCAGAGGCCGACGTGTGGGTCAATGCAGCATACACTGACTCTGACACATGCTAATGAACCCCTCTCATCAGGTATTCAGTGCAATATATGCCCAGAAAAAAAAAGACCATCAGACTGTTCAACACTGTCAGGAAACTATGGAAGAAGTAAAGCTGCATTATATCAGAGTGGGAAAAACACTGACCCTCACCATCACACAGATGACCTATGCAATGACAACTTGTCTCGATTATGTATGCAGGTTAGGAGAGATGGGTGGAGGCTGATGAGTTTTGACTTTTAAGTAGCACTTGTGGGAATAATTGAAACAAGATATGCTGCGTAACCTTGATAATCTCTCAAGTCTGTGTTCCATTTGAATGAAATTAACCAAAGACAATGGTGTCAGTGAGATTCTATAATCAAATTTGTTTACTGATGGTGTATATTATTACTCCAATTGGGAGGTGAATGAGAACTTGAATATTAAACATACAACCCCAATTCCAAGAAAGTTGGGGCAGTATGAAAAATGCACAAAAATAAAAGGGTCATTTGCAAATTCAATTCACTCTCTACTATATTCAAAAGACATTATTAACACATTATTTGATGTTTTACATTGTGAATTTAATTAATTTTTGAAAATATACACTCAGTTCAAATTTCAACTTGTTTCAAACAAGTTGGGACAGTCGTTGATGTTGGAACATCACCTTTTCTTTTAATTACACTTATTAAGTGTTTGGGCACGGAAGACACCAGTTGGTTTCCTCTTTGTCTCGGAAAACACAACAACTGTTTTGTCCAAGAACTATTTGAAATGTTGACTCGTCGGACCACAAAACACGATTCCACTGTGCTACTGTCCATCTCAGATGAGACCCAGCCCAGAGAAGTTGGCGGCGCTTCTGGACAGTGTTGATGTCTGCTTTGCAAAGTAAAGCCTTTAACTTAATGTAGATGCAGCGGCATATGGTGTTGTCTGACAAAGGTTTACCAGAGTATTCACGATCCCATGTCAGGATACCCATTACAGAATCATGACTTTTTAAGACATTGATGTCTGAGGGATCAGAGATCACACGCATTTGGAAGTGGTTTTTGTGCTTGCCCTTTACGCACAGAGATTTGACAGATTCCTTGAATCTTTTGATTATATTGTGCACTATAGAAGGTGAAATTTCAAAATAAATGTTTATCTTAAAAAAATTATGCAGTTGATTAGGTAAAACATCAAATACCGTGTCTTGATACATTTTGGTTTAAATACAAGTCAAAGTACATTTACAAATCACTCCTTTTTGTTTTTATTTGCATTTCCCATACTTTCATTTTATTTTCCATACTTTTTCCATTTTATTTACTTTCCATACTTGTTTTTATGTGCATTTTCATACAACTTTTCAGGAATATGTATTATTGGAATTTGTATTATCATATTAACTGTTTAAATCAAGAAGTAAAATAGTTCCATTATATACTGATCACTCCATTGACATGTAGTCAAAAAGTCTACCTGCAATTTGAATTTGGCCTACTTGAAATAGTAGTGAACTTAGTGAATGACAACATAATTTAGAGAATGACTATTCTGAGGGAACTCTCATCCTCAAATTAACACTTGAGAAGTTTCCAGTATTGCTGGGGTGATGAGCACTCTTAGATTAAGCCTCCTCAAAAATAAAGGGAAACATCATATGCAATTGTGGGCGCACGGTGGCACGTTCGCCTCACACCTCCAGGGTCGGGTGTTCGATTCCCACCGTGGCCCTGTGTGTGTGGAGTTTGCATGTTCTCCCCGTGTTGTGGGGGTTTCCTCTGGGTACTCCGATTTCCTCCCCCAGTCCAAAGACATGCATAGTTGGCTGATTGGCGTGTCCAAAGTGTCCGTAGTGTGTGAATGGGTGTGTGAATGTGTGTGTGTGATTGTGTGCCCTGCATTGGATTGGCACCCTGTCCAGGGTGTACCCTCCCTTGTGCCCAATGCTTCCTGGGATAGGCTCCAGGTTTCCGTGACCCTGAAAAGGATAAAGCGGTATAGAAGATGGATGGATGGATCTTATGCAATTGTGCTATTTCAGACTGACATTGAACAAATCAGCAGAGAGAGAGAATTGTACTGAGTAGATCAATCTTTCTGTCTGGAACAGTTCTTCACAGCTGCCAGTCTTAAACCCAACAATTCGTCCTGCTTCAACATTACTGATTCATGCAAATCATCTAATGATTTCCTTCACAAGTTCAGTCATTACATACTAAACATCCAGATGTGGAGTAATAAATAACTCTGATACTCTGATACTGAGTCTGGTTCCAAACATGGTATTACCATTTGAATTACATTTGTTCAATTGGCTGATGTTTGTATCCAAAGAACCATAGAAATGATGTGTTTTTCAACATGCATTTGAAAATATAGATTGAGAACATACAACTGATGAGTTGAGGGTGTAGGGTCTTGATCGAGGACCCAGTAGTGGTGGTGCTCCTTGGATTTGAACTCATGACCTTCTGATCAGTAGCCAAAAAGCCTTATTCCCTGAGTCAATACTTATCACTGTGAGCACTGACCATTTTAACTGCTTCATACTTAACTGAAAATTAATCCATTTGAAAAGTGGCACTTTTTTCTTTCTTTTTCCAATTATTTGTGTAGCCTGCAGTTTAAAGTACTATAGCAACAGAGCCAATATATTGTCATGACAAGCCAAGAGTACTGTTAGAACCCTTGTTTTGCTCTTTAGAAACTCTGTTAGCTACTATTTTTACCACTGCCCATTGAAATTTCACTATCATGGAACTTGGAAGCCTTCCTATTTAATTGAGTGAACATCAGAACATATGATTTACTCAGATGGCAGGGTAAATGTAATAAGATATATATTTCACCAGCATTGGTGGAGTGAGATGAGTTCAGGTCATCTCCATCTATACTGAACAGATATGGCATCAACATTTCTGACAAACCCACCCTCTCCCCCAATTGTCTTTTGATAGACATTGCAAATATGAGCTTTCATTTCCATTTCGCCCAGTTAATGGAATATAGCATTAGAGTTTGACCTATGGGTTACCTTTTTATATTCAGGTGTAAGTGGTTATACAGTAAGTGTTATTCAGTGTGCTGTGAATAAATAGAATGGCTCTGAATTGCACTGAACCACAGAAGCTTTATGGTATGTTATCATAAGTCATGCTAAGTCAAAGAGCAAAAGCACTGAATGGAATTCTGGGAGAGAAACAATGTTATTTCCATTAAAAAACTGCTTACTGAAATCTAGTTTATGTTTTTATACAGTCATTGGTTTTGTTGCTGTATTGTTATTACCCAGTTATGGGAGCCAGAGTGCATGTGCTGGCACTAGTAACTAGATATTTTGTCACATCATTTTAGAGTGTATATAAGGGAATTTAGTAATGCTCTCAAATATTTTATGGAATGATTTCTTGTTCATTGAAACTGCTGCATAAATTAGGTTCCTAATCTTTGCTGCTTATAAACGTTCTTTATAAGGCTATTTGATATTGCTTGGCTGGAGCCTCCAGAAATCCAAGGTCAGATACACTTTCTGTGTCTACCACTAAACCTGCAGGGATTTTTTTATAGCTTGGCATGTTTTGGAGGGCAGCTGAATTTGGGCCTCTGCAGGCCACTTTCTTAAATGCCAGCATCTCCAGCTATTGTGGTCTATTTGGGTCTCCTGGCAAGGCCATGTCAATGTGCGTGAACATTGCCAAATCAAGCACCATACTGGAGCAGGTGCTCAACACAGGCTCAACACAGGCCACCTGATAAGCACATTGACCCAGGCATGAAGAGCCAACGATCAATCATGCAGCCAATGAAACGAACGGGAGAAGTGTGGAGCACTGAGGCATAACAAAGCAATATTAGGCTGGCATCTGGACAAGGTTGGAGGTGTGAGACGAGTAACTTTCACTGGTGGAAAATAACAAAATAGCACTGGAACTCACTAATGAGATTTAGTGAAAAGGTTCTTTGCTGATTTTTTACCTGTGTTCATTTTCATTTTTACAAAAATTAATCAGAAGTCTCTTGGATATTATAACCTCACTCTACATTTGGAAATAAACATGTGTATACTGTATGTAATTGCACACAACTGTAAATGTATAAACATTTATATATCCCTATATGGACAGTAATGTGATGGTTGGGATGGGTTTAGCAGGTATAGCTTTAATTAGAAGTTAATTTATATGCATTTAAAAGAAAATATTTGTATAGTGTTTTTTTTTAGTAAATTTGTATGAGGCCAATAATAATATCAAGTTCATAAATTAGATTAGGTTGTTAATTTTGCAGATATGTATGTTGTAAATATATATTAACATGTTCACATCATGTTTGGGGAAATGTACAGCTGTTCCTTTGCTTCTTTTTTCCCTCAACTCTTTTGACAACAGGTAATGAAGAAAGGATCTTTATTTTGGAACTAGCAGAATTTAAAAAGTCTTATGTATTTTGTGAACGCTTATATGATATTTTTGATCTGTACTTCTCATAACTAGCATGTTACATTTCGGTTCTGTCTGACAAGGCCCAATTTTGACTTTGTTTGTTTCTCTGTAATATAGTATTAAAGAAATTTGTCATTTTAGATATATTTTTTTTATGTATTTTAAGAAGAAAGTTATTTGACATGTAATGATGTACATTCATTTTTAAAGCAACCTGGTGTGTAGTAAACAGGATCTGTCTGATTAAATCTCCTTATTTCCATTGATAGGCCTATGGTGCATCTAGAAAATTACTTTACAGCTGATGATGCTCAGCTGTATTTTATAACTGGGTGAGAATCCTGATGCATCAATTCTTTAAACTGATATCTATGACAACCAGTGACTTAAAATTAAGATGATTTAACTGGCGGTACAGTACAATCTTCTGCCAAAGGAACACAGATTATTCCAGGACTGATGCAGTCATTTTGTGCTTTCTGCTTTTCACTATGTCATAAATGCTGGAGATACTGATAAAACCTGTCAATCACTAATATTTAATCATAAATTCTCTATCCTGAGGTGATAGGAATATACCCATTAAACTATAATTCAAAGCGATTAAACTTATCTAGGGTTGACATTGTTTTAAACTGTACAAGAGAAGAGTTGAATGTTAACAGTAGCTCTTCCACTGATTTCAGTTACATCAATACCATAATTTATTTATTTTTGTTTTATTGCAGGTGATGTTTTTACAATCTGTTAACTGACTCACCAGCACTAAGACGAAGACTTGAGGAACACCAGGGTTTTGGTTCATACCTGGTACCTTCTTCACTCTCCTCTCTTATTATCATTCATACGCCTCATTGTTCAGCCATCCTCCTGTGCCCTGGCTCTCTCATTTTCACCTCCTACTCTTCTTCGGACTTTAAAAACGGACTGTTCCAGACTGCCCAATGCTGAAGAGCAACATTCTGCTGCTGTTCCTTTGCTTGCTGTTTGAGAAGAGCTCTCCTGCTCCTCTCTATTCTGTACAACCAGCTCAGAACCAGAGCCGACTGGGACTCAGTTGGCCCCACAGATCCATGTCTACAGCACGAAACAGAGGAGAGAATGGAAGCTTTCAGAGGGTTAAGAGGGGATGGGTATGGAACCAGTTCTTTGTTCTGGAGGAGTACATGGGATCTGACCCTCAGTATGTGGGCAAGGTAAGGAAAGATGCTATTTCTGAAATATCAAGTTGGGCTTGGATGGGGCTCTAGTAAAGTAGTAGTAAAGTGTTGCACTTTACATTTCCATTCCAGTTTCTCTCCAAAGGCTTTATACAGTTCAATAGTCATCAAGCATGGAAGTGACTATTGAACTGAATAATACCTTTAGAGAGCAAAAGGAAAGAAAAAGTGGAAGACAATGCAAAAAGGCAAAAAAAAATGCTATATCCTGAGAGAGGTAGAATGACAGCCAGGCTGTAGAGTAGTAGAGGTTAATAGAGAGACAGATACACAAAGAAACACTATCTTCTCTGTTAATCACAGAAACATGTCACTTCCAGTTTCTAAAGAGTGATTATTTTAAATACAGACATTGTGTGTGTGGGTGTGTGTGCATGTATTCTTTTGCATTAATATTCTGGAAGCATAAAGACCAAAATCAATACATATGCTGGCTTCTTGACGACAATTTCACATTGACCTTGCATTATCATAGGGATGTTCCCTTGGGCTTTCTGGTGGGTGAACAAAAAATTTGCTCTTATACATATCTATATATATGAAGTCAGTGACTGCCGTTGACCCTAAACAGAGTGTGGGCATGTTTATAATTTTGATAGTAAAGAAAGGCATAGGCAGAATTAAACCAATAATCTGATTAGCTGTTAATACCTCATCTCAAGCCTCTCACTCCCATCTATTCGGGAACCATATGGATATAGTGACGTGCATAATTATTCACCCCCCTTGAACTTTTCCACATTTTGTAATGTTACAACTTGTAAATGAAATAAACCTAATTGGGGCTATACACTCACTATCCATTTTATTAGGGATACCTGTACACCTGTACATTTGTGTAATTATCTAATCAGCAAATCCCATGAGATCAATAGTTTCTGAAACACTCAAACCAGCCCATCTGGCACCAACAACCATGCCATGGTTAAAGTCACATAGATCACACTTTTCCCCCATTCTGATGTTTGATGTGACCATGAACTGAATTTCTTTATCTGTATCTGCATGATTTTATGCATTGTGCTGCTGCCACATGATTGGCTGATTAGATAACTACATGAATGTGCAGGTGTACAAGTGTTCCTTTTAAATTGATCAGTGAGTGTATGTCATGAATATACACATACTTGCCTATAATAGTGAGGGGAGGGGGAATATTATTTACCAAAGTACTGACCACTAAAAATAAAAAAAAAAGTATTCACCCTGTTGCCCTGCAGAGATTGTTACAATTGGCAGAACAAAACAGAAAAAAAGGTTTATAAGTAAACCTTGATACTTTTTTTTCAGAACTTTAAATTGTTTTGATATCCCTCTGCTTGTCATGATGTTGTTTGTTTCTGGATGTTTCTTATCAAACTCTGTTTTAGTTTACCTGTCAATCTCTAACTTAGTTTCACAGCAATAGGGGGCGTTAATACTTAATACTGCAGTAACGCTGTTTATGCTTTTTATTTGTAATTGATTTTTCAAACTACAATTGTTCTATTTCAGTTCAGGGCACAGTATATGGCACAATATACAATATGTGAACTTTATAATATTAATTGTTCTGCCTGGCTTGTGGTCATCTTTAAAAAAGGAAAAAAGGAAACATCTAAGGAGGCTTAAGAGTACTAACAGTGTGATTTGGAGTGCTGTGGCTTTCCCAAGAATAATAGTTCCTCTGGCAGGTTTGCGCCACAGCAATCACTATGAACACATGCTACTGTTTGTGGCCAACTCTGTGACTGTGTGAAAGCAGTGGAAGGAGGACCGTTTTCTTTTTTATCCAAGTCACTTAATCCTAAGCCTTGGCCAGGATTTCATGGTAATGGACAGACTCCGGGCCATATCCAAGAGAAAAAGAAATGCAGTCTCTGAGCTCTGTTTAAGACATCATAAATCATAAAACATCTGTGGAAATGCCTGCCAATACAAGTAAAAACAAGTGAGAAGAGGATTTGGAACTCCAGAATGTACATGAGCATTCTCACAAGACAATGTGGTTACTACGGTAAGGTCTTATGTAAATATATTAAGTATATTTCTTGAATAAAGTACCTCTGTGGAATGGTGGACGGAGTAAAGCATACTGAACATGTTTATGACTAATTCATCATAACTTAATAAGAGCAATGCCAATTGCTCTTGCCAGGAACATAAGTGGAGAAAGCTGGCCATTATTCCCAATAATGACACTGCCATTGTGTAAATGATGTAATTTTTCTTCTCCTTTTCTATGCATTAAAACCCGCAATCATTGCCTTGACATAAGTGATAGCCTTGGCAATTAATATTTAACACTATAAAGGAATGTCTTAGTGGCACTTTGCCTTTGAATGAATAGTTATGTACATACATGTTTACACCAGTTGTAAACCATTTGTTTAAACTTTTTCACATTACAGTGTGGTAATCTAATTCACCATGTAAGAAACAAATGAGGTTAAATCCCTGGCTATAAATTTAAAATCTGGGACTTTACATAATTCCTTCTCCTGATAGTTGATCTTAAAAATGCATTATTAATCTACAAACTGATTGTAGATTTGTTTCTTCTTTGTAGCTGCCACACACGTCTGCAAAGCTTTTTAGTTAAAACATTGCAAAGCATGCATTTGTTTCTCTACTAATCACTTTCTCCAAATTCTTACACGCACACATTTACTCTGCTAGTTATTAATGTCTAATAATTCCAGTTTGAGTGCTGTATCTGCTTCAGGCAATACTCAGGGCAAGGTGGGCTGACAACAAATCAGCAAAATCTGTCACACCACCCAAGTTGATAATTGTGATGAGAAGTTCACTTTTTTCATGATTATTTATAAGCTTATCCAAATTCATATAATGCTGTATTCTGTTGTGTATTCATTTCATATACAATAATCAATACTTTTTTTTTTTTTTATTAACATTTTGTTCTCATCGTTGCTGGCTTCAAATTAACCATCAGGAAGGTCATCTGAAATGTATTCATCAATCAATCAGTCGATCAATCAAAATAATGTTCTTTCCCAAGTATTTTTTACATGACAGACTAATGCTTAATTACACATTTTTAAGTCCCATGCCCCAGTGTTCAGTTTTCACACTGACAGCTTCAGGCAATGTGACACAACAAAGTTTAGCTTAATACAACTGAGAATACAAGATTCAAATAATATGGAATGGTTTATGGGCTTTTTATATTTTTCTTTTTTTTCTCCCACTGTAAAATGTTCTCCATGTTTAAAGGTCCCACACATTCATTTCCAGTCCCAGCAGTGATGCTTAACAAAGAAGGCTGTGGACTGTCTGATGTACCTAAATAGAATGGCTCTGTGTTTACTGTGCAAATAGCCAACAGCAATCATGAAAAGCAAAATTTCAATTTATTCAATTTATCACCAACACATTATTGAGTTTATACAAAAGCATTTCAATACTTCTGACAGAATGGTGATAATCATCATATAGAAGGTTAATATGCAAGTAAGTTGTATATGATTTTTTTTTTCTTGTGGGACTGGGTTGTGATGGTTTACCCTATGAGGTAGACACAAATCACACTCATTTAATCTAGAATGACGTATACCTATACTACTTGTTTACCAGTAATCACCAACCAAATCCCAAATAACCTTCAGAGAACCTCATACTACTTTCAGGTGTAGCATCATGTGATAAATTGATACACCTTCATTCATGCCATGCCAAGCTGTTCAGTGGAAAAGCAATAACAGACAACTTTCCTGTGTCTGATAAACAAACAAACAAACAAAAATAAAACTATCTGCTTGAGTCAAAGACCCAACACGTTCTTGGTTCACACTAAGCCACCTTTTTACCTGAAGATTTATTGATAGAATATAATGTATATGTTATATAATGTTATATAGTATGTCATAAGTATTAAACTTTGAATGTTGACATTAATGTATTATTTGTAACAGCCTTTTTTCAAACTGAGACATTTCTGCATACTTGCCTGTTTTTACTCCCATTACTTTACTCTCTCTGGTCAAGGATTGAGTAAATAGTAATGACAGTTTGCATTTCCTTGTACCTAATATCAAGAAAGATGATTTTCACTCTACTAAAGTATACTTTTTATCCATTAGTCCTTGTTCTTCACCTCTAAGCAAGGATGTGGGAAATGTGAATCTGGGCCTGTCATAATCTGCCATATTAATATGCTGATGGTCCATATGATGTTCTATATATATTTTAATTTGTTCACAATTTCTCACTGTCAGGTCTACTAAGCTGAGACAGCATGCAAATAAACCCTGACAACAAAGACATGAAGGAGACAAAAAAAAGGAGAATGCAGTCTAAAGACACAAACAATAACTGAATCCAATGGACCAATAGCCTAATTATTGCTTAATAAGTAAATATTACTTTTTCAATTATTATTATATATATTACTTATGAGTTTTTGCCACTACTTTTGTCATTATTTACATGAGTCCATGAGTTCATGCATGCTGAGAGTTTAAATCAGGGAAAGTGAATAGATGACAGTGTTTATAAGTGGCTTTAGTTATTTTGGATTTATAAATGCAAACTTTGGCAAAATTTGTTTACTCCTCCTCGAGACACTGAGCAAGCAGTGGGAAAAGTGCTCTCTTGGCATGTTTCCCCATCAGGGTGTCAAAGGAGTAAACACAGTAGAAAAAGTAATATGTGCTTTGCTTTTATTCAGCCTTCTTTTAGCCTTGCGATATTATTGTGCTTACACTTTTGAACCATTGTGACATAAAACAACCATTTCTCTCATGTCCATTTTCTTCAACATTTTGTTTGGTCTTTTAGTGTGACAATCTCCCCCATTAAAATACTGTGTTCCAAATCTGAGCTACAAGCCATAAGCAGACGTCTTATAAATAAATATAGGCTGTCAGGATGAATAACTAAAGACTGTCCAGTACATTTTATCACACACTCATGATAGTCCATGGATAACATAAATAACAGTTTAACCATGGAACAACTTTAATTTTGTGTAATCATCCTTCAAAAGAAATGGATCCACAACAAGAATGCCCTAATGCCTATGTATCATATTCAGAGTTTATGAGTAAGAACAGCTTGCATGTTCTTTACTTCAGAAAAAAAAATGGATTAAAATGTGGACTAAAAACGAGATAGTTTTATTTTCCATTTGCTGTCAACTGCAGTGAGATAACGCCCCCCCCAAAAAAAAAAAAACAAAAAAAAAAACCATAAAAATAAACAAATAGAAAGACTAAAGCTATGCTATAAGAGTAAATGAGATGATGGCAAGCATTCAAATAAACATCTAATAGGAGGTTAGTATATTACCAATATAATGCTGCATGAATAACTCTGTCATGTATCAAGGAGGGAACTCTGGACTTCATTTCCCAGCAGCCACTGCACCATACTACATCATTGTCACATGACCACCTGCACCTGTATCACATTTCTGTTTAACGAGCACTCCTATATATAGCCACTGTTTGTACTGCTTCCTCGTCTTACCTATTGTCTCTCTATGCTTTTGTCCATGCTTCTTTGTTTAGTTTTTGCCACAGTATTTTGCCTCGTGTCATTGTGTCATTGTGTCATTGTGTCATTGTGTCATTGTGTCATTGTGTCATTGTGTCATTGTGTCATTAATGTTAGAAGATCTGCACTTGCTTCCGTATCCATTTGTAACGTGACAGAACGTAAGACCTAAAACTCGGAAGCAGCAGATGAACATGAAATACCTGGGCTTCACTCTGCCATCTATGTTCGCGGAGAACTACGCTACATCATGCCAACAGGAGGAGGAGTACCAAGCTGCGCTACGTAAGTAGCAGGAAGACATGGAGGCGTCCCGGTACAAGTGGGAGCCTGTTAACTGGACTGGTGCCATTGCCCACCCTCCCTCCCCTATTATGGATATAGTCCAGCAAACGGAGTCAGCGGAGAACGTAAGTCAGCCTCCCTGCTCGTCTGAGGACGCCGCTCAGCCTTTCGGATCA
>JANDJT010000032.1:9754698-9772797 GCA_024331685.1 Stegophilus panzeri
GTGATGACTTCTCCTGTCTTGGACTTGAGTGGGGCAGTCTTGACGATAGAGGGTCCAGTCGCCTTCTTGATGCCTTCGTACATCGCTCTTGCATCCCCGCTATCGGCAGCTGCCTGTATACTGCTGCAGAGATTCAGCCAGTAGATGTTTGTGCAGTGTGGGCAGTCTGCTGGGCGTTTCTTCTAGCTACCCTGAGGGCTTCCAATGTACTGGGGTTAGGCGCAGCCTTATACGCCAGAAGAGCTTTCCTCTTCGCATCGGTTACAGGCTCCATGTCCTCCCAGTGGGCTTTGTACCAGTCGGCCCTTTTCTGCTCCTTCTTACCGTAAGCGTTGATTGCTGAGTTATGCACAGCTTCAGGTATGTGTGTCCATTTGGAGTCAATAGTACTGTCAGGTGACTTCTCAGTGAGGGCTTCCTGCAGCTTACTGATGTACCGCTCAGATTTTAATTGATTGTTTATACAGCAGGTGTTGATGCGAGAGCAACCTTTCTTCTTGGAATGTTGCAGTTTCTTTGGCAATACACGCACCTGGCTAGCCACCAGGGAGTGATCGGTTTTGCAATCTGCACTGTGATAGCTGCGGGTGAGGAGAACGCTTGCAAGGTCCGCACGCCTGGTGATGACTAAATCTAACTGGTACCAATGGCGGGAGCGTGGGTGCCTCCAAGACACCTTGTGAATCTCCTTACACTTGAAGAAGGTGTTTGTGATGCAGAGGCCATGGAAGCAGCACAATTCTAGCAGTCGCTGACCGTTCTCGTTAATCTTTCCACATCCGTGAGAACCAAGGCAGGTGGGCCAGGCCTCATGATCAGCTCCCACCCTAGCATTAAAGTCCCCAAGCAGATAAAGGTTTTCAGTACTGGGTATCCTGGAAATAACTACATGTAAGGCCTCATAGAACTGGTCCTTTTCATCTGGAGTTGAGCATAGTGTCGGGGCATACGTGCTGATGATGTTGGCTGGGCCCGAGTCTGTAGACAAATGGAGGGAGAGGATTCTTTCTGTGTCTGATGATGGTGGCTCGATGAAGGGGACAAGCGATTTCTTCACAGCGAAGCCAACACTATGCTGACGTGATTCATGCAAGGGCTTCCCTGGCCAAAAGAATGTGTAATTAGCTTCTCTTATAGTGCCGCTGTCAGTCAGTCGAGTTTCCTGAAGGCAGGCCACGTCGACGTTGAGTCTTGAGAGTTCCTTGTCAATGACGGCAGTCTGGCGTGCGTCGTCGATATGCTGCAGATCAGCAGCGAAACCAGGACACATGGTCCTGACATTCCAGCTTGCGAAGCGAAGAGCTGGAGTCTTCTTGTTTTTTCCGTGCTTGCCTGGTGCAGAATTTATGGCCTACTTGTCGAGATGATTCTCTAAGCTTCACGCACCCAAGTGAAGCAGGCAAGCCATGGCGGGACAGCACCTTATTGGCTGGGGGCTGCCCAGCTTGAGGCGGGCGGTAGCTGGCCAGTGAGATACGATGATCTCTCCCACTGACAGAAGTGGCCCCTGGCGCCCGTTTCCTTCGCCAATTGGATGAGCTTAAAACTGGTAAACTGCCGCTTCTCATGTTGTGTCGGCGCCTTGCGAAGTCGTTGGAGTGTCCTCTCCATTGGAACTACAAAAGCCTGGGCAGGGTGATATGGAGGATCAGCTATTGCCCATGCAGCAGACCCCCCCTCTCCACGCAGCTGGTGGACCCAAGGGAACGACGAAAGCCGATACAGCTTGGCACCAACAACGTCGCAGGAGTTGCCGGGACAAGACTACATTTGGCCTTGAACCGCCTGCGGGACTCCGGCTCCTGATTTGACCTCGAGGTTTACTCCTGAAGCCTTTTCCATGCCGAGGATGGATGTAGCCGCAAGGCAGCAGAGGTTTGAAGTTTTCCTTCTTGTGTGAGCAACTGGTTTTAAGGTGCCAGTGACCCGCCTTCGCCCCTTCTCATGTCTGTAAAAGCAGGTCCACTGGGCTTAGAAACTAAGCCACTCGAGCAGGCCAGGAGTTGGACTTGGTTGTCAGAGGCTATATGAGACATGGGAGCATTTTATGATGGGAGCTCAACCCCAGCACCACCCCCGGCTATGACAAACCTTGGATCCATATGTAGAATTTACAAAAAATAAAATGACATAGTGGTGCCCCTTAAGGTCATATTGAAAAAGCATACTTCATGAATTTTAATATAAATGTTCATGGATATCCTATAAAGTGTTTATGTATGATTTTATAAATTTGTTATAACTTTCTTATAAAGTATTACTGCAGACTGCTTTTTTTGTGTGAGTGAGTGAGTGAGTGAGAGAGAGAGAGAGATGAATTAATGTATATTGGACACCAGGAAACACAGCCCTACACATTCAAAATATATAATGTGAACTGATGTCTGTATGTGTCTTTCTCTTGATATTTATGACTCTGTGATCTCTCCATATTTGTTTATTGAATAAAAAAATATTTTTAAAATATTTTTAAAAAAACCTCATATCAGAAAGGTCACTTTTTTAAAATACAATAGTCAATAAGACTTTTGCTGGAAAGGCCACTCCTCTCTCCCAGTACAGCATGTTTACTTGAGCACAACCCATGCCACCAATTGTGCATACATTTTTTCTCCCCTATTGCATCCATCTTGTCTTCCATGCTCATTTCTAAAGGTTCTGTAATTTACGCAGCCAGAGACACCTGTCATTAACATACTGTGTCTTTTCAACATCAGCTAAATCATGCAACACCACACTTGTAATAGGAACCTTGTCATGTAATGGAAGCGCAGACAGAAGCAAGTGCAGGTATGGCAGTTTAATGAAACAACAACAAGTCCAAAGGATAAGGCAGAAGACAATAATCATGAACAGGCAGTGGTCAGGCAAACAGCACAAACAGGGCAGGGCAAAGAGACAACGTCATAAACGTAAGCAAAGTCAAAATACCAAAATAAACAGACACGATATAAGGCCTGGTAAGGTAAGTGTATCTAAGTGTATCTTGTAAGTACTAAGTGTCTCTTATATGTATGGTGTGATTATGAGTGTAATTGGGAACAGGTGTATCTGATTAGAACTCCGGAGAAGGTGAACGCTCGCGCGTTTGTGTGTGGGTGTGTGTGTGTGTGGGTGTGTGTGTGTGTGTGGGAAGTGTAGTCCTCTTTGGCCATGTTTGTAGTTGTTGGTGTATTCTAGGAAATGGAGTTGCTGGTTTGCTGTGATATGACAAGCATGAACATTTCATTCAAGGTTTTGTAAAATATTTATAAGCAAGTAGTATATATGTGCCAGTATATTTCTTCCAGAGAATTCCCAAAATCTTACATACAGCAGCTTTAATATATCAGTAAACATGAGTAAATGTATTGATTAACTTATTTAAAAGCAAATATTACAAAGGTTGGCAGTGATTCTCAACTGGAGTCCTGAGGATCTTGCAAAGATTCCTTGCTCTTGCTCCCAACACACCTGATCCAGCTCACAAAGTGCTTCTCAGCTTATTATAAACATGATAAATGTTGGAACAGAGGAAGCTTGAAACTGTACAAGGCTCCCTAGGACTGGAGTTAAGATCTCTTTGGTGCATCATTTGACTGTAAATATATATTATATTACTTATATTATTAAATGATAATATGAAATATATATATATATATAAAACCAGATACACAATATAGCCAGTAGTTTACACCCGTATTTATTCATTAGTATTTAATTAGTGAGTTATGTAGTAATTGTTTATAATTTATTACCAAAGCTTATAATTATAATTATATCTTTTATACTGTTGTCCTGTATAAAAGGTATTTAGTTCATACCAAAGAAAGTGTGATGTCTAGGTGTGATTTAAAGTATTATTCAAAGGTAAATGCATGACACACTCCATAACCAAATGACCTACAAGCTAACCAAGACATTAACTTGCGTAATACAATCACAGCTTCTATTCCACGCTAATTGGGCACAAATGACCAGAGAGAGAAATCTCTCAACTGACCTACACGATAATCAAGGTTACTGTGCCCATAGAAAGCCCGCAAAGTGCATCACAATTATCCACTCGCTATTGCTCATGAAGCATGTCTAGAGCATTAGGTGAGATTGTGACTGTCATGGCCAAGTGCATGCTTCACCCTGCTGAGCTTTGAGCTGTTGACTACTCTGTTTGCCATGTGCAATGACCCTTAGATATGGATAGCATTATAAAGCCTGACATAACATTGTGACTGCAAGTGCCATTACTGCTAAAGCCAGCTTGATACTCACACAAACAAGTAAATGAGTCAACACTAATAGATTTTAATTTATTTAATAGGCTTTGATTTGGCATAAGGTTTTCCTCACTGAGCACTGATAAATTATAATATACTCATAAAATATAACAGTTGCATCATTAAGGACAAATCAGCCAACAGTAAAGTTTTATTCTTGCAATGTTAATATACAACTGCCATACAAACAACAATACTTACTGTGATATTTAAAGTCGAGGAATAGTCAAAGGCCACACACATTGATATTTTCACTATACTGTTGCATTTAGACTTGAAGCCAAACTAATTTTTGGTCTGCAGATGTGGAGTTGTTTGTAAGGATTACCCTGCCTCCAATTATGCATCTGACTTGCCAATAATCCAGTGAGCCATTCTAATACATTTAGGGAGCTGAAGACATTTACAATGGTAATGTATGTTGATGATGGAGCATGGTGCACACTGAAAAGATAATATTAAAACCTAAAGTATAATGATGCCATTTATCTGCAATGCCAATATAATATTTTTCTCCTCACATTTTGGATTGACCTACTACGTCTAACAATGGGATTTCTGCTTGAATTGCACTTCAGCATATTACAGAACCGCTAATGCTTCAATCAGTATCACTTATCAGCTTTCTCCAACACTCTGACACAAGAATTTAGAGCAAGGTGAATAGTGTTATGTGGCTAATGGTGGATTTTATCTCTTTCCATCTATTTTTCTCCTTCATTGTTATTAATGCTACCAGTGATCCTTAGAATAGACCAAAGTAGCTAGATACCCAATATGTCTCTTTTTAAATCCTTTCAGATACTGTGACATTAATTATAAACATTTGCTAATTAATTGGTAGCATTTTGCATGTTGGCAGACAGCCATCAATATTCTTGATATAGCACATCAGGGATTTAATTAGGCTGGTATCTAGCTGGATCTGTCAAACTAATGGATTGACAACATGAATCAATAAATATGAGCAATGTTTCCCTAAGACTTAAACTATTAAACTATTTTATGGCATGTCCAAAGAGAAATGTACCAAGGCATACATTTAAAGAGTAAAAATCAGCAGGACAGCTGATTTACATTTAATGATGCCCAAAAAATCCATAAAAGGCAAAGCTGAATATGACAAAATGACAACTAAATGGTGAAATAATACCAAGGCTGTGCTAAATCTTCCAGTGATGCAGCTTGGCAATTAGTGCATGTCAGCTATCACAGACAAACACTAACACTTCCGCCTTTCATGCCAAATATACTGTTGAAGCATATCAGTCGAGATTCACATTAGTGAGCCTCCTTATGTTTTAGATAATTTTAACAAAGTTAAAATTAACAAAGATAATTTTCCTGAAAAGTTACTGATATTTTCTGAGATGAACACGTTTGTATCAGAAACCTCTCCCAGATGCACCCCAGCTATTCAACGTATTTCATACTTTCTACAGCTAGCACATGTTATTCCATGCAAAAGACCATTCTGTGTGTGCTAGTAATGGACTTTAGAAAATATTGGATAGCAATTACAAATACCAAGGCTGACATAAAAAAAAAAATATTTGAAAATGGCTTACAGACCACATAGTTTTGTATTAACCAGGATTTTGTCAGCAAGCAATCTGGACTTTTGATATGTAAAGTTAAGTATTATACAGAAATCTGAAGAAACTGGCAAATTTGAGGGAAGGCATAAAGGGACAAAAAGAATTTCAGTCAAATGCTTGCTCAGCTTCTGGCATAGAAAGATTCAAAATCAATTCTTTAATACTATGAAGTTTTCTTAGAAATAGTCATAGAGGAGGTTGTTACAGCTAAGAATTTCCTTCTAGTAAGGTAACACTTCAGAGTTTATAAAATGGTAAATGGTCTGCACTTATATAGCACGTTTCTAACCTTAGCAGCGCTTTACACTGTTTCTCATGCACCCGTTCAGACACACACACACACACCAGTGGCTGTAGAGCTGCCATGCAAGGCTCTAGCTTGCCATTGGGAGCAACTTGGGGGTTCAGTGTCTTGCCCAAGGACAATTTGGCATGTGGAGACATGTGGGCCAGGAATTGAACCGCCAACCCTATGATTAGTGGACAACCTGCTCTACCACCTGAGTCACAGCTGCCCTATAAGTTTTGCCAAATAGCTTAAAGCATGGTCCTAGATGTAAGTAACCCAAATATAAGATTTTTAATTTATAATCATCACAAATATATCATTATATCAGAAGAAGAAGTGTTGAGAATCAGAGTGACGCTTGACTGCTGTGTCTGAACATCCTGTACAGTAGGTGGCTCTATCTTTGATAAATTATCTGCTTTTAATGTGATAACAATTCAAACATGCTCTGAACTATTTCCTTTGTAACATTCTATGATTGGTAGTCCTATGCATTTTTTTTACCTATCGTGCAGTATAGCAATCTAGCTATCTATCTTTCAAAGACTATAGAATACATGAGATAACTATTTGACCTGGTCCCTTTAAAGGCATACATAGAGAAAACTTAGTATTGATTCGACCAGTACGCTGCTGTCACCTTGCCCATTACTCAAAGGTAATTTAAATCTTTAAATTTAAATCTGTTCCCCAGATCTGAAGGCAACATATCTTTCTGCATGGAGTGAGTGTATCAGCTTTCTCAAAGTATTCCAACATGTCCCATTCCATGTACTGAAGTGTTTCACACTTTCAAACGCCCCTGTGCTCATAATGGGACTTATTATTTCTGCATCTCATTACGTTCCCCCAGTTCCCCAGGCATCACAATGCAGTGCACTAATTGTTGCTGTTATGAGAAGGGCAAAGGATTTGATGTGCGAATTCCAGCACCTGTCTGCTTCCCCACAATGCACCCAGGCAAACAGATGCTGTCTAAAGGGATAGGAGTTTGATCCAATGCAAATTAAACAACAACAATTTCCTATCCAGTCGAGCTGTAAATGTGAGTGCTTATTATCTCAGAAATTGAATAGCAAATTGCATGTGTGTTTTTATTTTGTACAACACACACACACACACACACACACACACACACTCAGCTTACCTCTCAACATTGAGTCTTACTGCTCTCTTGCTTTCCCTTTCCCTGCCTCCCCTTTTCCAGTCTGTGTGTTTCAACAGTTCTCTTCTACTATTGTATTGAGTTTGCATGATAATAACTTGATTATTTCCTTGACTTTATGCCTGTTGTATGTCCTCACACTACCTTCCTTTGTGTTAATTACTGTGCACAAACTGAGAAAGACGTATTACTGATGAGAGTACCCTGAACATTTGGCCAAAATGCCTGCCCCCAATGCATTTCTTTTCTTACACTTCTGGACTTTTTTTTCAATTCATTGTTAAGAAATATATGGAAATAGGAATAAAAAAAGGTTGTGAATATGAGCCTGCAACTACTGACGTGCTTATTCCCTGTACTCCGTAAGACCCAGCAGGTGAGGAAACATTAAATAAAGCACTCTAGTGCTATTCCCTCATTAATGAATCTCTTTATACCATCGATTACTATTGTTAGCCTAATGGAATTTTTAATTAGTATCACTTGACTTTTCCGCTACAAGTTAATGAAAAAAAGTGCCATTTTCTGTTTGAAACACCTATTTTCTTTAAATATCTGCAATTGTTCAAATCCAAAGTGGAGACAATTGCAGGATTATTCCTTCTGTATTACCATCTAATTGGCCACACAGACAGACTATTTTAATAAAATGCTCATAATATCAATATGAGTATAATTAAAAGGGTTTAAATAGTGAAATGAATAGTTATACAGCAGAACCATACTTTAAAGTAAATGTACATACAATAAGCTAGAACTGAATTTCTATTATTCCAACATATGATCAATATTATAGTATGTTACTGTCTTTCAACAATCCTTGTTTTTGGATATTCGCACTGTAAGTAGTCTAGTTGAATTACTGACATAACTCAGAATATGTAGTATCAGAAGAACAAGGTATCAGTGTCTTATGTTTAAAACAAATGGAGGTGAGGGAGGTGGTGTAATAAGTGAGTAACTCTGAGCGAACATTTTATTCTTTTGGCTAAAAAACATCTATTGAAGAACAAAAGGAAAAGAAATCTCAAGTGCAGACAGAATGAGGACACATGAACTTACCATTCAGATAACTCAGAATGAGTCCCATCATCAAAGTCGAAAACAAAATGAAAGGAAAAAATATATTTTTGTGTATATTTTATTTTAATTCTACCTGCAATACTCCAACTGAGCTATGTGCAAAATGTGATGAAAAATCACATTCTGAGACTGAATATAAGATGTTTTATTCCCTAAACAACATTGTGTTTTCATTAATTGACTTCCTCATGACTATACCTACTGTATGTCTCTGATAGAAGACTGATATAGACACATTTACCACTTTAGAAAATGTCCAATGAATCACACAAAGAATAGACCCATCCACTGTAACTATAATGATCAGTAACCTCAGTAACTTTTTCTATATTTCCGCTCTTAGCTGCACACAGATCTGGACAAAGGAGACAGTGAGGTGAAATACACTCTCTCAGGAGAGGGGGCCGGAGCCATCTTCACCATTGATCAGACCACTGGAGACATCCATGCCTTACGCAGCCTGGACAGGGAGGAAAAGCCTTATTACACACTTCGGGCACAGGCTGTGGACATCAACACCAACCGGCCCCTGGAGCCCGAGTCTGAATTCATCATCAAGGTTCAGGATATCAATGACAATGAGCCAAAGTTTCTGGAGGGCCCTTATACAGCTAGCGTCCCTGAGATGTCGCCTGTGGGTAAGGCCATTCTAATACTAGTTTGACTTTGCAAATGTGTTCATTAAGAAAGATTCAGAAGAACATGTGATTATATTAGATTCTTGGAGTATTGTATACAAAATGTCATTCTTTTATATTCCAAGATAGACAAGGAGTCTGGGATAGAAAATGTAATTTTGTTGTATTCTTGGATTTTCATTAGTCAAGGTCTTCCAAATTCCCATACTACATAATAACATAGGTGATTCATCATAAAATACTGATAAAATAAAATAAAATTCATCATAAAATACTGCTTATATTATGTGAGGTGTAATAAACATTTAAACGTAATCAAGATCACACTCCTGCTTCTGAAAACGTTGCCTCTTCTTTATCTTGAATCAGGAGAGGCTGCAGGGTAGTACTCTATTTTTCTTGAATTAATATGTGCTCATACTAACATACTAGTGTATTAGCTTGGGAAAAACAGCAGTGGTTTCAGTCAGCAGTAGTCAGCAGATAGAAGATTTCCCAAATCTTAAATCCTAGTGTATGGGAGCACTTTGGATTCCCACCAAGTAACAATGCTGTTGGCCAGTGAGTGGTGGACCAAACATTACAGTGTGATGAATCCACAAAGTAAGCATACAATACACTGTAGTAAATACAAACAAATCCACACATCTGTGTTGAAATCACCCTTTTGTTTCAGTCAGTAGAACTAGTACAAAACAAACACACACATGTCTCTTTGCTTTAAGCAACTTTTTTTTTCCAGCTGATTCAATCTGGGTTAAAAAATCACCACAGTGATTAGGAAGTTATTGCAAATATGAGACTCTAATTGGAAGTGGATATGGATTCAAAAACATATATCAGGCTCCATAGATCTACCTGATTTTTAGAGCACAACTAGCTAACATCAGAATAGGAAATAAAAATATCTTCAGAGTCTCCCCTTGAGAGTCACACTAGTGAAAGCTTGGCTAGAGTGTTAATGTTTTTAAAGCCATCTTTAGTTTTGTTACATTCTAATTCACAGCTTTTGTTTTGTTATATGGTTCAGTTATAACCAAACTGAGTGGTTGTCTGCTAATTTTAGTCCAGTCCAGATACATTTTTCCATGATTGTCTATGCAGATTTTGTCTCATGTTGGGAAAAAAAAAAAGATTGATGACTGGTGCTTCTTGCCATATTGAATCTGCTCATCTAGTTAAAAAATAAACAAGAGTAGACAAAAGTGCCGAAGTTGCTTACCCAAGACAAAATAGATTTCTTTGTAGAACAGGCAGTGCTGATTGTCAGACCCAGTCTTCATGTTGTGTTTCACGCATTCACATACTTTCTCTTCAACTTTTCAATATGCTCTTTACACTTGATCCAGTCAAATCAAATTGCAGATGGACAGACACAAGTCACAAAGACTTGACTCCCATATTTTATGATTATGAATTGTGTTTTCAAATTGTTGCTGGAACCTTGGTCAGCCCAAAATTGAAATAAAATGCCAGTGTCTCTTCTTGACTCCAGTACCACTTGGCTGTCATGTTGTGAAAGGAGCATGATCGTATGACCATGTGACTCAAACATCCAGGTTCATAGACAATACAACCCAATAGAAACCTGTGCCTCCTGTGCTAATTTTTTTGCTGTCTTAATATGAGAGTTTTATAACTGAGGAGATGTGTAAAATATTTTTTAAAGGGATCCCCCTGATAAACTAAGCCGATCTGAATAGGGCTAATGACACATATTCAGGAAAAGTTTATTTTTCCTGTATCAAAAATGTATCTTCTGGAGACACCACCATATCATATCAAATTTTAATTCTGTGTATCATTATGCCCCTATAAATTATGTTACAGAAAAAAAACAAAAATCAAATTTAGTCAAAACTTGTTTTTTCATTGTTTTGGCTTATTGCCAGAATTCAGCTGCATTGACATGCAGCAGGTTTTTGCAGGCCATTTCAAATTTTAAAAACTCTAGTCCCCACTCATGAAATATTTGTTCCTGACCCCTGAGTCTTATTAAACTTGTTTATCCAGGTGCTGTCTTTGGTAAAATGCTCTTGAGAAGGCGCTGTAGTATTTACGGTTGGTTTAACCATTTGAAAAGCTCCACTGTAGATCAAAGCACTGACCCACTTTCATGGGTTTGTTTCTTTAAGTCACATACTGCATATGCTCTTTGGATATATAGGCATGCACATGACAGAGGTCTGTGATTAATTATATTTGTAAATATTAAAACCCTTCACTGTTTGTACAATTTAGGACAATTTTCCACTACATACACTGGATTCTGTATGTGTATTCCTCATCATAATTCAGACCTTGTGCTACATACAGGGGCTAGTGCGACATAGACTTGTCACCTTGAATATGATGTTTAATATGAATTTATACAAACCACACAATTACACTAATCTTTTGATTCAGACAGGATTTTTCACTAAAGCCTACAGTGACTTGAAACTGCTTCAAAGGGGATTTGAAATTGCTATTTCACCATGTGTCTGTAATTACAATTTTCAACAAATACCAGAAATAATGCAAACAACTATGTCAAAATTAATAAAGCAGGCAGTAGTTACTGATGTATTATCTTAAACCAATCCTTTCAAGCCTTTTTAAACACACTGTAAAGTGTAACACAAAAGTTGTAAACCAGCAGTGTTTTTTTTAGTCCTCTCTCTCTCTTTCATTCTGTGCCATGATTTAGTGTATGCAATCTCTTGCAGCTAGCTTGTGAATCAGGCATTTATGGAGTGCAATTAAGTTTGGGATAATTCTGCTTGACTGCCCTTGGTTAAAGGGAGTGACAACATGGTACATTATCACTCTTAAAGGCAGGTCCTGGTGTTATTGGCAAACAGCCATCTTTACTCTAACTTTAATTAAAGTTAGCAGGTATTCTGTCATTTGAGAGAGTTATGGATATGAGAGTGCAAGGAAACAAATAAGGAAGGAAATAAATAAGAAAGTACCATTAAGTACCCTCAGAATATGTGAATATTGTTGCTGTAATAGGCTTTTCATTTCGTGACCTTATTATTATATTATAAGGTTCTATGTGGTTTATGAATGAATGGGAGAACCTTACATTTCTAAGTTCACAGTTTATTGAACATACAGGAAACCAATTTATAAAGCCATACTGTTCACATTTATTTATTTATTTCTGTATTTATTCATTCTTTTATAGTGACACCAGGTTCTTCATGGCACAAATGCAAAAAATGATATAAATAAAAGGAGCACTATGGTTTTTTATACTGCCAATGGCAAACAACAACAGCTCAAGTACATCCACATGTCACTGTTTGAGCATAATACCCAGTGTGCCCTGCATTGATTTGAGCCACTCTTCATGCTTTTCCCCTTGAGGATGAGATATCAAGGTAATTCACTTTGAGATTGTCTTTCCCTTGATCTGAATGGCAGCACAAATTTATGAAACCCTTTTAACAGAAAGACAAATTCAAATGTCTTCTAGTCAATTCTAACCCAGTATGAGTTTACGTGCACTTTTTAATTATACTTGGCCTAGCTGGACGACTCTGCATATAACATTTTAAAGCAGCTGCTATAACAGATGCATGAAGGATTTCAACTGTATTTTATAAATGGGGGTTTGTTGTCTCATGAAGCAAATGTGATGCTTTTAGTAAGAACTTTGTTAAACTAAGCAGTGTGTTTTTTTAAATTAATAGTTATTTTTCCATGTGAACCAGTCATCAAATTTTCTTTGAGATGAATATAGGCTGAGGCATAGCCATCATTTCAGATGTGGTCGGAGGCAGGTTGGGCGGTGGGGTGGTGGTTGGCACAGAATATCAAGGGTATTCTTTTTTGACCTTTGTCTAATTGACGGGTTTTATTTCTTATTGCTCTTAAGTGGCTTAATATGCAATTTATGATTCTGTACTTGCATGTTATATTGTATATTGCACTATATTATTTAAATATTGCAGATTGTGTTTAGTGTACATTGTATTACATATACATAGCACACAGTATTTAATATATACTTGTATATTCACACACTACTTTATTCTATTCTATTCTATTCTATTCAACAGTTCAGAAAATAAATAAGTCACTCAAACCACACTGTTGCAAAGAGACTGTAATTGAACTAAACTAACAAACATGTCACTGTAAGGAGACCTTATATCAGTACAATAACATCTTATATCACCAGTAAAAGAAACCATTATGTAACAAGCAATGCTGCCTGATCCAGACATATGTATTCCATGCAAATCTGAATTCAGGACTGTGGGTAGGCTAATATTACCATCAAATCTTGCTAATTATTCGCCAATGGTAATAGGCAGTGTTTAAAAAGAAATATGTAGCAACTTAATCATCATTGTGCACCACATGCAACACCACATGCTAAAAGAACTTACACTGCTTGACTTAGTAAAAAAAAGGAGTGAATGGTTTTTTGCCACTTTGAGCTCATTGCTACCTCTGAGCGCTCAGCGCAGGTTTGAGCATGAGTGTGACATGAGTGACTAATTGTCATGGCAACACCAGGTCACGTAAAGACTTATAGACACATAAAAATCAAAGATACACAAATTGGCTATGGCCAGCGAAAAAGTGCAGGCGGCAAATTTACTTTTATTTAAAAGTGTGGGGGACAAATTTACATTTTATTAAAAGTGCGGGGACATGTCCCCCATGGATTCTATGCCCCTGAATATAGGCCACATATCTGGGCCACAAATCTGGCCCACATCTGAATAGCCAGATCAACACCATAATACAGCCACCCTTATACCAGAACATATCACATGGCTCATGTTTGTACAGCCAGAGCAACTCAGCAACACAGCCATATGTCTGCCATATTAAAAGTTGATATAGCCACATTTGGCCTTATGTAAAATGTTTATATGGTCATTCTGGCTCTTGGGTGGCAAACATATGGCTGACACACACTTGGTGGGGCACACACTTTCTGTTTGAAGTGTCTAGAGTAGAGCATGCCAGGGCAGCCCTCGAGGGTCTGACAATGCGCATTGTGAACGCCTTACAATTAGGCAGCTCCGCTCGCGGCTCACTCTCTTCTTGGCCGAAGGGTGTTGGGTTTCAGAGTCTCTCGGATCTGAGCCAGCTGCTGCTGAGGCAGCCAGACAAGCGCTGCTCTATCTCTTGCTCTGTCTTCTGGGTCTGGCCTCTGCCGGATTTTGGAGCTCGCGTCGCGACTCCACTATGGAAAGCCAAAAAAAACCCTCTCTGAGTCCGAGGAGGCACCAAAAACGGTGAGCAGCTCTCAAGCATATAAAGAGCTACTTGCAATGATTACTAAGGCTGTTGAAAAAGTTGAAAAATCTTGACTAGCCCAGGCAAGAGGAAGTGGTTCGTAGCAGGCTGGACGGGCGCTTACTCCCCAGACATACAGGTTCAAGATGCTGATGCTCAAACTTATCGTTCCACAGATTCAGTTTGTAGACTGGTTTGTGATGATATATCTAAAAAATGCATATTTCCACATAGAAATATTGCCCTCTGACAGGAAGTTCCTGAGGTTCGCGTTTGGTGGCAACATATACCAATATCGGGTTCTTCCCTTCACAAACTGCATGGATGCTGTTCTGGCTCCCTTACGACTCCAGGGCATCCGTGTACTACCTGGATGACTTGTTAATTCTAGCACGATCCAGGGAACTATTGATTCAACATTGAGATGTTGTTCTTGCTCACATGAGGGGCTTGGGGCTCAGGTTGAACCTCAAGAAAAGTATGCTTTCTCCAGTGCAGAGGACAACTTTTCTAGGGGTTATATGGGATTCTACTATGATAAGGGCATTTCTGTCCCCAACATGCGTAGGGTCAATCCTATCAACATTGAGCAAGATAAAGCTGGATCTGGGCATCCCCTCCAGTCTCTAAGAGAGACTGTTGGGGCTTATGGCAGCAGCAGCCAACGACATACCATTGCACCTCTTGCACATGAGACCGTTTCAGTGGTGGCTGAAAAGTCAGAGGTTTAATCCGAGAATAAAACTTCTGAGAGTAATCAGAGTCATTTGGTGATGCCTACGTGCTCTAGAATTTGGAGGTGTCCCCAGTTTCTAGCCTCAGGTCACACTCTAGGGGCATCTCCTTATTGTAAGACGGAAATAACACATGCCTCCCTCACGGACTGGGGCATGGTCTTAGACGACTGTCCTGCTCACTGTCTCTGGAGCAGCCCTCATCTGGAGTGGCATATAAAACTCCTAGAAATGTGGGCCGTAGTTCTAGCACTGAAATTCTTTCTTCCTCAGTTAAGAGGTCACCATGTGTTAGTTGTGAAGACAACTCAGCAGTGGTCTCATATATCAACCACCAGGGTGGGTTACGTTCATGCCCCCTGTTCAGTCAGGCGCAAATAATTCTCTGGGCGGAGGAAAGGTTATTGTCAGTGAGTGCAATGTAAATTCCGGGAAACCGGAATGTGGGGAAGACATCCTGTTGTGGTAGGGGCTAAGGCATGGGGATTGAAGGCTCAATCCACATGTGGTTGAGTCCATTTGGTGGAGGTTTGGCCAAGCGGAAGTGGATGTGTTTGCCTCTGAGAAGACAACACGTTGCCCGCTGTGGTTCACCCTCATTCCTCCTGCACCACTGGGGCTGGACGCCATGGTGCACACGTGGCCGAGGTCAAGTCTGTATGCTTTTCACCTGATTGCTCTGATCCCACAAGTTCTTGCAAGAGTTTGCCAAGACAGTGTATGCCTGCTGCTAGTAGCACCTTATTGGCCAGCTCGAATATAGTTCTCATGCCCCTATTGATGGAGCCTCTTTGGGGCAACATTCTCTAACATCGAGGTTTATGTGTGGTGTCAGGTGGCTGAGGCCCATCTGCATACCTTCCTGGGACCTTTCTGTGCACCTGGAAGGTCTGTCAGGTGCCCCATTTGAGCCCTTAGAGTCAGCCTCAGAGAAGCTTCTGAATCTAAAGGTAGCTCTTGTGCTGGCCCTGACATCTTTCAAGTGAGTAGGAGATCTACAAGCTCTCTGTGTTTCATGTCTTCCCCTCTCCCCTTGCGGGTCAATCACAATACTGTATCCCACAGCGCCCTCAGGCTGTTTCTCACTGCAACAACATGACAAGGCTGTTCCAATTCATCCCAAAAGTTTTCAGTGGGTTTGAGGTCAAGGCTCCCTCAAGTTCTTCCACGCCAACCTTGGCAAACCATGTCTCATGGAGCTCACTTTGTGCACAGGGACAGTGTCATACTGGAAGAGATTTGGGTTAGATGGCTTCCAGTGAAGGAAAACCTTAATGCTTAGTGGCATTAAGGCCTAAATTAGGCCTACTAGCTAACTAGCAAGGTAAACCTGTTAGTTACCAAGCCAGTTTAACTGATTTTATAAATAAGTATTTTGCTGAGATAAAATAGGCATTGCAGTGATTGAGCTCCTCTAACCAACAGTTCGGTAACCTGAACTGTCTTCTGTAAACCTTGGAAAGGGGTCTGATATGATAGTATGTGGTAGAAACGAATGTGTTTATTAACACTTTTCCAATTCTGACACCCAAAAGCACAACACAACATTTTAGAAAACAAAATCTGGTTTGCTGATAAAAATCACTCTAGACTCCCACTATGTTTTTGCAACCAGGAGGCATGACTGATGTCATGCCGTATCTCACTCAGGGGTCTATTTAGTAGGAAAATTCCTATATAAGTGAGCCATTGTTCTTTGAGAAACAGACTGGAAAGATATCCAAACAATTTTTAGGTCTATCTTCCTTCAAGCTTTTGTGCATACTTATAAATATGTTTCGAATTAAATAATCAAATCAGGTGTGTGACTGACTCTGGACTATATGAAATAGATACACTCTGGAAGAGGACATAACTATTCTATTATATGTTCTATTCTATTCTATTATATGTATTCTATTTTATTCATTACTTCATCCATCCTCAGATGCTGCTATATTTGTACGTTACTGCCTGTGAGAGACAATGTTTTTCATTATTATAATGTCCTTGTTGTTGTGTGAAGTTAGTACTGTTTAATCTGTCATGACCTCACTGGTCTGTAATATTTATTTTATGTAGTCTTCTGTATTGTGCTTTTATATGCTGGTGTGTGTTGCCACATGGTGTGGGAGGAACACTATTTCATCGCATTGCATCTTTATGTATATCTATTGCAAGGGAATAAAAAAATTTACATATGAAGCCTGGTTGAAGTTTTAGTCAGTTGGTTCATTAATATTTCTTTAATATCTAACCCAGGGCCCCTCCCACTTAAGTCTAGTGGAGTGGGCACTATACATGAAACAAATATTCATACTAATTAGTACTGCCAGACTCAATCTATTAATGTAGGGAGCAATGCATTTCAGTTAAGACCACGTCGGTGTTGAATTTCACCACTGCTTCTCTTATTAATTCTCCACCACATCCTAAATAAGATCATGGCCTTCCTCCAGCATCCCTACAGCACTGCTATGTTGTGAAACATGGCTGGCCTTTGTTAATTGGATTAAAGCCTAGATCTTGCTCAGCCAAACTTGTAATGGCATTGTTAACCACCTGCTAGCCACAGGGTGCTGTGTTAATAAAGACATAAGCCTATTAGCGTAAGCAGATTAGCTTGATGTATTTAAAAATATATAGCCTGCTGCTGAAAGAAAGGCACACTTGTCCATATCTCTCTCAGATAAATCAAGTTCACCTTCAGTTGTTAAAGGGTAGAGAATAATCGCACTTTCTTTAGGAATCAATTCGTAATAAAATGTAACAGGATACTATAAAGTAAACAGGACATGTATCGACACCCTGTACCTTTTTGCAGGAACATATGTGACAAAAGTAACAGCAACAGATGCAGACGATCCCACGTATGGCAACAGTGCGAAAGTGGTGTACAGCATCCTGCATGGCCAACCATACTTCTCTGTAGAGCCTGAAACAGGTAAACTCTGTATTCCTTCACTAAATGTCTGTATTTATTTAATAAATAAATAAAGAAAATACTGAGGTATGTATAAATATCAAACTATATTATAATATACTTTATTTTTATTATTATTTTGAGCAGTAAATTAAAATATCAAAATAAAAAAAAATAAATAAAAAATATA
>JANDJT010000032.1:9799352-9836850 GCA_024331685.1 Stegophilus panzeri
ACTTTTGTTGCCAGCGGTTTAGACATTAATGGCTGTGTGTTGAGTTATTTTGAGGGGACAACAAATTTACACTGTTACACAAGTTATACACTCACTACTTTACAATGTAGCAAAGTGTCATTTCTTCAGTGTTGTCACATGAAAAGATATAATCAAATATTTAACAAAATGTGAGGGTGTACTCACTTTTGTGAGATACTGTATATTCATGAAAAATTTATTTTTTGCCATGTCCACTTAAGATGTCACTAACTTTACTTTATTAACAGTTTCAATGGGACTGTTGATAGAATTGGAATTTTACATGACGAACACAGACAACCGTAGTGATACAAACAGTGAAACATCCTAGTGAGGTTATACTAAATACTATAAGCACTCTTGGAATGCCGCTTGTCCAAATTAGTGGTACTGTTATACAAATTATTATGTAACATAATATTGCATCTCTCAGCCATAGTCTTTTCGTAAAATTCATGGATTAAGAGTCTTTTTTAATGCTCAAGTGGAAATTATGGTGAAACATTACACAACATTTATGTTTCTCAATAATGTGAATCTTACAGAACCCACAAGCTTTTTAGTAATTTAAGATTTTATTCTATCCCTATAGGTATTCTATTGACTGGAAAAGTGACCTGGATAGCTTCTTTGACATCGACCCTGTAATAGGTACCATCTCCACTAACGAGCTTCTGGACAGGGAGAGCAGAGTCCAACACAACCTTTCTGTTGTGGCAACCAAAGTTAGTAAGTATGCTTCAACTGTTCCCAAATGGTCTTAAAAAGTAATTAATGATGAGCTGAAATATTATGTCTCCCCTGAATGGGTTTCATTGTTCAAGTGTCTGTCTAGTTGCTTTGACCTTATAAGTTTAACAACAGACTCATTTCCTTTCTACGACCTTCCGCCATTAGATGATTAAAGCTTTTTATTTTCCAATTTAATTAATTATGCAATGAAATATCTCCTAGACAGTCCTCCCGAACAACTGTTAAGTGTTAACTACAAAACAATTTTAACACCTTGTTTCATGTTTAGAAATTACAGTGCTAATTTGAGAAGCTGAGATGATGTTTTAAGGCTAACAACATTATATACATTTTTAAAAATGCCATTTTACCAATTATGGTTTTGTAAAGTAAGTCCTCTACCACTTTACTGACATCCACTCTTCAAGACCTCTCAGAAGACATGGAAGTCCTCCCTCTCGAAGCTCATGGTACTCAATCAAAATTACAAATGCTGCACTCCACATTCATTAACCAGAAATAGTCTAGTGAGATCATTAAAAGTTAAGGTCTTATCACCATGGTAACAAGCATTGCTAACTGTCTCTCATGCTCATGCTGCTGATATGTTAATTACAGTTTGCTAATGCTAATTTGTAGAGTTGTTGGGAGACGAAGTAAGTCTGTAAAACTTTGGTTCTCTGTTGCAGTGAGACATGTTCATTCAGTGTTGGAAGCTCACATTTATTAATATGCATTTTCTTCTTCTATCAATCTGTAGCAGACACTGATAGTGGGAGACTGAATGTTCCAGGATTAAATTGTAATCCCAGGCCTCAAAGGAATTACCACCAAATGAGCCAAACTTTACATCATCTTTACAAACTCCCAAAATGTACATTGATTTATTTATAATAATAATAATAATAATAATAATAATAATAATAATAATACTTTTTGTTGTTGTTGTTGTTGTTGTTGTTATTATTATTATTATTATTATTATTAGTAGTAGTAGTAGTAGTAGTAGTATTAGTATTATTATGACATTTGTTAGAGTTATAGTTTCAATATCACAAACTTCAGTGTGCTTTACAAACTTGCAACGAAATACTCAAATGCTTAAACATTCATGAATGTCCCTACACATGAAGAGTTCTCTCTCTCTCTCGCTCTCTCTCTCTGTATCTCTCTCTCTCTCTCTATTGCTCTCTATCTCTTTCCTTCTCTCTCTCCCCCTGAGCCAGGTGCAGTCCCAGATGTTGCAGAATTAGAGGATATGAAATCAGAAATAATAATGCTGACAGTATTATATGAGCAGATGAGTCAGCACTGTATCCTAAAATAGTGTACTTGTTGCTGGTAATGAGAACTATGCTCTTGAGCCCTTGTTTCTGTTAATGCAGCAAACGTGTGGGCATTTGGCTGCATGACATTAATTAGAGGCTAGTCAGCTTGTGAATTTTTTTTTCTCCTGTAAAATGGGGCATGATCTCTAATATCACATTAGCACCAACATTTTGAAAATCTATTCCTACTCCAAACTATTTTCTTATATATTCTTAATTCATAAAAAACCTCAGCTGGACTGCAGCTCCAATGATAATGCGCAATGCTGTACATGTGTAGTTGTATTTCTTAAGAACACTGCACCATCTAGTGGATAAAGAAATATAAATAAATTCAGTGTCAAAATAAAGTGCAGTGGTCTATTTGAAATCTAACTTGGTACATGTTTTTATCAAAAATGATGTTCTTCATATCATTCATTTTGTTCATGTTTGTCACAGAGTAACAACTTTACTAGAGTTTAACAAAATCAAATAAAATTAAATTTAAACTCACATACCACAGTTAGATAGTGTGTTAGATGGCGACAAATCCCATCAGAGCATGGTGCAAAACCTCTGCTCTTATTGTGGCATGTGTTCTTTGTTTGCATTCAGTCTTGTCTCCGCCTCCTGGTTTGTCATTGATATGTCTCCCAGTTGTTTCTTGATTGTGCCAACCTGTTCTTTGTGTTGTTGCAAACTCTCACCTATTGTATTTGTGCATTTCTAAGGCTTGTCTTCTAGTCTTTTATAGATCCCTGTTATAGACTATAACAGTGATTCTTGGATCACAAATGCAATGACAAGTTTATGCACTTGCATCATGCCTTTATGTTACAGATAGATAGCAAGTCCTACACAAAAAAAAATAAGACAGTCCATATTCAGTCAAACATCAAACAAGTTAAATATTTTTGCATAATTCGTTAGTGCATAATTATGATTATTATTTTTCCCCCAAAATAAAATTCTTGATATTTTGCTAAAACACATAGCCATCAGAGAATGGTTATACATCCACTGTAAATGAAAAACTGGTCACAAACTGCACCAATAACCTTTTATGTTGACAGCCTTTGTCTGGATCTCTGGCAGGCTCCTGGCAGTATGCTGACATTCAGCTTCACACCAGACACCACAGGCCATAGCTCTATTTAGTCAGAAGACAGAGAAGACATTTCAGTTGACAAGCTTATCATTTCACACAGCTGGACTTAAAATAACAATTTAGTGTAGTTAAATTCAGTGTAAAATTTCAATCAAATAAGCCGAACAGGAAACCTTTGAAAGGTTTCCCATTATAACTTAGTTTAGTTTGAATGGCATGGCTCCAAACTTTGGTGGATCTGACACAAAGAAGCTACGTCTACACAACCCCTAACACACCCATAAGCATGCACGTGCACACGTACACGCACACACACACACACACACACACACACACACACACACACACACACACACACACTTCTACACATCTCTATATTGCCAGGAAGATTGCTTTTCTCCATCAAGGTCAGCCAAAGGTCTTGGTTGTATATGGGACCCCAGCGGGGATGTGTATAGATCTCTTTTCCTCTAAGCCATCCCAAGCTCATCACCACAAGCTCATATCACTGATCAAATCTATAAAAGTTCATTTCACACTGATACCTCCACTGCACTGCACACACTGAATTCACACAGCATCATGGCTGTAAGTAATCAGGTTTAACACTGTAAGTCTGTTGGGTTCACTTTAACCTGGATTTCCATGTGCTAGCCATGTTTTCACTTTTGTGACATTATTGCATGCAGTCAACTTTTTAAAGATTCATTTTTTAAATATTGTTATTAATCTTAAAGATGTAGTAAAAGTTATAAAATATTCAATAACTACTACAAGTAATAGTGAGAAAGATAAATGTCCTGGCAATTTAAGAATTAACTCAGCCTGACCAGTTATATAGGTGTATATATTGATTGCACAACATTTCAAGCCTGGAAGAAATTAAACTAATTTATAGGTATCAGTGCAATGTGGCTGGATTTTATTTTATTTCATGTCAATTCCATGTTAACCTTTTGGGTCAGTAGTGGTGTACGTCTTGGAGTTCTGGCATGAAAACCTTCTGCGTTTAGTACGTGCCATAATGTGCTCACTGAAACCTCAGTGCTTGTTGCCACAAAGTATTGCTGCAGGTCTTTTGCAGTCACTCAAGGGTTTTTCACAACCTGCCACTCTCAGAAATCTGGTTGCAGCCGTTGATAGCATGGCATGCTCCTTTTGCTTTTTGTGGTATAATTACAATAATAACAGATTCAATGGGTTCACCACTAGATGGTGGAGGTACAGTATTTTGTTTTCATGTTGTCTATCCATCCAAGATTCTCGTTAGTGCAATATCTCAAGAAAAACTTTTTGAATGTTTTTATGATTCATATGTAATTATCATTGTAACCAACAGATGAATCGATTCGATTTTGGAATTGAGCCAAACAGGATCAAGGTCAAAGCAATTTCTGACTTTTTTATTCAATAGCTCCTTTCCTGTTTGAAGTATATTTTAAGGGTGTTTCAGGCATACAGATTAGTAACAAGAAGGACTAGAGATACTGGCAGTGGAGGCATCCCAATTGATGCCATTGCTATTGAGTTTTACTTGTTACAGAATCCATAATCACCAAAATCTTAAGGTGTTTTAATGGTTTCCTGTTTCTCTCGCAAGTTATAGTATACAGTATAAATACAGTGTAAATACAGTATAAGCCTCTACTGACCTTTTCTTAATATGACCACATGATGTCAGTAGTATACAGTTGATGAATTCCTTTGCAGCCTTGGAAAAGCATTTTCATTACACCAAGACTGTATGGTGTAATAATGTGTTGTGTATCTTTTAATTGATTATACGTTTATTATAATTTAAAATTATAATCCTCAATTCTTAAAGATCCTGGAGATTTTCATTATTTCTCTTCTTAAAAAAACATTATATAGAGCTTGAAAACAGAGTGCTGCATTTATTTAAGCATTAAGCAATCATACTTTATATAATAATACTTTGAGTAGAGTAGGAATATAATTTGTACAGGACATATAAAGAAAAAGCTCAAACTATCAGCATAATGTCTAAAGCACAGTGTCTGTGTGCTTTTTCTCCTTTTTTATTTATTTATTTATTTATTTTTACAGATAACCCCATCCTAACAAGCAAAGTGGCAGTCACAATTCATGTGTTAGATGTTAACGAGTTTCCTCCAGAGTTGGCTATACCTTACGAGACCTATGTGTGTGAAGGTGCCAAAGTGGGACAGGTGAGTGTGTAGCAATATGTGGATCATTTTTTTATTTCTCTGAAACACGCACACACAAACAAAGCTTCAAAAATAGAAAAGAAAGAGGGCACAACAAGGTGTTGTGAGAAGATACAAGTCAAAGAACAATTCTGGACTAATGAGCCATTTAAGATGATTTATGAGACACTTTGCACACCACCGAATTCATTAAAATTGCAGGGCAGTTGTGTGTGTGTGTGTGTGTGTGTGTGTGTGTGTGTGTGTGTGTCAGAGCTATAGTAGGAGACAAACAATGTAGGTATGATTGATGCCAGGTATTATTCTGTGTTTGTGTTAATTTGTGCAACTAGCTACTCAAAGATAAGGGGAAAAACATTTAGACTAATGGTATAATGAGAACAATGCAATCAAAACAAACACTTTGCATGAGCGACTTTTATATTTGGGATATGAATTTGCATAAACATTTATGAAGGTCTAACTATGACTTTTTTCACATTTGGTGACTCTGGTGAGGGATTAGCTCTAGCTGGTTGGATTTCTGGGTATTTGACAAATTTGTGTAGTGCACTGTGATGATGAACTACTTGGCAGTGATCAGGTGGTAGAGCAGCATGGGCTGACGGATGTTCGTGATGGGCTGGTCACGTGTGGCTAAGTGATGCATTAGCTCAGACCTAATCGCTTTGTTCAACATGCACCTGCAGTGTTCAAAGCAGAGATGCAACAGGTACATGTAACAGCAGGGCAGTATGGTGCTGGAGCAGGCATGAGTAGTAGAGTATAAAACATGAGATATGTGTTGCTACTGCATGAGGCATATTATGATCACTCAGGGAGTCAGGTATGAGTAGTCAGTCCTGTGGAGATTTTGGCCAATCATTCAGAAATGAAAACTGAATGGCCAGTTTTCTTACCTGGCCACAGACTTACCTTGGCCACAGACACAGAGAGTGACACTAAACCACCCTCAGATAAAGTAGCTTCAATGATACTCAGTGATACCCATTTATTGTGAATATAAGCCCACCAAGCACCTGATCTCAATACCTATACTTTAGGTAAGTAACAAATATGAATACATTATTCAGAATTAGCAGATACTGTGTTCTAAATGAACATAAAAAACAGGGACTGGAGGTGTGCATCAGGACTAGCATTACGTGGGATGCCAACAAGAAAAGTTGCATAAGTAGGGACGAGCGAGCAGTCAGATATGAAGCTTCCGGGACAAATATTAACACGAACATGCTCACTCATTCGATATTTATTCACTCATTCTTATTGTGTCAGAGATTTCCCCTTGCACTGACCACTGGAGCGAGCAGCACACTCAACAGCCCGTAGCTTGACAGCGTGTGCTTCCAGGTTGTCAAACTGTGTTTACTTTTGATACATGTGTTTATTTTGGTTTCTGTCCTGTCTCCGGCCCTCTTATGTTATTGGTTCTTTCCTAATGTCGCAGCTATTTTGTGTTATGCCCCTTGATTTTGATTTTGTATATTTAAACCCCCATTTGTCTTTGTTCTAGGCGAAGTATTGTTTCAGTGTTTGGCCACCAGTACTCTACCAAGCCGTTCTGCCCTTTTTTTCTCATTTAATGGTTTTTGATCCAGTTTTTTGTCTCATTTGTGATTCTCCTTAAAATTCTGTATTGCCTCTTTGCTGATCACCTGACTCTTGCCTGATTACTGTTTACAATATTGCCCATACCCAATCCCTGTTTACATGATAAACTGCCTGATCAGGGTGTTTTAAATTAGGTTAGTAGTGTGGTTATATTTTGGGTAATAGAACCAACTAAATACATATATCATGTACAGGTACAAAGAAACTGACATTCTCCTGTAGAATTTCTGGTGCCATCCAGAACTTATAAGGCCATCAATAATGGCAAGCCATCCTGCACCCAACGCATCAAAGCAATCCTAAATCATGATACTGCCACCCACCATGCTTCACAGTTAGGATGAGGTTCTCATGTTGGAATGTAGTGGTTGGTTTTTATCAGACATAATGCTTTTCATTTTAAACAAAAAGTTACATTTTGGGTAGGCTTCTGGCTTTTTTCACTTGGTCTTGAGCAAACTTCAGAATTGCAGCAGTGTTCTTTTTGGAGAGTAGTGGCTTCCTCCTTGCTATCCTGCTATGCACACCATGCTTGTTCAGTGTTTGCCTGATGGTGAACATTGACACTGATCAATGCAAGAGTCTTTAGGTCATTAGATGTTACCACTGAGTTCTTTGTGACTTCCGTAATATTATTCACCACTCCCTTTGTAGTGATTTTTGCTGGATGACCACTGCTTAAGAGAGTAACCGTGGTGCTCAATTTCCTCCATTTGTATATTATGAAATGGTGTAGGCCAAACTCTTTAGAAATTCTTTTGGCAACCCTTTCCAGCCTGTGAGCATTGATAACTCTTTATCTGAAGTCCTCATGAATCTCCTTTAATCGAGGCATTGCACATTTCCATAAACTTGTGCGGTGAAGACCAGACTTTGTGATGAAGCCCCAAGTTTAAACTCATGCCTGATTGCCTTCATCTTGTGTATTTGTATTTGTATTTGTATGTGTATGTGTATACTATTTGTATGCTTAGTATATCTACTTATAGGTTTTTCCTATAAAAAATATTTTAGGGAAAAAGGTTGACAAAATAAATGGTCCATCTTGTTCACGTTCATTGAACCCTTGACTGTATTTCATATGTTCTTAACTGACCCTATTGTTGCTGATGAATTTCTGGTCCTGGCTACAAAAAAGTCAGCCCTATGCTCACTTCTTCATAACATTCTGTGTATTTCTGTTATGACAATTAGTGGTGCTGTTGCATTTGGTTTCACAAAAGTCCAAAATAATCTGCTTCAACATATCAACTGAAGTTGGGTGCCAAAAATTTAATGTTAAATTAATGATGCACCACAGTAAATATTTTTTGAAAAATGTACTGAACAGCCACACGATCTACTTTCAATAAATTGTCCTTTATCCATAGGTGATTCAGATCTTCAGTGCAAAAGATGACGATATTCCTATGACAGAACACAATTTCTCCTTCAAATCATCACAGGAAGAGATGAAGATCAAGAATTTCACCATCAAAGATTTTGGAAGTGAGTTTCTCTCTCTCACACACAATCAGTCATGATTCTATCCTTCCGATGTCTCCATTCATGTCTGCATTAAAAACATTAAACTCATAAAAAAAATTTTTTGAATATGTGTAAATAAACTGTTTTTGTAGCTGTAAAGTTTTCCACATTGTCAATGAACAACAAAATTATGTTGATGTGTTTTAAAATGAGAAAGGTAATTTTGCAAGTGTAGATGATATTTCCACCAAGAAACCATCTTGATCCCAGTTGAGGCTGCTGTCTTGTAAACACAGCCTCTTACATTTTCATGATTACACCTCTGGCAAACCCGGCAGCTGATACACTCCTCTAGCACCAAGGCCATCTCCATTATGCATCAACCTGCTAGCTGTTACAGCTCTTATAAAACATTACAGTTGAACAGGTGTTGATGAGGTAGAAATAACAGGGTAGTCACAGTAAGTAATTCTGTGATTCAGCTGTACAGAATAATCATCAACAATCAAGCATAAAGTGTCTGAAATGTAAGGTCACACTCTTTATGTGTAAAAAGGAAAATGCGTTGTATTTACAATTTTTGTATTTCCAAATTTCTGCTTTGCAAGAAAACGTCTGGGTTATGCATGAAACCCTGTTTCCTGAGAAGTGAATGAGATGTTGCATGAGCTTCACGCTGTGGGAAGCACCCTCGCATGTGAGCGGTATCTAAATTCTATGTGAACTCATGCCTATTTATAAGCCTGTGAACCGTGTCCTCAGCTTCTATTACCTGAAGCGAAGTGGAAATTCACAGGCATGCCCCAGTATGACAAAGCTATGCAACATCTCATTTTCTTCTCAGGGAACAGGGTTACATGCGTAACCCAGGCGTTCCCTTTCAAAGGGAACTCAACTATATGTGAGCTTCATGTTGTGGGAATGAGAATAACCACTCTGTCATACTAAGGGCATGGCCTGTTAAAAAGATCCAAGCCTGAGGGTCACTGCAAGACACTCAAGCTTGGGGTGTAATGTCCAAACTGTAATATCGAATAAATGTGTGCAGCGTAGACCACCCCACCGTAGCACACACATCTTGTAAGGGTACCAGTTTGGATAAAGCCTTCGAGGAGGCAATCCCCCTTGTGGAATGAGCCCTTATGCCCAGAGGTGTAGTGAGACCATGCATCTCATAAGTGATAGAGATTGCTTCCACTACCAAATTAGTAATGCACAGCATCACCTCTACTGTCGCCGCCAAAGCAGACCAGCAACTGCTCCGACATATGCCACTGGCCGGAGCAGTGGACGTAAGTACAGAGAGCCCTTACTTGACACAGTAGGTGCAATTTCTCTTGTTTCGGTGTAAAGAATGGAGGAGGGCAGAAAGCCTGAAACACTACCCGCTGGGCAGCAGATGTAGGCACTTTAGTAACATAATCTGGCCTAGGATTTAGGAAGGCCTTGGCTAATCCAGAGGCAAAGTCAAGGCAGGAAGGGGCCACAGAGAAAGCTTGTAGGTCTCCTACTCACTTGAAAGATGTCAGGGTCAGCAGAACAGCTACGTTTAGAGTCAGAAGCTTCTCTGAGGCTGACTCTAAGGGCTCAACTGGGGCACTTGCAGACTTTTGAGGACCACAGACATGTCCCAGGAATGTATGCGTGGTCTGCAAATGGGCCTCAGCCACCTGACCCAATGCATAAACCTTGATGTTAGAGAATGTTGCCCCACTGAGACTCCATCAATAGGGGTGTGGCTGGCCGAAATGGTGGCCACGTAGACCCTGATTGTAAACGGAGCCAACCCTGCTGAGAAATGTCCTTGTAAGCACTCCAGGACTGTAGTTATTGTGCAGTTTACTGGGTCTAGCTGACGTTCCTCACACCATGAGACAAAAAGTCACCAATTGAGCGCATTCAATTTTCTCATGGATGGTGCTCTAGCATTCAACATGGTCTCTACAACCTCAGTTGAGAGATCAGAATCTATGAGCTGGTGCCCCTCAGGGGCCAGACCCACAGTTTACATAGTTCTAGCCAAGGGAGATAAATCAACCCTTTGGCTTGAGACAGTAGATCCCAGCGAACGGGAATCTCCCAGCGAGTGCCATCCAGCAGGGATATTATCACTGAATATTATCATATTCGAGCTGGCCAATAAGGGTCTACTAGCAGCAGGCATAGACAGTCTTGGCATACTCTCGCAAGAACGTGTGTGGGAGCACAGCAATCAGGGGAAAAGCGTTAAGACATGACTTCAGCCATGTGTGCACCATGGCGTCCAGCCCTAATAGTGCGGGAGGAGTGAGGGTGAACCACAATGGGCAATGTGTTGTCTCCTCAGAGGCGAACACATCCACTTCCGCTTGGCTGAACCTCCGTGATATGGACTCCACCACTTGTGCATGGAGCCCCCAATACCTGAGCCTCAGCCCCTGCCTCGACAGGATGTCTTCCTCTGGTTGCCCGGAATGTACATTGCACTCACTGACAAAAACTTTCCTTCTGCCCAGAGAAGAATTTGTTCTGCCTGCCTGAACAGGGAGCATGAACATACCCCTCCCTGGTGGTTGACATATGAGACCACCACTGTGATATCTGTCACAACTAACACATAGTGACCTCTCAGTTGAGGAAGAAAGAATTTCAGTGCTTGAAATACGGCCCGCATTTCTAGGAGATTTATATGCCACTCCAGATGAAGGCCGCTCCAACAGATGAAGGTGCACCCCAGCCCATGAGGGAAGTGACTGTCATTACCTTCTTGTGACAAGGAGAAGACCTGAGATTGTGACCAAAGGCTAGAAACCGGGGACACCTCCAAATTTTCAGAGTATGTAAGCATTGTCGCTTGACACTGATTGATCTCAGGCTACTTTTCCTCCACCACTGAAACATTCTCATGTGCAATAGGCCCAATGGGATGATGTTGGCTGCTGCTGCCATAAGCCCCAACAGACTCTCAAAGAGACTGGAGGGGATGTCCAGACCCAGCTTTATCTTGCTCAATGTTGATAGGATTGACCCTACGCATGTTGGGGATAGAAACTCCCTCATCAAAGTAGAATCCCATAACACCTAGAAAAGTTGTCCTCTGCACTAGAGAAAGCATACTTTTCTTGGGGTTCAACCTGACCCTCAAGCTTCTCATGTGGGTGAGAACAACACCTTGATGTTGAATTGCCAGTTCCCTGGATCGCGCTAGAATTAACCAGTCATCCAGGTAGTTTAGTACACTGATGCCCTGGAGTCACAATGGAGCCAGAATGGCATCCATGCACTTTGTGATGGTGCGAGGGGATAAAGCTAGACTGAAGGGAAGAACCCGATATTGGTACGTGTTGCCTCCAAATGCAAACTTCAGGAACTTCCTGTGACTGGGCTATATTTCTATGTGGAAATATGTGTCTTTTAGATCTATTGTCACAATCCAGTCCTCAAACTGAATCTGTGGAACAATAGGTTTGAGCATCAGCATCTTGAACTTGTATGTCTGAAGAGTATGGTTCATATTGTAAAACTGGCTGAATACTCTCATCTTTTTTGTGTACTAGGAAAGATCACCTGTAAAAACCTCCCTCCCACAGGGAACAGGGTACATGTTCTATAGCCCCTTTGTCCAAGAGGGATGTTACTTCCTACGCTAACGTTGGGCTCTGCTCTGTGCTGACTATTGTGGTGAGCACACCTCTGAACTGGGAGGGGTCAAGCTCTGAACTGGACCTGGTAACCCTTTTCTATGGTGAACAGAATCCATGGAGACACAGTTTCAACACTGCCAAATAGTCTTTTAGTAATGTTAACTCTTCCACATTCTGTTGGAGGGAAAGCATCAGATTTTCGTTGCCGTGTGACAGCTCAGTGACCAGAGAAGACTGAAAACTTGTGACGACATTGGCTAGGGGAGGCCTTACAGTAATACTGGGGGCTAACTGCCCTAACAACCTCATGTTCCCTGATACTTCCCTCCGTGTCTGCTAGGCCTTTATGATCTTTCTCAGATCAGGCCTACTAGCAGGCTGTGACTGTGGCCTCCTTGTCCTCCTGGCTCTCCGCAGGGGGAGGTGGGCTGCCACACTCATCTTCTGTGCCTCCTTCGCACTAATGCTGGCCCAGGCTCCACTCGACATGACAGTGATCTATCTGGCTGAATGCTGCCGTTTGCTGTTTCCCCTCACAAAATCAATTGGTGATGGCATTAACCGAGCTGCCAAACAGGCCAGAAGGTTCAACAGGGGCATCCAGTCCTTATCCCCCATACTTGAGAGTTTGAGCCATAGGTGCCTCTCTGCCACAACCAAACTACCCATTAAACAGTTGATATGGTGGGCCATTTGCTTGGTCACCTGGAGAAACAAATCTGTGTCACGGCAAAGCTCTGCCACTGCCTTGGGCCCAATTCCCTCCCCGTTGTCGAGCTCATTCAGCAAGTCTGCTTTGTAGGCCTGCAACACTGCCATTGTATGCATTGTTGCAGATGCTTTTCCAACCAACGCTGAGGTGGCCTTTCATGGCTTGGATGGCAAAGCCGGCCCCCCTAAATTTCCTGCCATCAATGGAGAGAGGTAGCTCGCAAGCTCCTCCATTACGTCGTGAATGCTGTTCATTCTCCACGATGGCCAAATTATCTGACATTGTTTTAAATGTCAGATTTTAAACATGGCTAGTGTATGGTTTTCCCCAGAAGTGCAATATTTCATCATGCACTTCTGGGGAAAAAGGGGAGTTTTCTGTGGTGTGAGGGAGATATTTTTTTCACTGAGGTGCTTGTCCAGCCTGCTACAAGAAACTTCCTCTTCCCTGGGTCAGTCTAAATTAAGTTTTTCTACCGCCCTAGTAAACACTTCAAGTAGCTCTTTTTATGCTTGAGAGCTGCTCTCTGTTTTTGCTGCAATGGCTCCCCCTTCTGGCTCCTCGGAGGGTGGGTTGGCTTTCTATAGGAGTCGGGCCGCGAGCTCCAAAATCCAGCTGAGTGCCGGACCCGGAAGACATAGCAAGAGATAAAGCAGCACTCGTCTCCAGCTCCTCTTCCAGATCCTTACCGGATGCTCAGGTCTGCGAAGCGCTGAAACCCAACTCCCTTCGGCCAAGAAGAGAGCAAGCCATAAGCTGAGCTGCCTAATTGTGAAGTGCTCACAATTCACGCAGTCAGCCCCCTGAAGGGCCGCCGTGGCATGCTCCATCCCCAGACACTTCACACAGAAAGTGTGTCCATTCCCCTGTAATTAAACGAGAGCAAGACGTGACACACTTCCTGAATTCTCTCTCACTCATACTTTTCTTTTCTTTTTTTTAAAGGGACAGAAAAGTAAATAGATATTTTTCTGAAAAATAGAGAGGAAATGAAGAGTTCTTTTGTGAGCGTTCACACAAGCGACCAACATGCAGTCTCGCTGAACATAATAGGTCTGAGGACGTGGTTCACAGGTGCTGTTTTTATAGTCATGCGACATGCGTAATTGACACATCAACTGACCATGGCGTGATTTCACACAGACTTCAGATACCAGTCACACACGAAGGAGCTTCCCACAGCATGAAGCTCATGCAATGTTGAGTTCTCTTTGAAAGGGAACACATTATTTCATTTGCATGAATGTTATCCTGGTTTATCCTTTAATCTGAAATAAATTTCAGAACGGTCTGAACATCCTTAGTCATTTAGAACAGTAGGAGGATCTTAACTATGCATCCAACAAAGGGCAGCTATCGGAAACAACCCAGTAAAAATTGTAGTTAGTGGGTAAGCTTAGAGTTGATCTAAGTCCCTAAACACAGATTTCATATGGAAAAAAACAAACACCACTTCTCTGACTAAAAAAAGTCAAGCAACTTATTACACTTTATATGAGTGTGTTGTGATCAACAGTGCTAGCAGTACAAAACACTTTCAGAATACTTTCAGAAAATGAAACAATAAAGCTTGTGTCAATACTCGTAGATCAATTAAATTATTTTAGTAGTTACAACCACCTTAATTTAGAATGGATTTTGTTTCCACTATGCTCCTGCCAGTTTTCTCCCCATTAATTTAGATGTTCATACTCAACAGCATCTGTGTTGATGGGCAGGTAGGTTTTAATCTGCTGCAGTAGGCTCTATTTGAAGTGCTTTTCTACTGCTACAAAAGCTTTTGAAGACTGTTCTGAAGCATAAAACAGGTTTTACTCAATCAAATTTACCCAATTATTTCTTAAATCATGTTTCTAAAACCACTGTTTGATAGGCACTTTTTTAATATCCTATTTCTTCATTTTCATATCTACCCAGACAACACTGCAGGCATTGTAACCCTGCGCAGTGGCTTTTGGCGGCGTGCTCAGGAGATCTACCACCTTCCAGTAGTTATTGAGGACAGTGGTTACCCAGTACAGAGCAGCACTGGCACGCTGACCATCCGTGTGTGTGGCTGTGATTCTGACGGCTCCCTGCTGACCTGCAGTGCAGAGGCTATCTTCCTCCCTGTGGGTCTCAGTACCGGAGCACTTATAGCTATTCTGCTTTGCATTGTAATACTGCTAGGTGAGTGGACTGCTGGCTGTGAGCAAATAGGGATGAAAACGAATCTCATAATTAACATGAACTTGAAATATATAAACAAAACATTGTGTGGGAGTGCAGTACAATCATGTGATTATTTTATACATGGAGAATGTGGTAATATTAGGCTTGCAAAACCTAAATTTTTGGTGAAAAGTTTTTCAGTTTTGTTCCATACATTATGGGTACTGAAATGAATCCAACAAATGGATTGCAGTGGCTACAGATACAACACAGATGATCTCAGTAATTAGGTTTATTTAATTGAGGACAAAATCATTAGTGCAGCCAGATGGAGGAGTGCAGATTTGGAACCCATCATGGTTATTAATCTAACAAAATGTATATATTGCATGCATCAAGTATACTCCTCTGATGATTGAAAAAAAAAAAAAAAAAGCATTACAAAACAGAGAACCCAAACTTAAACTGATATTTTGAAAACTCTTTTACATTTTTAATTTTGCATGAATATTTCCTCTAATTTCATTCTCACTAGTTCAAAAATTAAGCCCTCTTAAAGTTCTGTGCTTCATGAGCTACAAGCCAACCTGGTCCTGGAAGACTTTTTGTTGAGTGGATCAAAATAAACAGACTTCTGGGGCTTTCCAAGCTCAGTTAATTAGAATGCACTTATTAATTAGGCAGTGGGATATCATCCATGATGGCTTCTCTCTTAATCAGATTCATATTAAAAAAAAAAAAAAAGTCCCCACTAGCTAGATGGACTTATATCCCAGTCTAAATTACTCATCAAGAACTAAGCTTTAGGCTCTGTAGTGATAAACTAAACCACTGAGCATAAAGAATGAGCTAGGGAGCCCTTATCGCCTCCTTACAATGACGATTTAAGTAGAATTGTTGGTCATTGAAGTAGGACTTTCTCAACAAGACAAGCTAATGACTCATCTTTCCCTAACTGGACCAGACGTAAAGTAATAAAAAATGCATAATGACTGGTATAATGTCAGTTTTAGATATAAGTTTAGCATAGTACAGTAAATGCACAGGAAAGTATGGATAATTATGTAAAGCTAAACATCCATTATACACTAACTACACAGAGCAGCAGGAGTATAATCCAAATGGCACATGAACAGATAAGCAGGCTGAGTACAAATTACATGATCGAGCATGTAGCAGCATATAAAGTACACTGATAAAGGAAAACCTAACATCTGCAAGAATAGTCCTAAGATATCACTGCATAGTAAAGTGTTAATGCAAAATATAGCGATACTAATAGTCGTGAATATTGCTTATGCATCACCCCCTGATGGCTGATGTCAAAATGCAGCATTCAAAGTTGTAGTTATTTAGTGATAATCCTTACAGTTTATTCTGCAGCTTTCACCAATCCCGCATCATAGAAAGCTCAGAGGTATACGGGACAACAGCTGTCAGTCCAACACTTTATAGTTAGTTTTTTTTCCCCATTGCATTCTTCTATTTTAGCTTTCATGTTTCCATAACTTTACCTTTTCCCACAAGTTTTGTCCATTCCCTGTGCTGGCCCCATGTTTTATTTCCAAAGCTTGAGCACTGTAATATTTATTTTTGCAGTTTCAAGAGAGATCACATTGAACTGACAGAAAGAAACAGACAGCAAACTAAACCACGTTTAAGCCAAATTAATCCACAGTACACACTGTACTCAAAATAAGATGCTTTATGTTTTTGGAAACAAAATAGTTGACTAGTTTTACAACAAAGGGAAAAGAAAATCTTTGTCCATTACATACTCATTACATTCTAATGATACACTATTACATATCAATTAATTAATTACACATAACTTGAGGATGAAAAGATTAAAGTGGGTTTAAATTACGCAGGAGTATTTTTCAGTAGTATTTAATACAATAAGAGTATGTAATACAATAAATGCAAAAAAAAACAACAACAATGCTTGTCTAGCAGCTACAGCCAACTTACAGGTAGCTTCCAGAATTATTTTATTTTTTCAGTGTAATGGTGTAACATGTACACATGTTATGTATGCCTGGCCAAACCTCCTTCTTTCCTTCCTTAGTGTTGCTGCAGCCTATACTCTTCCAAATCCACAGGCGATACTATCATCACTTGGTGATAGTTAGGGGGCACGATAAGACAATGGCATTTTACAAATGATTTCATGAAGTCTTGCGGCTGAAAGATGATATGGCACACTGTATCATCATTGAACATGGATCCAGATCAAGATTCCAGTGCACTGTTGATAAAAGAATACCAGCACAGGTGTTAGGAGCATACTAGCAAAGGCCGGTGTGCCTCACTGCCTCCATGCCTGTGAGAATGAGACAGACCCCTAAGGCTCTTTTAGTCATATCCTTGTGATAGCCTGAATAACTCGTTGAGTAAACACATATGCACAGGAGAAGAGAAGGAATATGCAGGGAGAGACATGGTGGGCGACCTCCATTATAGGTGCTCTATTTGTCAGCCTGACCCACTTTCAGTTCTGCAGCAGCATCCATAACAGTCACAGTTAAAACGCTATACGACCAAGGAAAATGCATTATCAATTGCTCTCCTGTCTATCTGGAGCCAAATACACATACAAAAATAACCCCCTAAGAAACACACACACACACACACACACACACACAAAGATTAAGTGTTGTAATGTAGATGTGTAGCACTTGGGGGGGCTGTTGTTTCACAGCCATAATCTCTCAAATGAGAGGACATAAACCACTGGGTTATTTTTATCTCTTGGTCCTGCTGGTGTCATGTTCTTTCCTCAAGTGTAATATTCCGCAAGTCTTCACTTTTATGAAATTTATGAACATTTGCCTCATCCTGAACAGGCACTCTATACTGCCACACCCCTTTTCTTTTTCCCCACATTGAAGAAAAAAACATCAGTCTGCACACACACTGAGAAGACTACACTGCATTCATGAACATGCATATCTATATTTACCAGACTCTAGCTACAGGGCACTTTTTCTCTCATAGTAAAATTTAAGTCAGAAGGCTGGAAAGAGAAGGTTCTGCAGCACTTTAAAGTAGTCAGACAGAATGGATGAAGATTGCACATCCTGAGTAGACTTTGCAGGATTGAAGATGCTGCCATCTGTTAACCCATGAGGGAAGAATAAAAAAATGTTACTGTAAACCCTGAAAATCTGTCATTATTCTTTTCCCTTTGAGTCAAAATTCTATTTCCTTTAAAATGGATGGCTGTTGGATTTTTGTGTTTACATGCTTCTGTATCCCCGCAGTGATCGTAGTGCTGTACATGGGAGTCCGACGGCAGAAGAAAAAAGAAACGCTTATGACCTCCAAAGAAGACATCCGAGACAATGTTATCCACTATGATGATGAGGGTGGAGGCGAGGAAGACACACATGCCTTTGACATTAGCACTCTCCGAAACCCTAAAGCCATCAAGGACAACCTTTATCGGAGGGATGTTAAACCAGAAGCTGCCTCTGTTCCTCAGCCATTAGCCGCCTCACAGGACAGTGAAGACCTTCGGAAGTTCATCAGTCAGAGACTGCAGGCACATGATGGTGATAACTCTGCACCGCCCTATGACTCACTGGCCACATACGCTTACGAGGGTGAAGGATCAGTGGCCGAAAGCCTGAGTGCCATAGAATCATTAAATTGTGAGACAGAAGAGGATTATGATTACCTACACGAGTGGGGACCTCGTTTCAAAACCCTTGCAGGGATCTTTGGAGAAAATGCGCAAAGTCAGACTGATAACAACTCCACAAGCACCACAGAAAACAAACATTGATGATGAACACAAATGCCAATTTGCAAGATGTTTATTTATTTACTTCACTATCTTAATTCTTTTAATATTACCAGTTCTGTTTTTGTTTTTAATCCTTTTATTCTTCCTCAAGGTAATGTTGTGAGCTCTGGTTAGTCTCCATTCCCCATGCAACAAAACTACAATTCAAAAGAGTATTATTTTTGCTCATATTTACTTTTTGTTTTTCAGTGCTTAAGGAAAGACAAAAGTTAAAAAGGGAATGAAAACATCCTTAAAAAGTGCCTCAAAAGATTTTTTTTTCCCTTTGCTTTACCTATGATTTTCATGCACACAAAACTACCCCTACACACTGCTTCCCACACAAACATATGCCTTCCAGAAAAGCAAGACAGTATTAAAGATGTCAAGTACTCTAGCTCCTCAAAAATAATGTTGAGACGGGCTTCACTAAGGATTACGGGAGGCAAATATAGACCCGGCCCAAGTTTGGCCAAAGGTCATTTAAATGCTATTTATAATTATAATTATTTATTTGTGAGGCTGATATGTTTTTCTTTTAGGATTTTTTGATGTATTTATCTCTATTTATCACAATCCCTTTTTGTTTCTTTTGAATACACTTGGGGATTTTTGTAATTATATGCTCCTCACATTAACATGGACATTGAAGTGTTATGAGGAAATTGTAAAGACTTGTACATAATGTTAACTGTAAAATCAGTTTAGGGCTAAACATGAGCTACTATATTGAGTCATGTAACACACTGTTTTCTTAAATAAACACAACTTACAAAAGCTATTTTATTTTAAATATATCTGAATTTGTGCAGGGTGGAACAGATGCTCACTGTGTGACTGTCTGTGTGGAGTTTCTGTGCCGTTTCTGTGCGTTTTTTCTGTCTACTGTAGGTGTGGGTTTCCTATGGGTTCTCTGGTTTCCTTCCACTTCCCAAAAACATGACAGTAGATGGGCTGTCTAAGTTATATTGCCCTGAGGTGTGTATGAGTGTGTGAATGTGTGTGCATGGTGCCCTGCAATGGACTGGTGCCCCAAACAGGGTGTATTCCCACCTGGCACCCAGTATTCACCAGATACACCATAACCCTGACAAAGTGAGTAGCCCATTTAGGTAGTCTAAGGTTTGGGTTTCATTCATTCATTCTTTTATTCATCTTCAATAAGCACGTTATCCTGCTCAGGGTTGTGGCTGTGGGTTGAATATGAACATCTACTGTATATTATCACACTAATCATTGTGCCATGGACTTGTTTATAGAAATATAAAACAAATCACATTATGGATGTAATAAGGAATTAAAACAAATACCAATAAACATACACAAAACAACATTAATACAGTGTAAAGCCACTCAGACTACACATTCGCATAATGCCTTCGCAGCATGTTCAGCCTGCTCATTTTGGAAAGGGGAAATATTTTAAATCCAATCAGACATTTTATTCTAGTACATTAAATTAGCATGGATGTTCCATGGCTTGTTCATTTCTGGACATAGCATTAGAAACCACTCAGACTTCACTTCACATAATAACTAAATTGTGCCAAAACCTAGAAGCACTGATGGACCAAAATAGAGACTGTGATTACGGTTTGCAACGGTTGTTTGTTTTTTCAAACAAAAAAAACCCCAATGAACAGCTATCAGTCGTTGAATAAAAACTAAATAAATAATAATAATAATAATAGTAATAAACATTTTTTTTTACAATTCAAAGTTAATAATAAACCAAGTTGCAGAATAGGAATGATGCTATAATATTTAGTGATTTGTGAAAATATCTATTGTCCTTATCGGGCATTTTCATTCAGTGTCCAAAATCTCTACCTGTTAGTGTGTTATTAATCTGTATCTCAGAGCACAATCTCGGTTTCTAGGTTTCACTTTAATGACTCTGGAAATGAGCTGTCATTACAAATGTATTTAATGTGTTTATAAGATCAGGACATCAGGACAGAAAAATGACACTAAAGAAAATATTTCATAATTAAAATATTTTTAGCAATTAAAATGAGTTGAGTGTTTTGTCTATAATGTAGTATTTTCCAAAATGTATGATCAAAAAAAGGTATTTATTTATTTGTTTGTTTATTTATTATAAAATAAACTGAAAGATTAAAAAAAAAATGAAACCATAACTGAAGAACAGCAGAAACACATAGTTGCTTTATTTGTTGGACGGCTGCATTTAGAGCCAATAATTTCAGTTCCCTCTTACTATGGCCATCATAGTGTGTGTGTGTGTGTGTGTGTGTGTGTGTGTGTGTGTGTGTGTGAAAGCATATTGTAATTCCAGCATGTACAAAGTGCAGTACAGCCAGCCAGCAGAGGCACATCAGAGACCAGCTGATAAAAATGAACCTCACAGATGCCATTGTTAAAATCTGCTTGCTTATTCCTGCCAGTGTTAAAAATATGACTCAAGCATATCATCACACACACTCCAGCATATTGACGTGAGTCTCATCGTTGTCCTGGGGTGTCATCCAGACCAGGGTGAGGGTGCTCATCGGCAGTATCACAGGGGAGAAGGAGGTAATAATGAGACTCTTAAAGTGGGCTCAATCTGCTGCATGTGCTTCTGCAATCTTGGCATACATCTTATACTGTTATTTCTGTAGGCTGTGGAGAGCCTGACATAACTGCTCCTGCAGATGGACCAGTAGTAGTAAAATAGTAATTTCACATCCTACATTACACATTTGTATTAAAAAAAAAAAAGCAACAAAAAACAATGAAGCTGCCACAATGAATCGTACTTTGCTTTAATTATATTATAATATATGACCAGGGTCAAACCAGAGGTATTGTTTTAAAATATCTTTATAAGATTATTGTCAGAAGTGACTTAAAAATAATGTTATCTGCAAGATACATAAAACACTGTTTGAACTGCAAGCAGTGAAATATGCTATCTCACTTCTTCCTCAGCATTGTCACAGTTCTACCTCTAGAGTCTTTAGGTATTGACTGTCTATAGATGGTGCCACTGCAGTAAACTGAAAGAATGACAGCCTGATAGTTTGATGACAGTAATTACTGTCTTTTGCTGTAAAAATTTGGCAGTGGTTCATAGACATTGTGATGTTGTTCTGTGCTGTTTCTCAGGCAGATTTAGCATTAAATAGCCTTGACTAATTTGGAAAAAATGAAACTCCTAACAAGTAACCCATAAAGAGAATCTTTAGATCTTTAATATGCATGCACGACTGAGAGGCAATACTCTAAAAATGTTTATGTCATTTATAAGGTTGATAAGGTAGTCCAGGAGATGTTTCCCAATCTTTAACTGTCCAGTTTTGGTGAGCATGTAACCATTGGAGCCTCAGATTCCAAAAGTGGAACCCGATGTGGTCTTTTCCTCAAGGTTTGTTGTGTTGTGTGTTCTGAGATGTTGTGTTATGTGTTCTGAGATGGTTTTAAAGAGTAGTTAATTAAGTTACGATAACCGTTCTGCCAACTGGAATCAGTCTAGCCATTCTCCTCTCTCATCAACAAGGCATTGCCACCAGCAGAACCCCTCCTTCTGATGTTTGATGTGAACATTACTTTTTAACAGTAACATTAATGTTAATGTGGCTTAGTGGTTAGCACATTTGCCTTGCACCTCCAGGGTTGGGGGTTGGAATCCCACCTCCGCCCTGTGTGTGTGAAGTTTGCATGTTTTCCTGTGCTTCGGGGGTTTCCCCTAGGTACTTTGGTTTCCTGCCCCAGTCCAAAGACATGCATTGTAGGCTGATTGGCATTTCCAAACTGTCACGAAATGGAGGCTGAGACGGAAGCAAGTGCAGGTTTGGCAGATTTAATAACAACAAAGTCCAAGTATAAGGCAGAAATCTGTAGTCAAAAAACAGGCAAAACTAGGCAGGGCAGAGAATTGAAGTGTAATCAATCGAAGAGTAAACAGAGGTCAAATCTGAGAATGGCAAACACGAAAACAAGGCTTGGAGAGCGACAGAGACTAGGCAGCTGAATGTATACTTCGCAAAGACTAAATGTTCACAAAGTCTCTTATATGCTGTGTTTGTGATTGTGTGTGAGATTGGGTGCAGGTATGTGTAATTAGAGTTCCGGAGAAGGTGAACGTGTGTGTGGGAAGTGTTGTCCATGGCGGCCATGTTTGTAGGCCACAGTGCAGGATGGGAAATGTAGTCACTGGTTTGCTGTGACATGACAGAACCCCCAGAACCAAGCCAACTTGCTTGGCTGTGTTAACTCAAGCATGAGCAGAATGTGGTGGGTTGTGACATCAGACTTGGGCGTGAGCAGAGCTTGGTTATCCGTGTCAGCAGACTCTGACGTGAGCAGAACTTGGTCGTCTGTGCCAGCAGACTCGGGCATGAGCAGAACTTGGTCGTCCGTGTCAGCAGACTCGGGCGTGAGTAGAACTTGGCCGTCCGTGTCAGCAGACTCGGGCATGAGCAGAACTTGGCCGTCCATGTCAGCAGACTCGGGCGTGAGCAGAACTTGGTCATCCGTGTCAGCAGACTCGGGCGTGAGCAGAACTTGGCCGTCCGTGTCAGCAGACTCGGCTGTGATCAGAACTTGGTTGGTCGTGACGTCGGTTTCAAGCGTGAGCAGAGCCTGGTTGGGCGTGACGTCGGCTTCAGGCATGAGGAGATCTTGGTTGGTCGTATCGACAGACTCTGGCGTAAGCATAGCTTGGATGGTCGTGACATCGGTTTCAGGCATAAGGAGAACTTGGTTGGTCGTATCAACAGACTCTGGCATGAGCATAACTTGGATGGTCATGACGTCGGCTTCAGACGTAAGCAGAACCTGGTTGGTTGTGACATCGGTTTCAGGCATGAGGAGATCCTGGTTGGTCATGTCAACAGACTCTGGCATGAGCATAACTTGGATGGTCGTGATGTCGGTTTCAGGTGTGAAGAGAACTTGGGTGGTCGTGGCATCAGTTTCAGACTGGGACTTGGCGTGGGAGGTCACATCGTCGACCTCGGACAGGGACTTGGCTTGAGAGGTTGTCTCTTCGACCTCAGACAGGAACTTGGAGTGAGAGGTCGTCTCTTTGACCTCAGACAGCTACTTGACTTTCTGCTGGAGCTCTGGAAATGAGACCGCCTCGTGGGTCTCAAGCTGGACCTCCTGAGATGAGACCTTCTCGTGGGTCTCATGCTGGAGCGCTGGGGATGAGACCTCCTCATGGGTCTCATGCTGGAGCTCTGGGGATGAGACTGCCTCGTGGGTCTCATGCTGGAGCTCTGGGCATGAGACCGCCTCGTGGGTCTCAAACTGGAGCTCTGGGGATGAGACCGCCTCATGGGTCTCAAGCTGGACCTCCTGAGATGAGACCTTCTCGTGGGTCTCATGCTGGAGCTCTGGGCATGAGACCGCCTCGTGGGTCTCACGCTGGAGCTCTGGGGATGAGACCGCCTCGTGGGTCTCATGCTGGAGCTCTGGGGATGAGACCATCTCGTGGGTCTCATGCTGGAGCTCTGGGCGTGAGACCGCCTCGTGGGTCTCATGCTGGAGCTCTGGGCGTGAGACCGCCTCGTGGGTCTCATGCTGGAGCTCTGGGGATGAGAGAGCTCGGTAAGTGAGACCTCCTCATGAGTCTCACATTGGAGCTCTGAGTAGGAGGTCACCCAGTTTGCCTGCTCATAATATTCAGTGAACGGAACGCCAGGTTAATCTCTGAGGCAGGGCTGCCCCAAAAGATCCTCCAGGACTGTCCTGGATTCTGGACTGCCGAACATCATCATGAATAGTCTCACAAACTGATCTACGTTCTCCAGTCCCCTGGATCCAATGGCTGCTAGATGCTTTGCCCACTGGCTGGCTGAGTCAAAAAACCAGGACAACATGAACCTTATCTATTGCTGCTTGCTGGGTTTGGGGTCTGCTAGGCTAGAAAAATAGATCTGGCAGTCCACAAGAAAATATTCAGGATCGCCTGACAAGCCATCATACTGCTCTGGGAGATCTACTATAGTCCACTGCGGAAACTGGATCGAATCCATGACTGGGACGGATGGCATGGTCTTCCTAGCATGACATCGCCTCCGCTTTCCTCCTGCTTCCATGTTATCGGCGAAGTATTCTGTCATGAAATGGAGGCTGAGACGGAAGCAAGTGCAGGTTTGGCAGATTTAATAACAACAAAGTCCAAGTATAAGGCAGAAATCTGTAGTCAAAAAGGTAGAGGTCAGGCGATCAGGCAAACAGGCAAAACTAGGCAGGACAGAGAATCGAAGTCAATAGAGTAAACAGAGGTGAAGTTTCAGAATGGCAAACATGAAAACAAGGTTTGAACAACAACAGAGACTAAGTCTCGTATATGCTGTGTTTGTGATTGTGTGAGATTGGGTGCAGGTGTGTGTAATTAGAGCTCCGGAGAAGGTGAACGTGTGTGGGGGAAGTGTAGCCCATGGTGGCCATGTTTGTAGGCCGCAGTGCAGGATGGGAAATGTAGTCACTGGTTTACTGTGATATGACACAAACTGCTGGTAGTGTGTTCCTAATAAAGTGGTCAGTGAGTGTTCAAATATGTATATATGTAATTAATAGTCACATTCAGCTTTATTTCTGATCCAGGAGCCTCTGCTCTTCTTCCCGATCGCAATCCAATCCATAATTTACTTCGCTCATGCTAACCTGAACTCTAAGGCTGCATCAGAATATCCCTACTACCCTACTATACAGTAGTTCAAAAAGCAGTACGCCAAAGAAGAAGTATATCCGAATTCTCGGTTTTCATAAAACAGTAGGCGAGACATACCCGGATGAGCTATTGCTTCCGCAGAGATTTTGCAGTATGGAAGTATGCAAGCATCTGACTTCATGGTATGCACACTGTGCTATCCCATAATGCAACTGGACTGGTGTGAAACAGCTGACAGAATAAAAAATGGTGGAAGGCAGCGCATCAGCTATATTAAGTTCTAGGTCATATGACAATGCCAACATGGTGGCTGTAGTCTGTCTGGATTGTATTCATACTGCACAAATATACCAGTCAGTACGCACAACAGCCGAGCAGTACAGTAGGTACTGAATTGAATTCAGTAGGCGCTGTCAAAATATGCGATTTCAGATGTAGCCTGCTTCCGGTTTTCATGCAATTAATTAAGTGTATTTAAAGAACTCTCTCTGGTTGATTGATCATTTCTCAGCTGCCTGGTTTGACAAAAATAAAGATTGATCTGACCATTATTCAGCACAAGATACTTTTGCATCTTCTGTCAGGCAAACAAGAAGTTAGGTGGTGTTAAATATGTTGTATTAATGTATAAGGCCTACAGCAAACAAGGTCCAAATTCAATTTAAATGTTACTTACCTAACATTCCTTACACATATTCACATCTAAAACACAAGGAAATTAAATCATCATCATCTTCATCATAAAACAATATTTCTAGTAGTTTTAACTAAAGCTCTTTCATTCTTTATATAATGATAATCTGATAATGTGCAAATGCCAATCCTACAGAGACAAAAAGAACAAAAAATTCATGTACCTTTGTTTCCCTTAGTTTCAACAAGTGTTGCTGTCCCAGTTCTTTGTTTCCGTCATTTTTTTTTACTCCATCATTTCTGTTGTCTTCTTTCTCTTGCCTTCACTTGCTCTCATTTAGATGTGGCAGGCTTATATTCATCATGACAGTGCTAAGACTTTGTGTAAGAGTGCACATTTGTATGCATCACTAGCAGTGGAGGAAATGGCTTGATTCTATAGGATGAGGCAGCATTGATTTGCAATGCTGACAGCATGGCATTATGGATAAGAGCATGTTTAAATGCCATCAGTGGAGTCACAATTCACAAAGCTTAAAGAGTTTTCAGGTTTTTCAGCAAAATTTTTCTTTTTCAGCTAAGAAATCTGGAAACCTGCTCAGTTAATAAAATGTCCACTTCTCGCATCATGACAGCTCTGGTTATTGTGTTGTTATTGTTGTTGTTATTATTATTATTATTATTATTATTATTATTATTATTATAACTATTGGTTTCGTTAGTTTTCTTCTTCCGCACTTAAGTCTATGACAGCCCATAGAACTGCTTATGGGAACGTTTGGCACACAGCTAGATTACAGTCTGATGTGTTAATACAGCAAAGTTGGAGTCTCTAATTCAATCCCTCTAGTGCCACCAACTGTCCAAAGTTGCACTCAAATTTATGTTAATAACTTTTTTTAGAAACAAAATTCTTATTTCTGCTGCTTCCTCGGCTCAAGACGATTGCACCCTATGACATAATTTTCTGTCATGAAAATTTTTCGCCATTTTGAATTTTCTGAAAAACCTACTTTTTCGAACTCGTCCTATGCCGTTTGTCTGATTTGCACGAAAATTGGCCTACATCATCTAGACATATTTACGACAAAAATGTTATTCACAGAATTTTGACCATTTTCGAATGGTGCTTCAACAAATCCAATGGCGAGCATGCCAAAATGGACGTGAGGGTATATCTCCATAACGCTTTAGCATATGCATACAAAACTGATTATTTGTCATAGCCATCATGACTGCTCAATTTTGGAACAGTTCCCCCTAGTGGTCACGATATGAAAAAGCACATTTTTGCTTATAACGTCTGAACAGTTTGTCATAAAATTATAAACATTTTTTCATTAGATTCAATGGGGCATACCGAATCCAATAATGTGAAAAATTCGTATGTCTGCCTTTTTGGTGTCGGCCATTTTGAATTTAGTCTTGGCATATCATTACGAAACTCACATGTGCCTTTGGCATGATGCTCTGACGGGACTCAAAAAGTTTTGGGACAGCACAACCTTGTGGTCAAAAATTATAATGCTATTTCTAAAAATGCTAACAGCTCTTGACTCCTTTTGTCTACTGTCATGAGACTGGTCCTGATGGATTCTGTGGTTCAGGCTGAGAACAAAGATACCAAATATGTCGTGGTCGAGAAAACTTCCTGTCCGCTATGTTTTGAAAACCTACTTTTCGAACTCCTCCTTGACCGTTTGTACGATTTCCACAAAAATTGGCCTGCATCATCTACATGCACTCACAACAAAAAGTTATTCACAGAATATTTATAAACCATACAGCTTTTGTATGGCAATTCAACGAATTTGAAGAACGTGCAAAATTTAACTTGAAGCTGTATCTCCGCAACTCTTTGAGGGATTGTAGCGAAACTTGGTATGTGTCGTCAACATTAGGCCCTGAGGTTATCTGCAGAGATTTGGCACACTGCCCCTACTGGTCAGGAGATAGCAAAAACAGCATTTTGGCTTATAACTCTTGAACATTTTCTTGCATGATAACCATCATGCACCAATGTAACCTGAGCAGTTTCATAACAGCACCATATACTGGACAACATTTCTGAGAAGTAGCTATTTGTAGTTATTTTTAAAATATTATTTTATGATTGGAAGTTTACTTTTTCTAACTCCTCATACACTGTTCATCGGACTCTAACCAAAAACATGTCACAAAGCTTCTTTTGCTGCTCATGGTGCCAATAATTGGCTTGACCCTGGTATTGCTGCTTGCAGCTATATTTATTATTATTATTATTATTATTATTATTATTATTATTATTATTATTATTATTTATATTGAAAATTAATTGTGGAATAAAAATAGAGAATGGATTATAATATATAGTAACAGAAATCAATTAAAGCATTATAACAAAATGAGAAAACATTGTATATAACTGCCACAATAAAATTATAACATTTAAACCTAGTAGGCCATTTAAAAATAGAAAATCTTATGAAAAACTGCAAATTCTCAAAGCCCTGATTATCTACTTTGATACGAGCCATTAATATTACTGTCGAGTGTGACATCACAAATAAACTCAATGCTGAACACAGGAACCCCCAAAGCAGGTTGAATTCCATTTTTGGGCCTCTGGTAAAAAGAGTTAAATGAAAAATTTGAGTTCAGTGATAACGTTCACGTTTTATCTTTGACACTTCAGGCCTACCATGAAATGAAAAATCTAAATTGTACTAAAGCTCCAGTAACTCTTCAGTCTGCATTATTAAAACTGTAAAGCTTGTTTTATGCTAATGAAGCAGATGTGAATCATCTTAGCTAGGTAAAGCACAGAGATTTAATTCTGCTGGGATATATCATGCTTTGTTTAAAAGAGACATGGTGGATACTTTGTTTTGTGAAAAAACTCATCTCATAACCCATGTTTGCTTATAATAGGCACAGCCATAATTTGGACATATTGTATACTATGTATTCAATTATGTTGATAAAAAAAAAAAACAATGTGAAAATTTAAATATAATGTTTTAAACACTTCCACTCATTATGCTTAACCATTATGAAAAACACTTTATTGGGGTACACAAACTGGTCACAAATATCATAAGAGGTAAGTTTTAGACATTAAATTATATAGACTTTGTATTTGGAAACCTCCATGTTGTTACTGTGTTAGCTTTTTTCTTAATTTTTATTTTTCTAACCCCCATTGTGTCAAACACATTCTATGTGAACTCTAAAGGAAGTTTTTACACAAGCATTGAAGCAGTCTGTTGTCAAACACCTGCTAACTCATGCAAGGAAGCATCTTCCAACAGGCGTCATTCTGTCAGAGCTTCCAAATTGGCTTAAGGGTCTTGTGCAGCTTCTTATCTAAAGCTTCAATAATGTTTTGGCTCCTCTTGGTGCTTCATTCAAACCAGCTTGTCTCTGATCCCCCTCTCCCCTTTCTTTAAGGTTGTGTCAATACATGAAATGAGCAATTTGGTGTTTCAACCTAGGGTAAAGAGATTAATATAAAGAAAAACAAATACAAACAAAAATACACCCAACTGCTATGATGCAAGCCTTTTAGCATGCCCTTAAATTATAGCTTACCCTGGAGTCTGGCCATAACATAAGCTAATTAATTAGCTTAAATTGCTAAATATTAAAAATAATACAAGCTACATAAAATGCATACGTTTTGTCAGTCAGCAGCAGTTGTTTGACATACTAATGGGTGATATGGATAATCGATTCATATTCATATTAAACACTTACCAAATCAAGAAATCAGAATGGCTAGTATAATGCCAACTGCAGTTACTTTATATTCAAATATGTCATAATATCATGTAACCTATTTTTCTTGAAATAAATGAATGAGCAGTTTTACAGTATCACTGTTAACTTCTTATTTATCAAATATTGGTTGCTTCCAAAAAATATAATCATAACTGATCCAGTAATGTTCTCTATATTAAAAATAATATATGACCATGTTTGATGCAACCATCTGGCTAATATCCAGAAAACAAACAAAAACAAACAAATAACAAACAAACAACAACAACAACAACAACAAAACAACACTGGAAACTCATCTTGTGTTAATTTAATTGCTAGACACAAGAGTCTTATCTCAATGCTGATGTATAAAAAAATGTTACTATAGTGGTCACCCAGTGAAAGACCTTTAAATGTTTAGACCTTGCAATTCTGTCACCTAGGTTAATAAACATGTATTTGAATGTGTTTGAATGAAATATTTAGGACCTGCAACTAGGAGATAGCATTGCTTGAGTTCAATACCATTGTTGGTCTGTGCCTGTTGTACAGTGGATATAAAAAGTCTACATACCCCTTTTAAAATGTTTTTTTTTTTTATTATTATTAAAAGGACAGCACTAAGATAAATCATGTCAGATCTTTTCCCACCTTTAATATGAAATTGCAAAGTATACAAGTAAAATGAAGAACAATCCAAATCTTTTATAGGGAAAAAAAAGTTACAATAACCTAATAACACCCCTAAACTAATACTTTGTTGAAGCACCTTTTGATTTAATTACATCACTCAGTCTTATTGGGTAAGAGCATGCCACATCTTGACTTTGCAATATTTTCCCACTCTTTCTAGCAAAAAACATTCTATATCCATCAAATTGTAAGGGCATCTCCTGTGCACAGCCTGCTTCAGGTTACCCCACAGATTTTTAGTTGGATTCAGGTCTAGGCTCTGGCTAGTTCATTCAAACACATTGATCTTTGGGTTAAGCCATTCCTTTTGATTTGTTGATTTGGATGTATGCTTTGGGTCATTGTCATGCTGAAATGTGAAATTCCATTTTAACTTCAGCATGCTAATTTAGTTGGGCTTGGTATCATCATAGCACCCAAAGGTACTGAACAACACTTCCCAACAGCACCACATGTCCTAATTACTTTCACCTGTGCCTCATCTCACCCTCATTAGTGCTTCTATTTATTTTCTAGTGTTTCAGCACCTCATTGTCAAGTTTTTATTGTCATTTTCATGTCTTCTTGTGTGTGCACCACAGACTAGCGCTTAGTTGATGTGTTTTGCCTCTTATCCATTGTTTTATTTCATGATTCTTGCTCTTTATGTTCTTTTATTTGTTTTGCACTTTATTTTAATAAATCTGCACTTGCATCCAATGCTGCTGACTCCATTTGAAACACTTGGATGTATTTTTTGGAGAAAGGGCTTCTGTCTAGGCACCCAACCCCGTATCCCAGACATGTGACGAATACAAGAGATTGTCATGTGCAGTGAATAATCAGAACTCATCAGATATTCCTACAGTCCCTTTTAATGTTGCCATTGGTCCCTTGGCAGCCTCCATGGTAAATTTGTCTTGTCCTTTTGTAAATTTTAGAGTGATGTCCTGTTCTTGGTGATGTCTCTGTGGTGCTCCATTTTCTCCATTTGTTGATGGCCTTTATGGTGTTCCATGGTACATATAATGTTCTGGGTTTTTTTGGGTTTTTTTTTTGGGGGGGGGGGTTGTACCCCTCTATTCCTTTGCGCAGTGGGACCCTGTACAGGATTATTCAGCTCATTGCAGACAATGGCTTCAGCAGTCAGATACCAAGAAGATGACAAGAAAATCATATAGAAACAGCTGCTCTTTTTTTTGGTGGGGGGGTTTAATCAGAATAATTCAATTGATGACAGCTGTTTGATTACTTTTAACATGAGACTGAATGTGCTTGGTTAATTCTGAACACAGACACATCCCCAATTATAAAAGGGTGTGCACACATGCAACAAGGCTATTGTATTTTTTTTTTTTTCTATTTTTCCTTAAAATGTTGCTGATTGTTTTCACTTAATTTATATGTATTGTAATTTCACATGGAGGGTGTAAAAAGATCTGACATGATTTATCTTGGTTTCATGTTTTTATCACAAAACTTGCCATTTTAATAGGGGTGTGTAGACTTATGTCCATTGTAAGTGGATAGATGGCATGTATATACAAACCTGACCAATTACCCATATGTTTAAATTAACATTATGCATATTGCTACTCTAAAAGTTCATGACAAATGTTTTGGGGCCAAAACAAATCTGAGGGGATTCTGGGGAAATATGCTCCCAGACCCAACTAGTAAAGGCTTAGCCCCTCTGACCCATAAATCTCTAGTGATACCCCTGGGCTTGGAAATGACAGAGGGTAGCAGCAGAGAGGAAAAAGTGACTCCAGAGGCTGTGCTGTGTAAGGCAGATATGGAGATTAGCTAGCTCAGCTGTGACCAACTGCAGACATTTACACAAAGTTTCCAAAGGATACACAAAAGCACATGCTCTCACACACAAATGCACACACTGCATTATCCTTCCCCAAACTAATCTATGGCTCATACCAGTTCAATTCAATTACATTTTATTTGTATAGCACTTTTAACAATGTACATTGTCTCAAAGCAGCTTTACAGAAATATATAAACACAGGATACAGATATTAAGTATGTGAATTTATCCCTAATGAGCATGCTGGTGGTGGTGGTGGAAAGGAAATACTCCCTAAGATCATATGAGGAAGAAACCTCGAGAGGAACCAGACTCAGAAGAGAACCCATCCTCATCTGGGTAACAACGGATAGTGTGAAAGTAAAGGAAAGTTCATTATGATTTTTATATAAAGTCTGTTTTATTGAACTGGTCAACTGTTCACTAAAGGAGACAAGTGCAAAATTGTATGTGGTAATTGAAGTTCTAAGGCCATAGCAGCAACCGTAGTTCCAGCAACCACAGTGAGAATGTCCATGTGGAATTGAGGTCCAAAACCATTTTCATGGTACAAGTGGCACCATCCTCAGCAATCTCCAGGCTGCACTGCTTGGGGTTGTCCTCAGTGGCATAATGTAGCCTCCAGCTGATGAGAGCTCAATCCAGAGGTAGGGCATCAGGATGGATCAGGCAGGTCCGGAGAGCAGAAAGAGTCAGGATCACTGGCATCTCCATAATGTCATGTGTGGCTCGACAGAAGTAGAGAGGGAGAGGGAGGTAAAGAGAGGGAGAGATTGGTAGGCATGCTTACTATCACGTATTGCACAAGATTTTGTACTTTGTGTAAAAGAAAGTCTATTCATGGTAAGCTTGAGTAAACAAATGTTTTCATCCTAGATTTAAACACTGAGACTGAGTCCCAAGCACCAATTGGAAGGCTGTTCTATAACAGCTCAGCTTTGTAATAGAAAGCTTTATCCCCTTCTGTGGCCTTCACTACTTGTGGTACCAACAAATAGCCTGCACCTTTTGATCTAAGTAGGCATGGCAGATCATAAAAGACCAGAAGTTCGCTCAGGTACTGTGGCACAAGACTATTCAGTGCTAATAGGTCAATAGTAGTATTTTATAATCAATGTGAAATTTTACTGGGAGCCAATGCAGTGTGGATAAGATAAGGGTGACGTGGTCATACTTTCTGGTTCTAGTAAGGACTCTTGCTTCTGCATTCTGGACTAACTGGAGTTTGTTTATGCACCTACTGGAACATCCAGACAGTAAGGCATTACAATAATCCAGCTTAGAAGTGATGAAAGCATGAACTAATTTTTCTGCATCATATAGTGACATAATTTTTCTTATCTTAGCAATATTTCTAAGATGAAAGAAGTCTATCCTAGTAATATTATCTACATGAGCGTCAAATGAAAGACTGGGGTCAATAATCACACCAAGGTATTTTACTGCTGCACATGACAAAACAGAAAGGGCATCCAGAGTTTCTATGTAATCAGAAAGCTTACTTCTAGCTGCATATGGTCCTAGTACAAGTACTTATGTCTTGTCAGAATTAAGTAAAATGAAGTTAATAAGCATCCAATGTCTAATGTCCTTTACACATTCCTCAACTTTAATAAGCTGCTGTCTGTTGTCTGGCTTTGCTGAAACATACAGCTGTGTATCATCAGCATACCAGTGGAAGCTAATTCCATGTTTACAAATAATTTGACCCAGAGGTAGCATATATAAAGTAAAAAGCAGTGGGTCTAAAATAGAACCTTGTGGAACACCAAACGTTACCTTGGTATGCGTGGAGAAGTCGCCATTTATATCTACGAACTGACAGCAATCGGTCAAATAAGACCTAGTCAGGAGAGGGCTGTTGCCTTAATGCCAACAACATTTTCTAGTCTATCAAGGAGAATAGTATGACCAATGGTATCAAAAGCTACAATAAGGTCAAGTAACACAAGCAAGGAGACACAACCCTGATCAGAGGCCAATAGTAGGTCATTTACTACTTTAACCAATGCTGTCTCTGTGCTATGATGAGGCCTAAATCCTGACTGGTACATTTCATGAATGTTATTCCTATGTAGGTACGAGCATAACTGCTGTGCTACAACCTTTTCTAATATCTTGGAGATAAAGGGGAGATTTTATTATTGGCCTATAACTGGACAGTTGACATGGGTCAAGGTCAGGTATTTTAATCAGGGTTTTGATAACTGCCAGTTTAAATGATTTAGGAACATAGTCAATGCTAAGGGAAGAATTTATTATTTTTAGAAGGGGTTTGCGTAGATCTGGAATAATCTGTTTGAAGAAACATGTAGGTAAGGGATTTAGTGTACAAGTTGATTATTTTGCTGAAGAGATTAATGAAGTTAGTTTGGTCTCTCTAAGGGGAGTAAAATGTTCTAATCATTGATCTGATATTGCTATATTACCATCTACATGGTTAACTGAATTGCATATCTAATATTTACCAATGAAAAAATTCATGAAATCATTGCTGCTCTAAAATGATTATGTGCCTGTTTCTGTGATGGTTTTATTCCTAGTTAATTTTGCTACCGTGTTGAATAGAAATCTAGGATTGTTTTTGTTTTCTTTTATTAAGGTGGAGAGATAAAATTTTCTAGCAGCACCAAGAGATTTTCTATAGTTCAGGAGGCTCTCCATCCATGCTGTTTGAAATACTACCAATTTGGTTTGATGCCATTTACATTCTAATTGTTGAGTGGTCTGTTTTAAGGTATGTGTGTGATCGTTATACCAGGGTGCTAGCTTTTTCTCTCTAATAATTTTTCTTTAAAGTGGAGCCATCCTATCTAGCATGTACTGGAGCATTGACTCTAAGAATTCAGTCACTAGATCAAGTTCTTTGGGATCAGACAGTGATCCAAATATAATTGATGTCTCTAGGAGGTTATTGATGAAACTCAATAGCTGTGCAGTAGCTGACGTGAATGTACGTTTTACATGGTAGCATGGTGAGGTGCAAATATTATGATCAATACGCAAATTAAACGAGATGTGATAATGGTCTGAGACAACTTCAGACTGCGGAAGTGTTACTATATTTTCTATATTTAATCCGTATCTTAATATCAGGTCAAGAGTGTGACCACCATTATGAGTGGGTCCTATTACATTCTGATTGACCCCTACTTAATCTAAAATAGACACAACCGCTGTTCTCAGAGGATCTTTTGGGTTATCAAAAATTAATATTAAAATCATCAATGATTAATGCTTTGTCTAGAGAAACAACCAGGTTTGAGATAAAATCTGCAAATTCACCAAGGAATTCAGTATATGGCCCTGGGGGTCTGTAAATAATTATTGGTGGATTCAACTTTGTTTGTGGCTACATATGTTATACTGGTATAAAGAACTTCAAAAGAGTTGAATTTATGACTAGGTTTTTGTGTGACGCCTAGATTATGACTATAGATGAGTGCAACACCTCCTCCTCTGCCAGTTAGATGAGGCTGATGTATATAACTGTATCCAGGAGACTAGCTTCATTTAGTGCTATGTACTGGTTTCTGTTAAACACATTATATTAAATTCCTAATCAGTAATGATTTCATTAACAATAAGTGTCTTAGACGTAAGAGATCTAATGTTTAGTAGTCCTAGCTTCAGATCAAATTGCTGGCAGTGCATTCAGTATGATCAAATTTTATGTTAATTATGTTACTAAAACAAGCTTTCTGAAAATTTCTATGTATTTGTTTAGCTAGGGGAACAGACACAGTCTCTATAGGATGGACTACAAATGCCGAATTATTATTTGAACATTGACTATGATAAATGTTATTACTGTTGGAAGTTGTACTTACGGCAGGCAGTCACATGGTGTGTAGCATCTTGGAGATGTTGTCTGACAGGAGATCCACTCCGAGTCTGCTGGGGTGCAGGCCATCAGCACAGAATAACCTAGGACGCTCCCAGAAGAGATTCCAATCATTAACAAAGGGCAGATGATATTAACCACTCATTTAAGGCGAAGAGTCTACTGAACCTTTCAAGTCCACGTCTGTATGTGGGGAGAGGTCCAGACACGATGATCTTCGTTGTGGGCGATCTGCTTTGTACCATCTCGATCAGGCTGCCGAAGTCCCTCTTCAGGATTTCCGTCTGCTGCAGCCTGATGTTGTTCACCAGCTCCGATGCTCTCGTCTTTCTTCAGTTGTTTTCTTCCTTTCTATTGATTATTAGTAATGTATCTGCAGTTACCTGTTTGTCTTTGAAAAAATATATTTAAAGCTGCTGGATGTAAGAGTTTGGAATTTCACCAACTTTGGTAGATAAATGCTACTGCAAGCTATTCGTGAAAAAAAAAACCTTCATGATTTGGGTTGTGCTAAATCTGTTTCTGTTGCATGGAGTAATCTCAGGTTTGTGCCCTAAACCATATACTGCACACTGCAAATAAGTATTGCTGTTTAGTATAGCAGTATGTGATTTATATTGCAAGTATTTATAATATTAAGGATATAATTATTTGTTGTCATTATCACATTTTCCTGTCTTACAGAAGTAAGAATTGATATTTTAATGTGCACACTGATGTGACTATGCACATTTAGTGAGCACTAGGTAAATAAACAAAACCTCTCACTTTCAACAAGAGATTCTCTTTTATCTGCCATTAGCTGGTTATCCTTCACTGTAAGCTTGCCTGATGTAATGCAGAGATGTTCGTGCATCACCAATGCTGCTATGTAACTCTGCTCATTCTGTGGAATCATAAACAGCTCATAACACACAGAAAAAAACATATCTAAAAATGTACCTAAAATATAAGTTTTGGTTGAAGGGGAAATGTTGCTCTGCTGTAACTGGTGCTGGACAACCAGATCAATATTGGTACTTACCCTAAGGCTATGCACAGCTTCGGTACTAGGTTAGCCTGCTAACTAGAGCTAGATTGCTAAAATCCTGTGAAAATAATAAAACTATTTTTAGTCAATAAAAGACACAGATTGGTTGAGGAAATGTGCATACTATTACAATATGAGTCTGAATTGCAAAGGTACACAGAAACACAAAGTGCAACTTGGTTATCCACTAGCCAGTTATGTCTATTTCTATAGATTAAACAACGTTATAACTGTGTAATGGAACAAATTCAACAATGAGGATAAATCAGATGACTATCATTTACTCGCTTCAGTCTCTTTAATTACCCTAATAGTGTCACATAAATGCATGTAATATTGCCATTATGTTATGTCTATTTCTATAGATTAAACAACGTTATAACTGTGTAATGGAACAAATTCAACAATGAGGATAAATCAGAT
>JANDJT010000032.1:9837616-9848958 GCA_024331685.1 Stegophilus panzeri
ATGATGCCATGTATCCTAACAAAATGTCCAGGTCCTCTGGCAGAAAAACTGCCCCAAAACATTAAAGAGCCACCACCTTATTTAACCATGGGCATAAGGTACTTTTCCATATGGCTACATCTCTGTGTAAACGAAAACCACCTCTGGTGTTTATTGCCAAAAATTTTGTCGTGACCCCCAGTTTCAGAACCACTGGCATAATGGATTATCTTTTTAACTCATCAAATCACAATCCTCTTGTCTTGTCCTCTTGTCATCAAATATCTTCCTCTTGCTCTAAAATCTTTATTCTGACAGTTTCACACTAGGTCTCATCTATAAACCCCTATGATGTGATGTACAGTATGATCTTATATCACAGCGCAGTTGAATTCTCAAATCAGATGGTTCATTTTCTATAACAGAACAGCTCTGACAGCAGTCCCGGCTGTAACATAAGAATCGGTTTATATTAATGCTTTAGTAATACATTATTGTTTTTATCTAAGGCTAATAATAAATAGATTAAATAATTTGAAATGTAGATTATTTAAAAAAAATATATAATCATTTAGAAGGTTATGTTTTTTGTGGAATTTATGAAAGGAGTCTTGGATGTCCACTGTGACTAAGCCTCCTGACACCGGACAGTCTTCAGGACAGAGGAGTTTGTAATTTCCAGTTTCTCATTAACATGACAAGCAGTGTTTTGTTTTTTGTTTGTTTGTTTGTTTTTTGAAATTCAAGAGAGAGAATACAGGAGAGGCTGGTGAGGAACTGTTTGTAGCTGCTATAATGTAAAGGACAACATGAACTAGCTTGTCCCAGAGTTCAATAACAAAGTGCAGTAACATTAAATGTAACTATAAATGCATCATTCTTTAATAAATTAAAATTGTAATCATTGGCAAATTGCTGTGGTATAAGCGGAATAACATACTTTGGAATGTGCTCTTATACGAATACAATCCACTTCAAGATTTACTTTGAAACATGTTTCATGAAACAAAACACCAGAGAATATAAGCACTCAGGACACATTCACATCACTATACATTTATGTTACATACATAAGAGGTATCTCAAGGACATACTTCAAGGTTGCACACATTATCATGTTAGATGTTAAATTAGTCCTTTATGACATGTAGTTCCATTTATCCTTTCATCCATGCAGTGAACCTACTATATCAAATATATACAGCCATGCACTGATCACATCAGTAGATGCAGAGATAATTTTTACACAAGGCAATTTTAGCTTTTGGTGCTCTTTTAAAAAGAGCAAAATATCAAATGGCTATAGACTCCCAGAGGAGCACAGAGGTCTCAGCCCCACAATTCACTATAGTCACCCAAAAGTTCATGGTTTTATCAGTGTAAGATTCCTTTGAATGCAACTTGGCTAATGAACAACCCGATGAACAAGTCAGGGGAAAGGTTTTTTTTTTTTAACAGATCATTAGCTCATATGCGTTGTGACAACAGAGATTCACTGTCACTGTGAAGAAAATAAGCTGCAGAGTCTCATCTTCAATGTATAGAGAAAGAGAGAGAGAGAGAGAGAGAGAGAGGGAGAGAGAGTGATAGAGAGAGAGAGAAGAGTAGTGCTGTTGATAATATATATTTATTCTGAAGGATGGGTAAAAATATACAATTTTTGTTTGGGTATATAGATTTTTTTCTTTTAATAGATATATTGATCTTTACTGTTCTTTGGGTAATGTAAACATGTGAGTTTTCATCTTCAACACATACTCAATATTAGGTGGCTATCTAAAGAGCAAACACCCAGAGGCCATTTATTAATGGGAAGTAATTATTTCTGCCTGCCTGTATGGACATTATATAGGAGGCTTTTAGGCAAGGCAACACTCAAAATTTTCAGAAATTGCAGAATTTTCTTAGAGAAGGCTGTAGCAAAAATTATCAATGATGTAGCTAATTATATCAAGTAGCAGCTGCTTTGTCAGACTAAAGAGGTCTCTATGGTACTACAAGTTAATTCAACATATGTGCATAGCAAAACATTGAGGCTTGCCATGTATGTTTTTAGGATGATTTCTGTGGAAATTGCCAACTGATTCAACAGGGGCTGAAATCTTGAAAACAGTGTATAATTGTTATGTAAGAGCCAGAGGTTGGTCACTCTGTGTTAAGGTCTGCATGTTAAGATCTGCATAGAGCGTATACTGCCATAATAACTAGTCAGCTGTGGAAGTGACTAGTTAAAGATTATGTACTGTTATACAGAATCTTGGTTGTCTTCCATGGTATCATTATCTTCCATCTGCATCAGTGCTGATGCTTTTTTTATGTTGTTTTGGGGTTTTTTTTTTTTTGCCTTTTTTTTAATCTATATATTTCCCACCAGCAGTTTTCATCAGCAGATAACCAGGATGCTACTCATATCACAGCATCCCAGTGAATATGCTGGTATACATATCACTGGTCATTAACCTATTCTATTAATATGTTCCCCATAAACTGTAATTCCTAGAATATATAACATAAATATAACTCTTGATTTGCATTGTCAGCCAAAGGAGAATGGGGTTCTGCTGAGTTTTAGCTTCTTTCAAGGCTTCTTCCTTATAGCTCCACTTTGGTGAGTTTTTTTTCTTTGTTGTTCTCAACCTTAGCATGCTTACTAGGGCTTTAATATCTTGATAGCTATAAAGCTGCTTTAAGACAATCTGAATTGTAAAAAAAAATAATAATAAATAAATTAAAAAAACATTAAAGCCACCTGCCTAATATTGTGAGGGTCCCTTTTGGGTCACCAAAACAGCTCTGACCCCTCAAGGAATGAACAGCTTTGCTGTGGTACCTGGAACCAAGTTGCGAGGTGGGGCATCGATGGATTGGACTTGTTTGTCCAGCATAACCCACAGTTGATTGATCAGATTGAGATCTGGGAAATTTGGAGGCCAAGTGTGGCAGGGCACATTATCCTGCTGAAAGAGGCCACTGCCATTAGTGAATTCCATTGCCATGAATGTGTACATGTAAAAGTAACCTCCACATGAATGCCAGAACCCAAGGTTTCACAGCAGAACATTTCCCAGAGAATCATACTTCCTCCGCTAGTCGCCCTTCTTCACCTAGTGCATCCTGGTACCATTTCTTCCTCAGGTAAGTGACACACACGCACTCAGCAGTCCACATAATGTAAAAGAAAACATGATTAATCAGACCAGGCCAACTTCTTCCATTGCTCCATGGTCCAGTTCTGATGCACACATGGCCATTGTAGGTGCTTTCAACATAGACAGGGGTCAGCATGGGCACTCTGACCAGTCTGCGGCTACGCAGTCCTATTTGCAGCAAGCTGCAATGCACTGTGTTCTGACAGCTTTCTGTCATAGCCAGCATTAACATTTTCAGCTATTTGTGCTTCAGTAGCTCTTGTGTGGGATGGGACCAGACAGGCTAGCCTTCACTCCCCATTTGCATCAATGAGCCTTGGGTTACCAGGACCCTCTCGCCAGTTCACCACCTTCCTTGGACCACTTTTGGTAGGTACTAACCACTGCACACTGGGAACACCCCACAAGACCTGCCATTTTGGAGATGCCCTCACCCAGTTGTCTAGCCATCACAATATGGCCCATGTCAGAGTCACTCAGATCATTACACTTACCCATTTTTCCTGCTTCTAACAATCAACTTCAAGAAATGGCCGTTCACTTGCAGCCTAAAATATCCCACCCCTTGACAGGTGCCATTGTAAGAAGATAATCAATGTTATTCACTTCAATGATAATGGTGTATTTTCCTTATGTAAATGAGGTCAGAGGTACTGTGTCTGGTATTTAGTCTTATATAATAGCTGTTGTAGATCAGTGTGACTCATGTCAGTTAGAGCTGACATGTTTGTGATTGTTTTCACTTCGTCTTTGCTGGGCTGCACACTCTCTGGCAGTTTCACATAACATTTCACATAACTACTTCATTTCACTACTTCTGCCTGCTGTCAGCACTGAATTTTATGTCCATCTCCACTGCCCTCTGCATTTCATCAGATGAAACAGTAATGACCATGTCCTATGATGTGGCATACACATCACGAATGTCTCTAAAATGTAATTTTGTTGGAAGATTTCACTGGTGGATTTTATGGAAAATGAGTAACATTTAAATATGTAACATCTCCAAAGAATGTGGACAGTGTTGTGGAATGATAATTGATGTTCAATATCTATTCTTTTTGTCAAGTTTGAGAATATTCTTGTACCAGCTATCTTGCTTTGAACATCGTTAGCTTTTGTATAGAGAAATTTGGACACTTAATTACTGTTCCCACAAAACTCCATAACTGTGTCTAGTGCACAGGCAGCTGGGAGCATGGAATGAATGATTAGGGTAAAGACTGAAGTGGAAATTATTTTAACTGACTTCTTTGCCAATAAATATAATGATATAAATATTAATAATAAAAAGTAAGCAGTAAATTTTCTATCAGCTGAGGTATTGTTGACAGCGCATGGCTATGCACAGACCAGCCCATCCTCTGTTTATACAGCAGTATTTCTTTTATCATAATTGAAATATTAGTTTTATTTGCCTTAATTAACTGTATAGGTTTGGGTTGGCTTGCTTTCTTTATTTTTCATATTCTTTAATTAATGCCAGTAATATAAAATGACTGGTTTTCACAAAATGTCCCTGATGTTATACAGTACTTAATTCCTGATCTAGTTAATTAGCATAAGAATGTGTTTTTGATACTGGATAAAGTCATCTGCTAAATGCTGCAAATGTAATAAAAAGCCATTTAAACTACAGTATATTCCATATTTACAAGTACATGCATATATTTACAGACACTCAGGACCATAAGAAGGATACAAACTTTTTTCCCTCCCTTTCCAGAACCTTCACACTAACTGTTCCTCAGTGGTGGAATGAACTTCCAACCTCAATCCAAACAGCAGAATTTGTCACTATCTTCAAAAAACAGCTAAAGACCCACCTCTTCCATAAACAGCTAACTAACCCCTAAAATGCTAACCCCACATTATCCTAAAAAAAAACAAACAAACACAAAAAACAAAAAAAACAAACAAACAAAAAAAACCACATACTCTGGCACTTACACCTTTACTCTTCGCACTTTGTTTTTCTAGAACTCAATTAAAAGATCTTGTATGGTAGCACTACTTGGATTGTTCTCCACGCTTTGCTTGTATTTCCTCATTTGTAAATCGCTTTGGATAAAAGCGTCTGCTAAATGAATAAATGTAAATGTAAATGTGAAGTTACAGCATTTACAAGTACTAAAAAAATTTTCATAAATGTTTGTATGACTGGTTTACAAATAAATCTGTTTGCATCCAGCTTTGTAAATGAGGCCCATTAAGTGTCTCCTTTTGTTTTATGTGAGTCTAATATTCTTCACACGGGACAACGTTTAGCCCCTCACAGATGCTGTCTGCCTAGTGCTTTGCTCCTGAATGTTTAATAGAGGATGTTGGTATCCCTGCTGAAGTCATTTTACACCTGCGTAATTACCACCTTGTCAGTGGATGCCAGATGTACATTATCTGGAAGTTATGCTGCAATTGTATAATGTTCTCCTCAGCCTCGACCCCTACCTCAAATTTGTTCACTAATCCATGTAGTTCTTCACTCTTTCATATACAGTATTAAGTGCATTTACCTTAGTGCATTTCGTAAATTTATTTTTTATATAGCTTGTTCTATGCACTCATCTATAAAATTATTGTTCTTGATGCATAGTTTTACTCATATACTTTTATGTTTGCCTTCTTGTGTTGTCCCGGAGCAACTTCAAAACATGAATTTTAATTTCTGCTCAGGTTTTTCATTTATGCTAGTCTGTGCAGTGCTTTTTCTCTATTTATGGTTGCCACTACACTGCTTTGATCAGACTATGGCCTTAGTCAGGGTCTGTTCTTAATTCTTAGTCTGGCCTTAGTCTGTTATTACTTAGCAACTTTACAAAAAGTACATAATTGGCTTTCAGACCTGCATATGAGCCACATGCCCAGGCTTTTCAAAAATGCCTGCATGTCATTGTGCATTTTTTTGATTGTTTGTCACAAAATTTTATATTAATACTAACATATATAATTTTGTTCAATTTTTCAATGTTTTTATTTTATTTAATTTTTCAATGTCTGATTAATTTCTTTTAGCATTTTGTTGATTTTAATAGGTGGACGTGTGGATTATTGTGGGTCTGCACTGGGAGGGGGGTGTTTGGGGTCGAGCTAGAGGGGTGATAAATAACATGGAACACCTGAGCCTTGTTGTCCCTCGAATAAGTATGTGAGATCTCGATCTCTCTCTCTCTCTCTCTCTCTCTCTCTCTCTCTCTCTCTCTCTCTCTCTCTCTCCCCATATCCAGTGAATTGAGCATGTGTGCTTGTCTGGGGCATGAGCTGAAAACCTGCAACTTTAGTTGTTTTGAAAAAAATGTATAGTTTTAAAAGTACTGACTAACTGCCGAGGGCATGAGCCCAAATAAAAAGCTCAGACGGATTTAAGAGCATTTCATCTTACTCCATTGAATGGTGCTTTGGCCTTATTTTCTTTCTGCTTGTAAGCATTTACATTTTTTCCATCAAGTCTACTATGTGAACACCTAACCAACCCATAAAAAAAAATAATAATAATAATAATTTACTCTGGCACTTACACCTCTACTCTGCGCACTTTGTTCTTCTGGAACTCAATTAATGGATCTTGTATGGTAGCACTACTTGTATTGTTCTCTGCTTGATATTGCTTTGCTTGTATTTTCTCATTTGTAAGTCGCTCTGGATAAAAGCGTCTGCTAAATGAATAAATGTAAATGTAAATGTACTACATATTCACTGTCAGTTCTAAAATGCATTTTTGTCCTACAAGGCAAAAATACTGAAGCTCAATACTAATGAAATACTCAGCGATATGTAGTAAAGCCTATGTTTTGGCAGAAGTACATGAACACATGTAAAAAGCATAAAAAAGCAAGCAATGCAATGTAGATAATACAAAATTAGTTTAGGAAAAAAGCTCAAAACACCAGGCAGACATACAAAGAGAAAAGCAAGGCTCTGACTATTCAAGACAAGTAAAAGACAAGATTTTGCAAAATGCCTGAAATGAACATATTCTTGAGGTAAGAAACAACTGGAAAACCAAGAAGATAAACAGAATGGGTCTATTCAGTGGAGAAACATGTATTTGTTATGTTGTGACCCGTGATAGAACCCTGCATCTACAGGCTTTCCCTATAGAAACTACTTTTGCTGTGAGTTCTCCCATCTGTCTGTGGAGAGAATGATGGCTGCAGCGGCTTCACTAAAGTAAAGTGGAAGGTAGATGTGATTCTGTATATGTGGTGAGCTGGTAATTGTAGGTGATAGCAACATAAGGTTACTTTGATTATATTGGATTATATTTTTATATGGGAGCTACATTCTGGTATTGCTTTTGGAGTATTCTTTGGTGGTGTGCATGGGAAGCTTGCCAGATATATCCAATGTTTTAGAAACATACATTGGTCTGCTACAGAAACATCCACAGGCTTCCGACACTGTGGAAACAGAGAATACACTGAAAAGGAGTAAGGTTAGTTGATGTATTGATTAGTAGATTTTGAGCATATTCAGCCCATGGCAACTGCAAGAACCAGCTACAGTCTTGTTGTTGTTGCAACCTTCCAATCTCCTGAGTAAGCTGTGGGGTCTGTGTGTTAGCTTGAGGATGGTTAAAACTAAATTACATTGATATTGCACATTTTGTAAAGAAAAGTTAAGGGATCACATGAGAAATTGTCAGATCAGAAGCAATACATGTATCTTCAAGACACTGCAAATGTTCAGAATATTCCATTCATTTTTACCCAGGGTCTTCTTTTGTTTTTGAAGATGGGAAAAAAACAATAACAGAACAACAAAAGAACAGAGAGTGGACCTAACCAACAGACTTTGGGGGGGTGGATCATGAGCAGAATATTGATTTGACCCTGTAAATTTAAACCTGTGTGGTGTGGGTGGTTCTACCAAACTTGAACTTGGCACAAATACTATTTATTTATTTATTTATTTATTTATTTATTTATGTGTTTATTTATTTATTTATATTTGGCACATATATAGAACTCTTATTTAAAGACTGAATAATGACTCACAAATAAGGCAGTCTCTACTAATGTCTTAAGTCAATTCTAGAAAATTAATAATATTAGTGGATGGATGAGCAACCAGTGATTATTAAAGGGCATTCACATTTCACATACTAGATCCTAATTACATGTTTCCTGTTAGCTTAAATATATTTTCTTTGCACACAGAAAGTTGTAATAAATAAGGAAATCATTAAGGATTTATGGTTTGGTGAAAAAAAAAAAAAAAAAGTTCTATACTATTTTTCTATACTTTTAATATTATTACTCATTCTGGAACAGAAACATTCTGGAAGAGAGATCTACAGTCCATACAATTTTGTATAATTTATTTCCTTCTCTATAACAGCATATATTGCCAATATATTGTCATCAATATATTGGTTATATATTGATGTTGGCTAACATTGGTTAAATGTTGGCTTATTATAATAATAATAATAATAATAATAATAATAATAATAATAATAATAATTAGTGGTGCATGAAAAGCACTACTATTGTTCTTGTGCATACTTATTATAATTAGTGGTGCTTGAAAAGCACTACTACTGTTATTCGGCATACTTATTATAATTAGTGGTGCTTGAAAAGCACTACTATTGTTATTCGGGATACTTATTATTATAATTATAATCAGTGGTGCTTGAAAAGCACTACTATTGTTCTTGTGCATACTTATTATAATTATAATAATTATTCTTCTTCCACTTTGTTTTCGGTGCGTAACTTGTCCCGCACCGTTTGTTGCAGATCAACGGGTGAGGTGTCATTCGGCTTATCGTTCGGCTTATTGAGGAGAGGTGTGCTATAACTTTTATAAGCGATCGGAATGCCGGAATTCCCGCTATGGAAGCTCAAATTCAGAAAATTTCCCATAGACTTGCATTGAGTTTCGAAAGTATTGGCCCTCTAAACAGAAAGCTCTAAAAGTATTGCCTCTGTACATATTCAGTTCTAAAATGTATTGGCACCCCGCACAGCCAGCTCTCAAAAGTACTGGCGCCCTTGACGGTCGGCTCTCGGAAGTATTGGCGCCCCATCCTTGTTTCGCCACGGCAAGCACCACTCACATTTTCTTCAGGAAATGTACCAGTCTAGTTATTATTATTATTATTATTATTATTATTATTATTACTACTACTACTACTACTACTACTACAGGAGTAGTACTTGACCACTGTCTTGTGTTACTATACAAAACAAGGCTGTGATGACTATAAGGATGTTGAAGTTCCAGGGAATTGGGACCAGAATTGGGAAGACAACTTAATTGCTAAAACAGCCAACTCTCTATCCTACTGATTAAGTTCTACAGTTATCAGTGAATATTTACTTACAAACCCCTTAACAGCCTTGTTTGGTTCTGCCAACAAGTAGAGCAAGCTGCAAAACACATTGTTAGACTGAAAAGACTATACAAAGAAATTAGCCAGGACCCCACCAGGACATGTTTACCCCAAGGTCCAGAATGTGGAAAGGAAAAATAATCAATGACTCCTTGCACCCTTTCCACCACATACTCTTTTTCTCTGAACATTTTACTCTGCCAGAAATGAAAAATGTATATGCCTCAAACCTGCAAATATCAGGGCAATTTACAAACTTACAAATACTCCAACATGTGTGATTAGTATATAAATGTGAGCAGTGTGTTTAAAGAGTAATATTTGGTACCTATTTTGCAATTGCTTATATATACACAATGTGTCCCTACACATAGCAATTTGGAGATATCATTTGTCAGTGCGCTAGTTATTTTGTATTTCTGCTGATAGTAACACTCTGTAGGCTGGTTTGTATCAATTCACACCAAAACATACTTGTGCAAATGCACACATAACAGGTCATCTGCTCTACCCAAAACAGCTACTTCCTGTTTATCTCACCCTCTAAGTGTTTAATGATGCACAATTCCTCCAGGTCCCATTCAAATTGTAATCCTGTTTTATTTATTCCAGATTGTTTTCTTCTTGTCCTGTTGTAAAACAATACATGTCTGGCCCCTATTTGATTATTCTAGTCAATGATAACATAGAAACTTCAGAGAAAAGTACAGTCATGGTATAAAGTGGAGATTGCCCTCCTCTGCCATTCCAACTACATCCTACACATGCTTCAGGTCCATTCATACCACTGGTCTCTTTTCTTCCCCACATTCAACACTGCTTGCATGTTTCTTTTAGATTGCACAAACATATTTAACCAATTACCTTACAAAGTACTCAGTCATGATTTATAGGAAATAATAAGTTAAATGAATGCATATGGTGTTTTGCTAGACATATTTAGATTAACCTCTTACAAGGAACAGCAAAGGCCACTTTTTGCATTTTTAATTTATATAAAGCTAGTATTTATAATCAAACAATGAGATAGAGGATACATTTCCAACATGGTAACTAAAAGGTCATTGTTTGCAACCCATTATTTTAACGTTAAATGGAGTTAAAGTAATTCCATTTAATATTTACATAATACATAATATAAATCCATTGCCTTGCACCAATCTCTGCCATTGGTTTTAGGTGAGCGCAGGGTTCCCTTTCGAAGAGAACTTCGACGTTGCGTTTAGCATAACACTATGGGGAGCGCCTCTCGTGTGCAACCGGCATGTGAAGCTTGTGTAAAATCATGCCTATTTATAGGCCTGCCATGATCAGGTGACGTGGCAATTAAGCGCGTCGCGTGATATAAATATGGCACCTGTGCCATAAATTTGGCACCACCATCAGCCTTTATTATCTTCAGCGAAAGACTGCATGTTAGTTTGTTTAAAGAAACAAAAAGAGGCTTCATTTCCTCTCTATCTTTTCTCAAAATCTCAGAACTTTTCTCTCCCTTTAAAAAAAAAAAAAGAAGGAAAAAAAAGGAATGAGAGAGAAAAATATGACTGAGAGAATTCAGGAAGTGTGTTACGGCTTGCTCCCGTTTCATCAAGGGGAATAGTGCACACTTTCTGGGTGTAGTGACCAGGGGTGTAGCGTGCAATGGCAGCCTCGAGAGGCTGCACAAGGTAATGCCTACATTAAGCAGCTCGGCTTGCAACTCGCGCTCTTCTCGGAAGCTGAAGCGAGTTGGGTTTAAGAGCCTCGCGAATCTGGGCCAGCCGCTGCCGAGGCAGCTAGCCGTCTCAGGTTCGAGGGGTTTCTTATGGATCTGGAAGAGGAGCCGGAGACGAGCGCTGCTCTATCTCTTGCTCTGTCTTCCGGGTTCGGCTCTCCGC
>JANDJT010000032.1:9877189-9887325 GCA_024331685.1 Stegophilus panzeri
TAAGAACTCCAGGACTGTAGCTATTGCACAGTTCACTGGGTCTAGCTGGCGTTCCTCACACCACAAGACAAAAAGCCGCACTTCTTGAAAAAAAAGGGGAGTTTTCTGCAGTGTGAGGAAGATTTATTTTCACTGGGGAGAAAAAAGCTCCTCCAGCCTTAGTAATCACTTCAAGAAGCTCTTTATATGCTTGAGAGCTGATCTCAGTTTTTAGCCCACCCTTCTGGCTCCTTGGAGTCAGAGAGAAATTTTTTTTGGCTTTCCATAGCGGAAGGAGGAGTTGCAATGCGAGCTCCAAAATCCGGTGGAGAGCCGGACCCAGAAAACCCAGAAAGAGATACAGCAGTGCTCGTCTCTGGCTCCCCTTCCAGATCCACACGAGATCCCTAGGACCTGACCCAGATCTGCGAGGCTCTGAAACCCAACTCCCTTTGGCCGAGAAGAGAGCAAGTCATGAGCAGATCTGCCTAATTGTAAGGCGTTCACAATGCGCACAGTCAGACTTCTTGAGGGCTGCCCTGTTATGCTCCAACCCTAGACAGTTCACACAGAAAGTGTCTAAGTTACCCCCATGATCAAATGGGAGCAAGGCGTAACATGGCGCGGTTCACAGGTGCCATTTTTATATCACGCGATGCACTTAATTGCCATGTCACCTGATAACAGCAGGCCTATAAATAGGCATGATGTTACACAAGCTTCAGATACCTGTCACGCGCGAGGGCGCTTCCCACAGCATGGAGCTCACTCAACATTGAGTTCCCTTTGAAAGGGAAGTGTAAAATATTGGCAGCTCATTGGCAGGACTTTGCCATGTAATTTAAAAAATTTACATTTTCTGTTAATTTATGGATTACCTACAGTAAATTAAAAAGAAAAAACAAAATCGTTCAATCTTATACCTACAGCAACAAAAATTTAACTGTTTTCTGTTAGTTAATGGTGTACCTACAGTAATAACTCTTGCTAAAAAAATTCAAAGAAATCTTTTGTGATAAAAAGTGATTTTTTCATTAACTTATAGATCGTTCACAATCCTGAAAAAATACTAAACTAAGAACATGAACATATGTCTGATTATTGGAATTTTTTTTAAGGAAAGAAAGCTTTTAAAGAATGACAGGGATGGGGGGGGGGGGGGGCGGGATGAGCTTCTTCTCTGCAGGTAAGATGAAGGCTGTAAACAAAATTGAAAAAATATATTACTGATTTATCACTGATACAACAATTAAAAGAGACAATTGGAAAGCTCTTGCTTCAGCAAATAATTGGATTGCTTTTAGAGGCAAATTTAATAATAAATTAACAAAGTGGGCATATTTCAAGTCAATCTGAGAATCCAGTAAAGTAAAATCAGTAGACAAAATGGTGGAAGACGCTAGCTACCTACCAAGCTAACTGGCAACAGCACCAACTGTCAGCTGTCAGCTATCAACTACCATGAAATCTCAGACCTAAACCAGGATGAAACTACTAAAAAGAACAGCAAAAAGAGAAGTGAAGCAAAAACAAAGATAAGAAAAGGAAATAAACATGAATAAGAAGGATTAATTACATAACATTCCTGAGGGGTATCAACATTTTTATTTAAAGAAAAACTGGACTTCCAGTACATCCATGTGAAAAAAAAACATAGCTAAACACCTTAGCTCTGTATATAAAGAAAGGGGAGAACACAGCAGTCTGTTTTTTCTCAATTGGAAAAATGGACCCAAAACAACAACAACCAGATTGATGGAGTCTAGATAGTCTGAAGATCCACTACCCAGAGGACATGACCAGTGAAGCAGGGAGGACAACATACTGAAATAAGCTGCTCAGATATCACCCTGAGTCACTCAGAGCAGACTTTAAAAGGCAAGGTGAAAGAGCAGTAATGACAGACGATTACACCGCCATACTTACATGGCAGTAAAACAAAGAACAATGTTGCACTAACATTATACACTTGAAATGTGGTTGTTTATCAGAGATGCAAGTGTGCATGGACCCGCCAGATGCTACTTCAGTCTGTCTAAAACAAAGAACAATGTTACTGCTAATACATACTAATAGTACACTGTGTTTTTTTGTGTGTCAGAGATGCAAGGAGAGAGAGAAAGAGATTTCTATAATCGTTTAAGTGCAATAAACAGAGAAAAAGAAGGCTGTGATTGGCGGCTTTCTGCATGTGCACTTCGGGTGTTTGTAGACAGAGAACCATCTGTAGACAGTGTGTGAGTAGCGAATTGAGTTACTTGGTTGTGTTCTCTATCACTATTCATATCTCTATGAAATGTTTAAAATCTCTTGAAAGTTTAAACTGGCAAGTTTTAAAAACGCATGCAAAGGATAAACTTTCATTAAGACACGGCACTGCAACATCACATGAGCATAACAGCAATAGGGACAATAATCCAAAAGTTCTACCAGTTTATCGTGTCTACAGGTATATCACCCACCCCTAACACAAACGACAAATGGCCCAAAATTATATTTAAAAAGAGCCTCCATTTAAGCCCCTCAAAAGACACAACTAATGGACACCATTAGCACGTTAGCTAACACCACCGTCTTACCGACCAAACTAGACAACAGTTACAATCCTTAACTGTTAGCTTTAGCTACTTATATAACATCAAGAAAAGTGTAACTTCTTTGAAATTTCCATAGAATAATTACCTTTTACACACAAAGTGGAGCTGGAGGTCAAAGTTTTTGGTGGTTCATAAAAAAAGTTTGACACACACAGTGGAGAGGGTGTGTGTGTGTGTGTGTGTGTGTGTGTGTGTGTGTGTGTGTATGTGCAGATACTCACCCAAGTAACATAACCAAGTAACATTACAAAATGTTACAAAATTATCTCATAGAAAGCTGCTCAGCTTGTAAACTTATGATAAAAAAAAAATCAGAAATCCGTAAATCTCCCAAACTAAGTGCTGGTTAAGGATAATTTAAGGATAATTGCTTAAGGATAATTGCATTGTGAACAAGTTAGAAATATCCAACTAAAATTCATAACCATATTTTACACAACCAACCCAGACAATATGTCAGTTCAAAGTACTAATAATAGCAATAAAACAGTCACTTTGTTAAACTGCAATGTTAAATTTTCCATAAAATTACTTACCACTGAAACAGTTGGATAAAATTTTGTGTTGTCACCAAAAGTTGTCGGAGCAGAGCTCAAGGTTCCATAATGCAATTCAAAAATGTAAATAACCGGAAAAACACATGTGAATCACGTGCTATGGACAAATTCTGATAAAATATACAATCATACAACTGTTAATATACAGATATTTCTTACAGTGTGTCTTAGGGGGGAAAAAAACACTGGTGGAGATCACAACTGGACATGGAAATGAGCTGACCTTAGGTAGAACTGTGTGTGGGTGTTTGTGCACATATACCATCGCTTTTATTATCGGTCACAAGCTGGTGAAGCACATTCTTGTTGATTAAAATGCTCTTAGCATGCCAGATATGATTAGCCATCTGCTACCTGCCATTGTCACAGTCATTGATCAGATCATTGCAGTGCTTCAGTTCCAAAATGCAAATGGCAGTTTTATTGTCTTTTTGGATTAACAGTACATTACTTACAAGGGTACTAAACTGTACCTTTCCTTGTTGCAGGGGTGGTACCTTCATTCCTTTAGTATGTATATTTTAATTGAAAAGGTATATGTAGTGTATATTTAAACCTTTAATCTTTAAATCCTTTCTAAAGGTACACTAAAGGTACACATAAATGTAAAGTGATTTTAAATAGCCTCTACATGTACAGGTCAAAGACAAGGCCTATAAGTAGCCTGTACATTTACAGGTGAAAGACACATATTAAGGGTACAAAATAGAAGGATCGACAGAAAGGTACACTTTGGTACTATTGTGTATTTTTTTCACTCCATTTGTAGCTTAAGTTGACATCAACAAGCACACATGCATTCTGAGTGCTGAACAGATTTTGCAGTCCAGTGTCTTAGTGTTATCTTCCCTCATGTCTCTGGGGAATTATCGGGATAGTGATTACAGATGACATTCAGAGAGAGCTTAGGTCAGTGTATGTGAGGATTGATTTATGAGTGCATTGCATTTGTGAGAATACATCTTTTGAGTGTAAGTTTGTGCTGTTTTCTGGTTCTTCTGATCAGTTTCTCACTCTCCATCTTTTTTTTTTTCTATTTCTTACAGAAAAATCCATTAGGGAGATGATTTTTTCTACACATTTTAAATGGCAGTCCTGCTATGAATTGTTCTGCTTGGCTGCTCTTTGATTTATGTATTTTTTTCTTATCTGTGGGTGGGCATATCACACTCTTTCATACTTGCTGACCTTGGGTGGCGCTGTTTCACCATCACAGAAATTACTTATATTGAGCTGTTTCTCTCTCAGACGTGTTTTTATCTCATGGTGGGAATGCATATGGCCCCGTAATGATTGGAACCTCTTACAGTTTTAACCTTGTGGGGACATTAAGTTACCTTACAGTATATATTTATGTAGCATTGCCACTTCACAGCTCCAGGGTACCTGGTACCTGATCCTGAGCTTGTAGATAGATTGGCTAAGATAAATTGCCCCTAGGTAAAAATGAGTGTGTGAATATGTGTGTATGGTGTCCTGCAATTAATCTGCATCCCATCCAGGAAGTATGACCACTACACACCCTGTGTTTCTGGGAAAGCCTCTGGATCCACCGCAACCCTAACTAGGATAAGGCGTTTACGAAAAAGTGAGTGAGTGAGAGTATACATTTATATATAAATGTTCTATAGACATATTTGTATTCAGCTTTTCTACATCTTGATGCAAATAGGTATCTGATTTTCCTGTCTGTTTTTATTTGTCTTTTCTACTGAATCAATAACAGAGGTCAGTGTGCCCAGCAAACAGGAATTAATACTGTTGAATATATTGTGATTAACACTATCATTATTTTGCAGCAGATTCTTCTTATTTCTATATCTTTATTCCTCAGTATTATCCTATTTTATTTACACCTGGGCTGCATAATTCATATTATCCAAAGCAACTGCAGCGTGATGCAGTTTCTAACTCTGACCTGTGCTCTCATGGCCAATGGGAAAGAAAAAAGCCTAGCACAGTGATTAATGATCACGATTAGTGGCTTATAGAATACATTCCTTAGGCCTAGAGGTTTATACCACTTTTATCTCTTTAACCTGCAGTGCATTTGGGAGGTTTTCCACTGGCGAATTTAATCAGTCACCTGATGGAGAATGTCGAAAGTGAAAAACAATACTTGCATTTTTTTTTCCTGTTCTATGAAAAAAGGTCAGCCCAATGTCAGTCCAAGGTCAGCCCAATGTTGTTCTATACAACATTGATAAACTTGAACAGCCATGACCATAAGTGCATTCAATATGCATCTGTTTACCTGTTCCACAGAAATGTAAAGTGATTTTAAATAGCTTCTTCTGTAAATGCTTCAGCAAATTAAATAATAAATATAATATCAATAATATATCCATCTGTTTACAAAAGCAACCTTTATCTTGTCATGTCTGATACAGGTCTGATTAAGAGGCTCCCCCAAATATTTGGCATGTCGCAGAATTCAGTCCAACAACCAATAAAAAATATTAATGCTAAACGGTAAACTGAGTTTTATTTTACAACAAACTGGCGGAAAATCCTTTGTGTATACATGCCTGTCATGTTGTGCTTCATTATGTTAAGTTATGCTGTCTTGCTTTCTGTATTTTATCCTTTATGGAATTTTTTTTTTTGTAAAATGTGTCTGCATATCAACATACAGTAACACCTTAGAGGATCCCAAAGCTCCCAAATGTGTAAAAAGAAAATCAGTGCTATATTTGTGACAGTGATTAGATGGACAGCAATAATCTAATTATTGACCTTATTCTGAATAAGACAATATTGTGATTAAGGTGTTTACATTAGTTGCTTTTAGAATATTCTTTTCATGTTCCCGTTTTACGTTATAGAACATAGTTCGATTAATGGCAGACGTCATTACGTCCCCATGCCACGCCATTGGACATTCCCTCCAGAATTTCGCGTATCAACATACAATTCATCTTCGGTATGGTACCATATACAGTTTGGGTGTTTAATTTTTAACTTTACGAAAGCTTCAAGTGCAGTTCATTATTTGTCATGTTATATGTGCAAATAGACAACTGCTTGAAGCCATGGGCTGCGTCTGAAACCACATACTTACCTACTATATATTAGCTGAAATACATGTATCTTGCCTATAATATAGCAGGTAAGTACGCGGTTTCGGAAGCAGCCATGCCCTCTTGTTTGCCGTCAAAAGGTTGAGCACCGCTGTGTGTGTATGTGTCCTGTTGCAAAATGCAGCGCAAATTCCCACATCACATTAATAGTGTGATTAAGGTGTTTATATGTTTGTAATGCACGTCGATAATACGACTAAAATAGGAATACGCCACATGGCTTAATTCAATTTGTGTTTACTTCGAGTATGACTTTAGTCGGATAAAGGTAATCAATAATCGCTGTTTACATGGTAGTTTCTTAATCAGAGTGTTGTCTTAATCGGGTTAATATTGGATTATTGTTGTCCATGTAAACGTACTGATTCATTCATTCATTCATTCATTCTACTTTTATGTCTCTAGTGCTTTTTATATCTCTTGCTGTCTTAGCTCTTCTCCTCTACAAAGATTAGATCATTCTCTATGCCTTTGCTCATGATTAATTGAACTACTTGATTCATAATGCAACCTATGGCACTTTGTTGTTACCACCATAAAATTAACAGAAGGGCAAGCCTCCAGTGAAACACACATTTTAGTGTCACACTCAACAGATTTTTAAGTGGCTCTTTTCCAGATATTCTGTCAAACGCACTGGGTGGCACGTCCAAGTGCCAACGCAGAGCCAGATTGCTTATGAAAAATGTTATTAACTTCCCTAGAGCACTAAATGAATGGCACTTTGTGTGTCAAGTGTTGTTTATTTCAAATGTCTTTGAGGAGAATATGCTATAGAGGGGATTGAGTCTCCATTTAGGCTGTGCAGATGAAATGGAAAAAGATATCTGAATTTCAAAAAATGAGGTTACAGTGCTAAAATTCTAAAGTGATCTCAACAGTTCAAAGTTGCCCAAAGGCTCTAAACTGGCACTTTGCAGTGACAATAACATGAAAAACTTTAACGGAAAAATCTAACTTGTTCTTGACTGACCATCTTGTTCCCCCAAGTTAAACCATATTAACAATAAAAATTTACCTAATGAAGACAAAAATAAAAAGATCCAAAAATATGCAGGAATAGGTAATTTACAGGGACAGGCAGAGCACCACCAGGAAATACAGCAAAATATAGTGATGGTTATCACAGCTAATTTCCAATTAGTTTAATTTATTGAAACTAATTTAATTAACACATATATATATATATATATATATTGTAGGGAAATAGCCCGTGAGGGGCGGAGCACAGACACACAGGAGGCTGTTTGTCAGGTGGTCAGGGAAGTCTGAGGAGGTGTGTGTGTGTGTGAGTGTGTGTGAGTTTGCGCGCGGCTGGCGTTGCAGAGTTCTTCTGGGGGCGTGTTGGAGCTTCCCGGAAGTGTGAGGGCTTTCTCGTGCCGTCAGGCAACGCCGTGTGTGTGTTCAGCGAGCAGCGGCCTCGTCTGGATCCGAGTCGCCTGGAATAGAGAACAAACACACACACGCACAGAGAGAGAGAGAGAGAGCGAGAGAGAGAGAGTGATTAGAAAATGCCAAAGTCAAACAAATGACAGGTATTGGGGAGAAGCAATGCGTACATGTCATAAGAGATACTTTTTTCTGGGCGAGCGGAAGAGTGGCCTCTTATACTCTTCCCTCGTCTGCTGGATGGTGGATTTTTTCCGATCGGCGCACTAATCACCAGCTGGAGGTGTGTCGGTTGTTCCGCCCCACCGTCACGTGCTTTCTGGTCGCCGTCAGTTTTGACACGGGGCTGTCCCTTCCATGCCTGCGCGGTAGTCGGGGAAGGAGCGATTTTAATACCTTGCGTGCCAGCTTTCGGACCATTGCAACAGTGTATATACAGTATATACAGAATGCCAACATGTACTGTGACATACTGAAGCAGCGCATGATCATCGTCGTGAGAGCCCATCTGCATTCCTGTGGTGGGCCCTCGCCCGGTGCTGGACCTGGAATGAGAAATCTTGCAAGGCCAAGAACCACTGGGTTACCCTGGCGTTGGTGTCCTTGGCCTTGGCCATCCACTGGAGTGGGGCGTGGTCAGTCACTAGGACGAAGTGCCAACTGGCCAGGTAGTACCGTAGTTCCTCGATGGCCCATTTGATGGCTAGGGCCCTCTCTCTCCATGGCCGCATATCTCCTCTCAGCTGGGGATAGCTTTCGACTAATGTAGAGGACCGGGTGCTCCTCCGCGTCGAAGGTTTGTGAGAGGACTGCGCCCAGCCCGGTCTCGGATGCATCTGTGTGTACAGTGAATGGGAGGGCGGAGTCCAGGTTACGTAGCACAGGGCCGCTGGTGAGGGCTTCTTTTAGGGCCTGGAATGCTCACTCGGCGTCTGCAGACCATTTCACCCGGTCCGGCTGGCTTTTCTTTGTGAGATCTGAGAGGGGGGAGGCTAGGGAGGAGAAGTTAGGCACAAACCTACGGTAGTACCCCGCCAACCCCAAGAAGGCAGGTACTTGTTTTTTTGATGCAGGTCGAGGGTAACCCTTTACGGCTTCAATTTTCTTGAGCAAGCCCCGGCCAATATGGTACATGAGATATTGTGCCTTGGTCAGCCCAAGTGACACTTTTTGGGGTTGGCGGTCAGCCCGGCCTTCCGGAGCTCCTTCAGAACTTCCCCCAGGTGGAATAGGTGGTCCGACCAGGTGGAGGAGTGAATGACCACATCGTCTAGATAGGCGGCTGCGAAGGCGCAATGAGGTCGCAGGACAATGTCCATTAGCCGCTGGAATGTCGTGGGCGCTCCGTGCAGCCCAAAGAGGAGGACCCGGTATTGCCAGTTGCCGTTCGCCGTGCTGAAAGCTATCTTTGGTCTCGCCTCTGGGGCTAGGGCGACTTGCCAGTATCCCTTGGTCAGGTCCAGGGTGGATATGAAGCGGGCCCAGCCGCTCCACTAGGTCGTCCACTCGAGGAAGGGGATAGCTGTTGAATTCCGAAACCTGGTTCAACTTCCGAAAGTCATTGCACAGCCACATGCTTCCGTCGATCTTCGGTACGACCACGATGGGGCTGGACCAGGGGCTATTGGACTGTTCAATGATGTTATCTCGCAGCATGCAGCCAACTTCCTCCTCTATAGCCTGGCGGCGGGCCTCCAGGACCCGATAGGGCCGCTGCCGCACCACCACTCCCGGCGGGGTCTTGATTTCATGGTGTACCAGCTGGGTCATTCCTGGGGAAGTAGAAAATACATCAGTGAACTGCCCTACTAGCTCTGATAATTCCTGCCTTTGCCCAGGAGTGAGGTCTTCCCCCAGCTGGACCAAGGTACCTTCCTCCTGGCCTGTCTCTATGGTCGCGAACACCGACACCACTGGTGCTGGCTCTACCCATTTCTTTAGCAGGTTTAGGTGGTAGGTATGTGTGTTTGCTCACTTACCGGGCTGTTGCAGGCGATAGTTTATGGCCCCTTTTCTCTCAAGGACGGTGTATGGCCCTTGCCACCGGGCCAGGAACTTACAGCCACTGTTCGGTACCAGGAGGAGCACCAGATCGCCAGGTTGAAACTCCCGGGGTTGTGCTCGGCAGTCGTACACTCGCTTCTGCTGCTCTTGGGCAGCTCTTAGGTGTTCCTGGACGATCGGGGCTACTCTGTCGATCCTCTCCTGCATTTTCTGTACGTATTTGATGACTGAGCGGAATGGGGAGGGCTGCTCCTCCCAGGCCTCCCTGGCCACGTCCAGCAGTCCACGAGGCCGCCTCCCAAAGAGGAGCTCGAAAGGGGTAAAGCCCGTGGAGGCCTGGGGGCACTCCCGGACGGCGAAGTGGACGTAGGGCAGGAGGAGGGCCCAATTCCTCCCTTCTTCATTCACCACCCTCCGTAACATCTGCTTTAGGGTCTGATTAAACCTCTCGACGAGCCCGTCGGTCTGGGGGTGGTAGACGGACGCCTTTAGGTGTTTTACCTGCAACAGCCGACACAGATCAGACATTA
>JANDJT010000032.1:9887425-9907763 GCA_024331685.1 Stegophilus panzeri
ACACATATATATATAAGGTCAACCAATTAATCTACACTGATATCCAATTGCTGGAACTGTTGGTTATTGGCAAAAATCCTCACCGATAGTTTTTTTCTGCTTGTGTCTGTTGTGGGAACAGCGGGTCCGTGTTAATTATCACTGACAAAGTTTTTCAACACTGAAATGTTTTTTTTATTCATTTTGGATGTTTCTTTTTATATATATTTGGAGTGTTACTTTTTGGTTCAGTCTGGATGTAAATCATTTATTTACTTTAATATTTATTAATAGTTAATATATTAATATTTATATATTTATTTAATTGAAACAAGTACAGTACATTTTTATAGTACAGTCAATACTGTTTTTGTTTGTAATACAGATCAGCAATATTTTAATTTGAGTGTTATGTTTTCATCCAGTATCAATTTTTAAAAAATGCTGGTTGATTAATCGGTTATCGACAAGTACTACCCAACTTTGTTATTGGTATCAATAAAATCCACTATCGGTCGAACTCTGTTATATGTATAAAGATATACAGATTCTTGTTTATTTTAAATAAATAAATGATGCATCAAAACCACTCACAAAGAAAGTGGAATAAAAACTGTGCCAATATGCTATTGTTTATGCTCTGAACTGTGTTGTGATTGCCACAAATAGGCCTACAATATAGTCTATAAGGAAAGTTACTTTTTGACCCACAGAAGTTCAGTTTTAATTCAAGTGATCACTTACGGTTACTGTAAATTGTTCATTTATTGTGTATCTATTCACATGAAATTAGAAGATCCAATGGAAGAGAAATAACTGTGTGTGAATGTAAAAGGTGTGATTGCTTGGAAATACTGTTTATGAGTAATTACCAAATATAGGACTCGGCTATATGAATCTAAGAATTAATGAATTAATTGAATTACTCAGATTTCTGACATTGGTACTGTTAATGATATTTAATGATAACATAACATAATCATATGTTAATGATATTTAAGTATTGTATGTATGTTCATTAATATAGCATATTGTTTATCAATTGTTTATCCTGTTTGCTGTTCGCTTGACCATTTGCCTGTTTTTGACCATGCTATTGATTCATGTTTTGGATTTGTCTGCCTGCCTCTCTTCAATAAAACTCTTAACAGCACTTGCATTCGTCTCTCGACCCATTACATGACGGAATACTTTAGCTACACCGTGGATGAAGCAGAAGAGCGAGGGGAGCGTTTGGCCAGTACAGGGTCCAGGGCACACAACAATGTCACCAGTTTGCGGAACTATTTATGAAGGAGTTTGGGAATCGAGGGCAGAACTACAACCTGGATTAACTTTTGAGGTGGAGTCAGCCTGATGTGTAAACCTGTTCTGTTGCTTCCCACTTATTATTAGTGGATCGACCAGGTGGCCTCCACAGCTCAGCTCCAGCCCCAGGCTGACAGGGCAGCAGTGGGGGTGACACAAGAGTGCAAGACCGAGGGCTGCTGTAAAGAAGCCAAACTACAGTGTTCAACTTATATGAAACTTGGAATACAAGGATCACATTTCTGTTCTCAGGAATGTTTCAAGGGCAGCTGGGGTACCCACAAATGGCTCCACAAGAGAGCAAGAGCAGAGCTTCGGCTTGAGACCAACGAGGTGGTCTCACCGGCCGAGCTCCAGTCAGAGGTCAACGTGGTGACTTTGGCTCCAGAGCTCCAGCCTGAGACCCACAAGGTGGTCTTCCCTGCTGAAATTCAGCCAGATGTCTACGTGGTGACCTCATCCCCGGAGCTACAGCTTGAGAGCGACGAAATGGGCACACCTGCTGAGATTCAGCCGGTGGTCTACGTGGTGACCTCATCCACAGAGCTACAGCCTGAGACCGACAAGGTGGTCTCACCTGCTGAGCTCCAGTCTGAGGTCAATGTGGCAACCTCCGCAGAGCTCCAGCCTGAGACCCATGAGGTGGTCTCACCTGCAAAGCTCCTGCCAGAGGTCAACATGGCGACCTTGGCTCCAGAGCCATGACTGAGACCCAAGAGGTGGTCTCCCCTGCTGAGATGGACATCAACGTGGTGACCTACTCCCCAGAGCTCCAGCATAAGGCCCACAAGGTGTTCTCATCCCCAGAACTTCAGCCGGAGGTCAACATGGTGACCACGGCCTCAGAGCTCCAGCCTGAGACCCACGAGGTGGTCTCATCTGCCGAGCTCCACCCAGAGGTCAACAAGGTGACCTCCCACACCATTTTCCTGTCTGAGGACCATAAAACGACTTCCCAAGCCATGTATAAGACTTTTCCCCACCCTCCCTCCCCTACTGTGGATCTCGTTCAGCCTGCCGAGACAACAGAGAACATCCCTCAGCCTCCCTACTGGACTGAGGACACCGCTCAGCATCCCTGATCTGCCTCCCGTTGCGGCCAAGAGCTCCGCTTTGCTTCTCCCCCGGTCTCGCGGGGGGCATTGCTCCCCCCTCTAGCATCATGGTGAACGCCACTCCCCCCTCTGGCTCCACCTTGAGCTTTGTTCCTCCCGCTGACGGCACAGTAGCTATCGCTCCACGCTCAAGACAGGCCGACGATTTGCCTGACCATTTGCCTGTTTTTGACCACACTATTGATTCACGTTTTGGATTTGTCTGCCTGCCTCTCTTCAATAAATCTCTTAACTGTACTTGTTTCTGTCTCTTAACCCATTACATGACACATATACTGTATACTGTATACAGTATATTAATAATACATCCACAGAGATTCACGTAAACATTTTCATTGCACTGGATATGTGTGAAATTATTTTTATTTGGTTACAATGCCTTAATAATGCAGTATTCTTGGCAGGGTTTTAGATTGCATTACTTTGATAGTGCTAATTCATTTGTTCCTAGCTCTACCATTAGTCTAGTACTGTTTTGCTGACATGTGGTAATAAGTCCCTGCTGTAACTGGAGTAGAGCACCAAGTTTGCTTCCCCACAAGAACACAACAACATTCAAATCCCCTACAGCATGATAAGAACTCTGTGTTGGGTATGGGTGTGGTTGTCACACAGTTCAAGGCTTTGTTTGAAACAAGAAAAAAAAAAGTGCTGGGTAACTGATGAAGACATTTTACGTATCATCATGTATTTGTTGCTTTTCTGCTAAGAGCCTGAAGGCTTCAGTCTATGAACACAATATCTAACTACCTTATCCTGTAACTCACACAGTATGCACAGTACAATGATGCTTTTGACTGATAGAGGAAAGTCAGGACTCAGAATTCAGAATTATATTATTTTCAACCTATGTGCATTTAAGCTACAATTAAGCAATATCGCAGAGCAACAGTGCAGTTATATTTACTATAAGCATGGCTGTGATTCGGCCGTAGGCAGTGCTTACCTACACCACTTGCCCTACGGGTTCATGCCTACGGCCGAATCACAACCATTCTGATATTCAAAATAACTGCATAATTGCAAGTGTGATATTGCTTTCATACCACAGTTCTATAAACAAGAAATTAATATCAAGTAATTGACATTTCAGACACAACCAAACATTTATTTTTCATTCCACTAGCTGTAATAGACCCAAAAGAAGCCACACTCACTTTACAGTATGTCCTCTAGATGGCTAGCTAGCTCACATTGATTTGTACATTCCCATTAAAGCTGCTTCTTGTAAAATTGGCTTCCCTTCTTCCTTTTGATCTTCATCTGAGGAGCTTTCATATTTTAAGTCAAAACTTATGTTCCTGGAAAATATTGTTTGCCATGTCCTCTGATGATTTCGCTAACTCTACTGTAGTAACTGTTTCGAATTAGAAAGTGGAAATTTACGAACACAGATGAGCGGAGTAATACACAGAATAAAACATCCCAGTGCAGTTAAAGGAAATATAAGCACTTTTGCAATGCTGCTTGACCAATCAAATTACCAAACTAACTGTGGTATAAAGTGGGACACCTCGCATGGATGCCTCACATGTTCATCTTTTGTTAGCAGCAATCTAGCCAGCTGAGTGATGTACATGTACCTCCTCAAAACAGCAAACTTTTTAATCAGTGTTATAGATTTAACAAGTTAATACATTTGCATGTTGACTGATCTAAAGCAAATACAAATATGTACAGTATAACTCATTTAAAAGTATAGAAGTGCTACTTTGTTTACTGTTGATGCTGTGTGCAGCTATGTTGATATGACATACTGAACTCAGGATTGAGTATTGAGTATTGAGGATGTATTAACTTCAACTGTCTTTTGAATTAACGTCAACGTTACATTAACAAATTAATGAAGCATCAGTTTCATTAGCAGTAACATAAACACAAATACTTGTACCCTCATCAACACAGACATCTCTGTTATTGTTCAATGATAAAATAAGCAACCTAAATATACAACATCACTTAGAAAAGTGAACTTTCTGTGCTAACAATATTCTGTGTGAGTGTGACGATTTTGCACGCATAACAGGTCACTGATTGAAATGCAGCCTTAACTGCAACCCGCAAGCTATCAGCACAGAGCTGCTACTTAATACTTCATACACATCCATTACTTCATACACTCAACAGCTGTGAGAGCTTAGCATACACTGAACACAGCATGGAGTAGAATATGACCCACCGAGTTGAGATGAATTTCCTAAACTGTGTTGCCATAGAGAGAGGAAAAAAAAAAAAAAAAAGAAAGAGCAGTGATGAGTTATGTTGTTTTTAATATTTAAAAAAGTTGTACTTACTCCTCTGACTGACTCCTGGGGACAAAAAATTGCTAATCCAGTTAATTGACTCATACTTGTGGCAATGAGAAGACAAACTTTCACATTATATTTTATAATACTAGCTCTATACATGTGTGAATTATCAGCCTAAGCCCTAAGCTGGTATAAGTCACATACTACAAAAGCATCTATACTAATTGTCATGTAATTTACCTTTTTTATCATGTGTACTATTGTTGCACATTCGTTGGCTCTGCCTCACTCTGTTCTCCAGAGGTATATATGCTTTGCATGTGTAATTTATTTTCATTATACTTTGAGATTGAGATCTAATATTTCTAATAGTTCTTACTGTTGTGATTTTTCTAGTGTTGGTTTGGGCTTGTCTATGTGTCACACATATAGCTGATTTGTAAACATCTGCTGTTAGATTGCACCACATGTACATTTAAAGCTTTATTATTCAATACTGTGCCATAGCTCCTGGCTTTACTGTGTCTCTGAGCAACTCATTCAGATGCTTATGATTTAATACTATCTGAATCCATTTAGGGTTTTCACATGATACTAAAAAGTTTATCATCAGCAGCTAAATACAATTCCCAACTCTTTGACAGTTTTTTAATTTAATAGACTGATGTAATGCTGCTTCATCTTCAAATGTCGCTATCCCTCTCAGCAGATGTTTCTGTGGGTGGTGGTGGTGGGGGGGTGTTATAAGATCAAAACCTCTCTATAAGAGTACTGATTCATGATGAGGTGCCTGACTTTGGTGTACTACTCCTGCATACAGTAACATCAGACTGTCTCTTTATTTTTCCTCTATTTTTCTCCAATGTGAGATATAAAGAGTGTGAGAGAGAAGTACTGTACTACTTAATTTAATGAACTATGATCCATCATGCAGCATCTGAGTTGGACACTGACATAACCAATTGACTGGTGTCAAAGCTACTTGCTGGCATTTCCTTATCATCGATTGGCTCTTTGTTGGGCCTGAATTAAGTTGTGTCCACATAATTAGGTTATGTCAGTCACTCCTCCTCTCCCATCTCTTTGCCCTTGTGTGTGGAAGAAGTGTTCAATGCTCACCAGACAGGACACTCAACTAATTTAACTCCTTTTGTGTCCGTTGACTAGCAATTTGCTCTTCATCTGAATGCTCTTGTGGAGCACTTTGAATAGTCCAAGAGCAGCTCCATCCTGAGGCGGAATACATGCTCAATGGTTTGAATAGATACTCGCTATCAATGTATACAGTATTTCCCTTACAATCATTACACAATGTTATGTCTGTTCCAAAAAAAAAAGGAGGGCAATTTATAATGCATATGGTCCCCACTGGAAGACATAATTGGAAGACATAAAAGTCATTTGGGAGCCAGCAGACACAATTCCACCCACTGTGCTTTAATAAAGCTGAAACTGTGATTGATTGTGCTCTGCTGCTTTGGCATAGCTGGCAGACAGTATAGGAGAGCAGAGATGATTGTAATAGTTTTTATTTTTTGTTTACTTTCTCAAAAACTATAAAACCTAATCCAATCAAAATTTAAAACAAATATTTTATATGTGTCTGCTTCAAAATGATTTGATTCATGTGACTTTACAGTTAGCAAATTAGATCTAAATAAACATCCTAAGTCATTTGTAACATACTTTGGGTGAAATGTAATAATATGAGAAAGAACATAGCGGTGAAGGAAAAGTAGAATGACATACAACGCAAACACTCTCCTTTAAATGCAAACACTCACCTATAAACACAAACACTCACTTTTAAACATAAGTACTTGCCTTTAAACACTTTTAAACATAAACACTCTTTTAAACACAAACACTCATTTAAAGGCAAACACTCACCTTTAAAGTAATCAATGGCCAGCTAGTTAGTTAGGTGTATTAATAAACTAGTATATGAATTCTAGAGAGAGGAGCTGTCACAGGGCAACGGTACTTGCAGCTAAGGCAGAACACAATTAAAAGGTGAATGTAGTGTAATTCTGTTCCACAACTATTTCATTTGGTCAAGCCAAAAACCAACATTCTAACATCAAAACAGACTGGACCCAGATGTCCATGCTAAATTTTGAAGGGCTACATTTAAGGCTAAGAAAACCCCCTCATAGCATACAGGAAGAGTCAAGCAGGTAGCCTTTTATACGTCTATTTGTTGATTTAACATTTTTGTTCTCTTTATTACTCAATAAATCTGTTGGGATTGCATTACTCCTCTCTGTGCATTAGGTTGAGGCTCAGTGGTCTCCTCACTGTTGATTTCCCTGAAGGCCTGGGTTGAACTTTAATGAATTAAAAAAGCAGAGCCTGAGAGTGGTTTTAACTTTACCCATTTAGGGGCCTCAGATAAAGCACAGAGACAAACACCCAAACTGAGTGGTCCTGGCAGCTTATGACCTGGATAAGTAATTCCTAGAAATCAGTGATCTGGCAACTCATTAAAAAAGGCACCGAAGACTGAGAGTGAGAGCTAAAATGTTAATCTGTTAAGAAATAATGATTCAGTCCCCAAGTGAAACTCTGGGCTATAAACGTACAAGTTAATGGCATATTAGCAGATTTGAAAAATACCACAAATGTAACCAAGTGCAGCCTGTCAGTAAAAGCACTGATGCATACTTTGATTAAATGAATCACTGTACTCATGTCTTCTGCCACAAGGGATTACGAGAAAAACAGAAAAACGGGCTTTATTAAATAACTTGAAATATTATTGTTTGTCTCATTTTGCTTCTCTTTTGTCCATGCAAAAAAAAAAGATTTTGATGGAATGTCATTTTTCTGGAAGAAGCTCAAGGTGAGAATGGTCAACCATTACTTGATTACCTCTGCTCACTTCCTCTGTCACTGTAGCTGTCAATTCAGTTCAGCATCGCTCTGTTTCCTCAGCACAGCCAAGACCTACATCTCAATCTCACCCCTGTCTCCCGTCCTTGCAATTAATAGTGCATTAGAATGGCACAATAAAGATGATGGAAGACTTAATGTAGATTTAAAGCCAGGCATGAGGCTGATAGAGTACCTATCACAGATAAATTATGATCCTGTATTCCTTTAGCCATGCATGATCCCTTAATGTGATAATACATGCAGTCAATTTTGGCTTAAATTAATGTAGAATGTAGAGTTAGAAGGAATGTCAGTTTTTTTTTTTGTTTTTTTATCTTCTAAGGCTCGAAAAAGAGTATCTCTTAGACCATTGTACCAGCTTTATGTTTTAGCATACACCAAAACAAGAAGTCTTATAACCTGCATTTTTTGTGTTTGCAAGGTTGCCCATTCCATAAACTAGGCAATCAACTATTTAATCTATATAGTGTGTCTAGCAGTACTTTAAACATAGGGTCCCCCATCCCTGTATTTTGGCTGCTGTTGAGGTGTGCTGAAACATTAACTTGTGATTTTTTTTTTTTTTTAAACCAGTAAAAATAATTAAGTTTCAATCATAAACTGCATGTGATTTATAAAAAAAAATCTGTGGTCAGAGAGCTTATTTTGCAGACTAATATCTACTGTATAATCATCACATCGGTTATAGTAATGAAATAGATAAACGTAGCTGCCTTCTATGTTTTTGTGCCTCTAGCAAACAAGTGTTAACATAGTTTTTAATATGTAATATGTCATATGTATGCAGGAGCTGTACAAGTCTGTTTGGTAATGTTTACCCCGATTTTGCTCAGGTTGCTCTCTATTACCTATTATGGTCTATTACTCTAAAATGATGTGAGATTAATATTATTACTCTTACAGTTGTTTTTTTCCCTTGTGACAAGGCTATTTCTGAACATTAAGAACATAGATGTTTGACCTTTAAAATGTACTGTGTTGCAATTAAAAACCTTGTCTCTAATAATGCGTTTGACATAACATTAAGTGTACTGTACTAACACTTTCCAGAGAGAAAGAGAAATAACTGAAAACAAGTCTAATTCTGTGCTTATTAATTTCCGTGCACCAAAGTACAGTTGGTTTTGGAAAGGTGATATTTTGGAAACCATAACAATTTTCGTAGTTGTTTGAAATGTTATGAATGGTTATACTATCAGGAAAAGTTCCCCTACACTTTTGAAAAGGCTCCAGAAAGTTGAGTCCATTGGAAAACCATTTCTGACTTCTCAATAACCTTTCGGATTTATGGTGGATATGTAGGTTTATTGTGGCAACAACAAAAATTGTTAATTGTGGTTCAACATTTCTTTAGGTAATCTGAAATGGTTATTTATGGAACTGTAAATTGTTGTTCTATGGCATTGCTTTTAAAAAAAGACCCCTTAATTAAAGAGTGTGAGTGAATCCTTAAAGTTTCTTACCATACAATAGAGCTTTTAGGTTAAAAAAAAAAATCAGTTAAAAGACATGCAAAATTGTGACCCTATGAACATCATCATCAATGACAAATCTAAGCAGAAAAGTTAGACGTTTCAGTAAAAGATGAGAGAGAGACAGAGAGAGTGAGAGAGAGAGAGAGAGAGAGAGAGAGAGAGAGAGAGATCAACAAACAACAAAAAAAAAATCAATATCCTGTGGCTGATGTAACTGACTTAATAAAGCAGATTTAGGATATGGAGCTGTGGGTGGCTAAGCACTTACCCTATTAAAAATAAAATCTTTCAAGGACTCTGTGTGATAGTCCTTGGTTCAAGGTTAGATAAAGAATTTTACTGGGCAAATGTGCCCATAAAGGCAGAAGAGACCTCTAAACTACTGTATCTAACTATTTTCTATTTTTATTGCTTACATCAGGAGATGTTGCAAACTTTCTCAATCAAGCCTTGACATATGATTGTGGTTGGGGGTGTTTGTGGGGAGTCTTTTCCTTCACAGCATTTTTCCCCACACAAATTACTATGATTCTGTTTCTTTTCTCTGTCTGAAGATTATTTTCAGTCATCCATTGTCCGCTACCTTTGGCAGTGTGAATACTGCACCCTTTACGCTATCTTGCAATTGCAATCAATCACTTTGACATTCTAGGGAATTTAGAAAATATAATCCATGAATAACCCTAAAATATGAAAAAAAAAAACTTAGGGGAAAAATCCCTTTTTAAAAATGTTGCACAATTGTTGAAAACCATTTTGTGGATTATGATTATGACTCTTCCTCTCCTTCTGGAGCTTTGTTTTAAGTATATAGTTCAGTATATAGTCCAGTAGTACACCGCTGAGCCCAACCGTTTCATAGCAATATCCGTGATATTCATATCCATGGTATTCATATTTGTCATGTAATGTCGGTTGTTGATGGATGCAAGTGCAGTTTAAGCTTTCATTAAAAATAGAGGCAGACAAATCCAAATCGTAGGGCAATATCAAGGTCACATAACAGGCACAAGGTCAGGCAATCAGCAAACAGGCAAAACAGGGCTTAGATGAGAATCTTAAACGAGAACAAGACCAGATCAAAAACCATGAAACAAAAACGAGGCTCAAAGGCTTGGTATGGCTCTAGCGACAAATCACAGAAACACGATACTTCTCCCAGAACAAAGACACACGGGAGTTTAAATATACAAAAAAATCAAGGAAATGATACATAACAGCTGAGACATTAGGAACAACCAGTAATATAACAGGGGTGAAGACAGGACAGTAACCAAAACAAAACACACATGTCAAAAATAAACACAGTCAGAGACAACCTGGAATCGCGTGCTGTCGAGCTTCAGGCAGTTCATGCGAAGGGAAATCCGTGGCAATATTCATGGTAAAATCCTTTGGAATACTTGAATAGGAATCAAACGAACACATGATTTTCTTTGCCAGTGCTATTTTGTTTAAACCATTTGCAACTGCTTACATCCATAAAAGAAATATCATCAAATTTTACACAACTTCATTTGTATAGGGATAATTGGAGATGTTTGATACAGAACATTTTTTAATTTAATAAAACTCATTTTCCTCATTTGGTAAGGTGATGTATGATGGCTTTCCTGTAGCCACTTAACACGCTTTTATTGCTTCTAAGATATTATGGAGGCCACAGAAATTTACACCCTGAAGCACTGCCATCCTAGGGTAAAAATAAAAAAATAACTTAATAGTTTTCTTCTTCACTGCAACTTTATTTATCTCAGAAGAAGTGAAGGGCACTTGCTGTGACAGTATGTCAATTTCCAGATCAATTGTTGACTTTTTGCCTGCAGCCCTGGCAATGAATTTACATAGTAATGACAATTGCACCCTCATTTCACAAACCTCATGTTTCCAGAGTAAGTCTTGGCCAGGAAGAGGAATGGTCTGCACTTATATAGCACTTTTTTAACCTTAGCAGTTCTACAAAGTGCTTTACTGGTTCTCATTCACCCATTCACACATACACACACACACACACACACACACACACACTCACACACTAATGGTAGCAGGGCTGCCATGCAAGGCACTAACTTGCCATCGGGAGCAACTTGGGGTTCAGTGTCTTGCCCAAGTGGACTCCACCACCTGAGCCACAGCCGTCCAGGAAGGATGACTTTTGTCTGCATTAATCTAAAATTTTTACTGCAGTTCAGTTAAATCTCTGAAATCAAATAAAAGGTTAAGGTATAAGATAAATGCCTTGATTATGTTTCTGATTTATTATATCCTGTGGTGATGAGTCAGTTCATTATATTATTTAAGTGACTGATGGAGAATGACTGTGAAATTAAATTAGGAATCAATGTCTAATATTAAATTAATGAACTTCTACTTAAACATCTCATCATTTGTAATGTGAGCAATGAGATGAACATGGTCTCATGCTTACAAATTAGGGTTAAGGTTAGCATCCTTACTTTTTCTGTTAGTATATGGTGTGAAATCAAACAAAGGCCAACCACATGGTTCTTCAGATTGGCTCAACATTTTTAGAGACTTCTATATTATATTAGTAGATTCTAAAAACTGATTATGTTCAGTATTGATCTTAAAAATTTAATTATTCTTGGAAGTACTATTGCCTAAAAGCCATATTAATTTAAGTGCATTCAATGCTGTGTTAGTACTGAAATTACATAAAATACAGACAACAAAATGGTCTGTTGACAATTAACTGCAATTCTGCATGCAATTAGAATTAGAATGTTTCTTTTTCCTTGTGCTATACCCACACCAGTGATGTTATTAAGTCCTGTGCCCTAGTCTGACATTTTTCACCCTCTTTAAGCTTCACACTTGCTGGCACCATTCAGACCAAACAGTACTGCTTACTGGAGATCTTGATAGTGAGCAGTTTTCTCACTGAGATGAAAGTCTTCCCCCATTCTGATGTTTGATGTGAATATTAACTGAAGCCTTTCATCAATATCTGTGTGAGTTTATGCTTTGCTCTGCTGCCACATGATTGGCTGATTGAATAACTGCATGAATGAGCAGGTGTACATGTATCCATTAAAGTAGACAATGATTGTATACTGTATATGGTCATACAGTATACAATCACTATACTATTCAGTGTTTCCATAAATCTTTTTCTAGTCTTATTTTAAATTTATTTTCTCATTTATGTATTATCAAATTAGTGTAGAGTATATTTATTTGCTTGTTTTTAATTGCATTTGCTTATATATACACTACATACTGTTATATCATTCCAGTAGAAAGTAACCTGCTTTATCACTATGCATGTTCCTTTGGCTGTTTTTTGTTTTGTTTTTTTTCTATCCTCAAAAGAGGTGGCTGTACTCATCTGAAAAACCCCTGCTTCAAAATCACACTAAAAAACAAACAAACAACAACAACAAAAAAATGTTTTAATGAACTGCATGGAGATAATTAACATTTTCTTGACCCAGAAGGTCAAGACAAGCACCAATTAGCATAAGTCTGAATATCTGTTTATGTCTTTTCATCTGAATATCTTTTGAGCTCCACTGGCCAACTTATCTCGCCAACTAAAATCTTTGTGTTTGTTATTGTTGTCACGTAAGCACGTAATGGAGGTTAGGACAGATGTAAGTGCAGATAAATGCTTTATTAGACAGAAGATAGGCAGACAAATCCAAATTGTGAAACACTGACGTGGTCATAAACAGGTAAAGGTCAGGTAATTGGCAAACGGGCATAAACTGGGCATAAATGAGGCAAAACAGAATCGAAGAAAGAGGGTGAGAACAAGATCGAAACCATGAAACCATGAACAAAGGCTTGGTACAAGGAAACCTCATGCAATACTTCGCAAAGTACAATGAGACATGAAGGGTTTTGTTGACAAACGTAATCAGGGGTGAAACACAAAATAGCTGAGAACAATGGTAACACATACGGGAAACAACCAATGATAATACAGGGGCGGAGACAGGACAGAAATCACATATGCACATGTAGAATGTAAACAAAGTCAAGGTCACTGAAAACCAGAAGCACACGCTCGCGCTTTGAGCTTCGGAGCGTGCTGTGTGCTCCAGTGATTAGCGTGAGGGGAAATCGTGACACATGTACTTCATTTGCATTCAGAAAGAGTTTTGCATTTAACTGCTCTGAAAGCTTTTGTTATATCTGATATATTTTTACTACTTAAATACTTGTATATCTCTGTTCCAGTCATGGTATTATTTTCTCATTCCCAGATCAAATAATCACATGAGCACATAAGCCCTCTGTGGCAGCTTAAGCAAGCCATCTGTTTCCCAATCCTGGTAAGAACTGGTGAAAAATGGTAATTCTCTGCAAGCATTTCTGTAAAATGCTTGGATACCACGTTGGAGGATGATTGAAAAACAATTAATTAGAAATTGTTGATGGAGAAAAAAAAGTCACAGATGGTGGCAGGATCTGTCAGTCAAGAGTGCAGAAGGATCTAAAGATCCATTAGGCTGGGAGTCATCAGCCAAGTCAGCTCACAAGCTTTGCACTTGAATGGCTACATTGAGCCTCATGTACCTCTCCTATCCTCCATCAATCCCCTTTCCTCACTCCCACAGAGTCAGTGCCACATGGTCATGGTCAGAATGACTATCGCCTTCTGGCAGGTTTCAGGTGATAAATTTAAACTGCAGGGCTTAAACTCAGCACAGACGGTCCCTGAGACAGCATGGGGCAGAGAGGGAAAGCTGAATGAAAGAATGATTGCGGTTGAACAAGGGTGCCAAAGACGGTAATTAGGAGGATCACATAGCGTGTGACTATTTCAATGAAATACCCATGGACACTTGCAGTACTATTACTTAAAGGCACTGGATTAAACGTTAGCAATGATGATAAGCAGCATATTTTGAAATTGTAAGTCTAAAAAGAGTGGGCAGAGCTTGGTCAAATGATAATGTCCCATAAATATAAACTGCTGTTTACAACTAAATAGTAATTGTATACTGTACCCTAAAACTGAAATGGATTGTGTCATGGCAAACTTGCTCGAAATTATAATACAAGCCTCCAAACTATCAAAATAGCAAATAAATAAATAAATAAATACATATATAAATATTACTGTCACTATACTACCCTTCTGGTTCAACTCTGCTATAGGCATGGATGATGTGTTTCGGCACTCAAGTGCTGAGATGCAAATCTGCTGAGCAATGTTATGACCCCCTCCTCACACTGTTCTCAAAGAGAGAGACATCCAGTTTCAGATTTTACAGCCTTGAGAATGGGGGATTTAATGCACATTTTACATGCATACTTCTTTGAATTTAGTAACTGTATTTTGCTTGTTGTTGTTGTTACTTCTATTTAGTTATTACGGTGTTTGTAGACAGCCTCAGTTTTATATAACTGATTGTCAAAAATGTATATGGCCAAATGTGGACATTCCTCCTAATTATTGAGTTCAGGTGTTTCAGCCACATCTATTTCTAACATGCATAAAATCAAGCACATAACTATGCAGTCTCCATAGACCAACGTTGGCAATAGAATGGGTCATGGTGAAGAGCTCAGTAACCTTAAATTTGAAATTTTAGGCATGTATGTAAATCTCTATTTTAATGCTAATCATTTTGGAATAGGATGTCCAACAAATTCATATAGGTGTGATTATCAGGTGCCCACATACTTTTGGCCATGTACTGTGGAATGCAGAATTATGGCTTAACAAATTCATATTTGGCAGGATTCAGTGTTAAAGAGGCTCAATCTAAATGGTCAAATACTCCATAAAGACTGAATGTGTTCAGCCCAAGTGGTTGTATATACCATGACATCATCTAGATATGCAGCACAATTAGGTACAGACTGGAGCACACAGCTCATTAGCCACTGAACTGTAGCCGGTGCTGTGCATACCAAATTCCATAACAGAACACTGCATAAAAGAATCAGTTGTCACAAGTATTAATATAACACTAATATTGGCACCCTTGGTAAATATGAGCAAAGAAGGCTGTGAAAAATTATTGTCTTTATTGTTTAACCTTTTGTTCTTTTGTTAAAAATATTCACAAAAATACTCTGCTCTCATGGATATCAAACAATTGCAAACACAACACAGGTTTATATAAAAAAAAACTTATTTAAATATAGGTGTGCAACATTTATTGGCACCTCTATGAATTCATATGAGAAAAATATATTTGAAGTATATGCCCATTGAAATTTCTTGTAGTACACCTGGGTGACTAGGAACATGAAATTGTTCAACCATGACTTCCTGTTTCACAGGGGTATAAATATGAGGCAACACATAGGCCAAATTCCCTTAGTAATTCATAACAATGGGTAAGACCAAGAAATATAGCTGTGATGTATGGCAAAAGGTTGTTGAGCTTCACAAAATGAGAAGTAGCTAGAAGAAAATAGCGCAAGCATTGAAAATGCCCATTTCCACCATCAGGGCAATAATTAAGAAGTTCCAGCCAACTGGAAATGTTATGAATCAACCTGGAATTAGACGTAAGACTGTATTGTCTCAACACACTGTGAAGAGGATGGTTCGAGTGGCCAAAAAATCTCCAAGGATCACAGCTGCAGAATGGCAGAAGTTAGTTGCGTCTTGGGGTCAGAAAGTCTCCAAAAGTACAATCCGAAGTCACTTACATCACCACAAGTTGTTTGGAAGGGTTTCAAGCAAAAAAGCGTCTACTCTCATTCAAAAACAAACTCAGGTGTCTTCAGTTTGCCAGACACTAGTGGAACTTCAAATGGGATTGGGTTCTGAAAGAAACCAAATGAAACTAAAATAGAGCTTTTTGTAAATAAACCCCAGTGGTGGTTTTGGCACACACAGAGAGGTAGCCATATGGAAAAGTACCTCAATTGTAACCATATGTTTCTATTGTTACAATTGTTTATAGGCAGCACATTAATTTAGAAAGGAGATTAAACTGACTGGAACTACATATGCATTATACAGCTTTGACGCACACCTCCCAGTAATCAAGTATTCAAGTATTCAGACATATGGTATAAAGTAGAATTATAACATGATTGACTGTAAATTCCATAATACATTGCTGATGGTGGACATGTTTGTTGTGGCATTATTGCTTTCTAAAGCATTGTGCCTTGCAGGCCAGCTTTATTATTTAGCTTGTAACTTACACCAGGTAGAAAGTGTTTATTTTAAAGTGTTTTAAATGTTTTCCATTTAAAATGTACTTTTTATTCTTTTTAAAAAGTTATTTAAAAAAAAAAAAGAGCTAATATTTCTATTATATATTTCTAATGAAAAATCTATTAAGGTGGCCATTTTTAAAACTCTCTCTCTCTCTCTCTCTCTCTCTCTCTCTCTCTCTCTCTCAGGTGACTTTCACATTAGGGCCTCTACAGTAGGCTCTGCATAATTCACATCACAGGTTCATAGAGCTGTGTGCTTGGGTGCATTGAGTGTTGTGTGATGGCACGATGATAAGCCAAACTATGCTAATATGAGCATGACTACAGACTCTAAAAGCTCATTTCCTTTTCCGTATGCTTTTAGTTCTAGTTTTTTTTTTGTTTTTTTTTGTAAAGCAACCTTAAGTGTGAGAAAAGTTATTATTAACACTTTAATAATCGCTATTACCATTTTTAAACATTGAAAAAAATATATATATATTTGATGTCACGCTACTATCACTCAGCACTCAAGTTTTCCCCATAAGATTATATATTTGTGTTTATTTTCTGATTTATTTTATTGTTTGTTTGATTAGACAAGCAGTGGAGGGGGAAACAGTTTCTTGGGAGTAAAATTGTATGCTCTACAACAGGGTCGGATTGGCCGTCGGGAGAGCCAGGAGTTTTCCCAGTAAGCTGATAGTCCGGTGGGCTGCTAGGGGGCCGATGCATGTTGAGATATATTAAAACAAATACATATAATAAAATATTTTTTTCATTAAAACCAGCCAACTATGAACAAATAAATATTTAAAACATGTATATTTAAATAAAAATGTTAAACATTTAATTTTGAAAATAAACAGTACCCCTTCACTCCCCCATAATTCTTTGTTCTTGAATGTTTTGCGTGAAGCTGCGGCATCATTATCACCATTACACACGATGGATCGCAAAAAGAGAAAGGTTTGTTCAGAAAAACTGCGAATTAAAAAGTTGAAAAGTCTGCAGCAAGATGCCTCAAAATGTACAAAAATCACTGACCTTTTGTTAACAAAGTGTCATCATCACGCATTCCCGCTCAGGAGCTGGACGCAGGTGAGACAGAGACTGAGCTTCTGGGAATGTTACCAGATGATGAGGCAGCAGGGCCCAGCAGCAGCAGCAGCAGTCCTAGTCAAATGCAATTTGTGCAAGAGCATACTGATTCTGAAAGTGATTCAGAGCAGGTTGTGAGGAAAGAAATGAAGATTCCACATTTTCCTATTTTGCACGACCTCGTCAAGGTGAGCTAGAATTGTTTTTTCAACATCAACCATGCCAAACATCTTTCAACACCATACTCAACAAAGCCTTTTTTTCACAAAGGTGGGACTAACAGAAAATGGCTTTCTTACTGTGAGAAAACAAATTCCCTGTTTTGCACTGTGTGTCTGGCATTTTCAAAAAGTGACAGTTTATTCGCTAATGGACTGAAAAATAAGAAGCAGTTTTTACAAAACAGACTTAGGAGTACACTGTCACAGGATAAATTGGAGGCATTTATGTTAATGTCAACTGAAAAAGGACATTCTCTCCAGACTCGACACAGACCGTGTGATCAGCCGGCTCACTGAGAAAAGTGATCTATTAAGACGTCTGATTAAAAGGCAAGGATTTTTTTTTTCATGCCCGCCATGGTGCTATTTGTTTGTGGTCTTGCCTATTGTATTTTACATGTACAGTCATGTATATATGCTAATATGATTACTTAAAGTAAAACTGAAATTACTAAATTTAAAAAAGTTTAATTTTCCTCATAAAAATGTGTGAATAATTATTGTGAATAATAACAGTCAAAAATCGTTGACTAGGCTACATAATAATAATAATAATAATAATAATAATAAAAAATGCTGCAAGACTAAATTAGGTGTTTGTTTTTTTTTTTTTTTTTAATAAAATTTAAATAGATTGTCAATTACAGTATATGAATCAGTTTTTGGAGTTTAAATATGTCTAGTGGGCGTCATGAGTCTGTGAAAGTCCTGGTAAAAAATTCTCTCCCAATCTGACCTCTATGATAAAGTCTTCTGATATTCTATTTTTATAAAAAGGAGGAAAAGAAATACATTTCTTCTGAAAAGAAACAAATCACTTTGCTGATAAGGTACAGCTGAAGGCCTTTGTTAGTTTTAATACATAGCAGCTGTTGTTGCTATTTAGAAAAAAAAAAATTGTTTGTGCATTTATACAGCTGAGTGCATAGGCTACACTATTTGGGTTATATCTAGAAGACTGAGAGCTTTATGTTTGTTCTTACTTTGCCAGGCAGTAAACTGAGGCTTGTGTGCCTCCACAGAAGACAGGTTTAGAGACAATGGCATATTCTTGACTTATTCTGATCTCTTGGAATTAAAAATGTATTTACTACAAAGTGTGGATCTACTTTTGGCTGTATTCAGTGTTGTCAACTTAAGTTCAAAGGTTAAGTCACCTGTTTTGCAGGGAAAGTTTTCTATATTAAGAGTCATTTCTGGATAGCCCATTTAGATTATTAAAAGACAGTTTTTCAGCTCTGTCTAGACCACCATTTTTAAAGAGAGGCATTTTTCTTTAAGACAGAAACAATCAATGGATATAAAATAAGGACTGACAAAGCAAACTGCATGTTTTCTTCTTTGTCAGTTCCCATACTATGTAGCATAAAATCAATCATTTTATTTCATTGGTTTATTTTATTTCTATTTTGTGTGGCAACATAGTAAATTGGATGCACAACTTAACGGGAAAATCAGCTCCTCCCTCCATGTTTTTATTATGCTATTTTGAGTTTTAGAATTAATGAATTGTGCCCATGTTCTGGTGAATTTGTTCTCTTAAGAAAATAAACCGTAACAGTATGTGAAGAATATTTTGAATAAATCAAAAGATATACTAAATATAAAATACAAATATACTGACCATATATCTAACAAAGACCCCGGGGCCACATATGACCCACTAACACTAGTGCCAGTGTAAATGTATGACTGCCTGTAAAGCGTCTGGGTTACGCATGTAATCTTGTTCCCTGAGAAGGGAACAAGACGTTGTGTGAGCTCCACACTGTGGGAACGACAATACCCACTCCATCATACTGAGGGAATGGCCTGTATAAAAAGATCCCGAGGGTCACTGCAAGACACTTGAGCCCGAGGTGGAATGTATATCCAGTCTGCAATATCGAATTAATGTGTGGCTCCTCGGAGACAAATTTATTTATTTATTTATTTAGTTTTTGGCTTTCCATAGCAGAAGTAGGACTCCAAAATCTGGCGGAGATAAGAGCAGCGCTCGTCTCCGGCTCCTGTTCCAGATCCATAAGAGATCCCCAGGACCTGAGCCATCTGGTTGCCTCGGCAGTGGCCGGCCCAGATCCGCCAGGCTCTGAAACACAACTCCCTTTGGCCAAGAAGAGAGCGAGTCACGAGCGGAGCTGCCTAATTGTAAGGCATTCATTAAGTGCACTGTCAGACCTCTCGAGGGCTGCCTTACTCCACCCCTATACACAGAAAGAGTGTCTACCTCCGACCGACCCCCGGTGATGAAACGGGAGAAAGGTGTAACACACTTCCTGAATTCTCTCACTCATACTTTTCTCTCTCTCTTTAAAAAAAAAAATATATATATTTATTTTAAAGGGACAGAAAAGTAAAGGGACTTCTTTAAAAAAAAAAAAAAAAAGATAGAGAGGAAATTAATAGTTTGTTTTTGTGAGCATGACACAAACGACCGACATGCTTCACAGGTGCCGTTTACATATCACGCAACCTGTTTAATTTCCATGTCACCTGATCACAGCAGGCCTATAAATAAGCATGATGTTACACAAGATTCAGATACCGGTAACACACGAGGGCGCTTCCCACAGCGTGGCTCATGCAACATTGAATTCCCTTTGAAAAGGAATTCATATTTCACCTTTTATGGTCACTGAATTAAATAGTCATTTCAAGGGATTCAGAGTGCCTAAATGTTGCAAAAGTTAATTTTCTATTTGTACAAATTTAAAATTAGACACCATCTGCCAGCTGTACATTGTGAGCTAGCAGCTTCAGGGTTGCATCTTTTAGCACTATGATGGTCACGACAATAACTGCATGACTGACTATAACTGCAAGATCTATTCCATTTCAGGCAAATTGGCACAGAATATGTA
>JANDJT010000032.1:9907863-9919551 GCA_024331685.1 Stegophilus panzeri
ATTTTTACAGTGTTGACAGCCACATTCTATATCATGTCTGGTGGTCTTAGAAAACCTGATGTTGCTGGCATGTGGGAAACAAACAAAAATGATCAAATGATCTGCAATGTACATGCACCGTTGTTAAGATGGCAATGGACAGAGTTGTAATGCTTCAGTGCTAAGTTAAAAAATTTGTTCTAAAAGGAAATTTAGCCAACAGAAGAAAATTTGCTTATTTAATCAATAATTAATTCAGAGACTACAGTGACTACTTGAGTCTAATTGGCCCTATTCTTCATTTGTAACAATAGTAGTATATACAGGTCTTGAAAGCAAAGTAATTGATGTTCAATTCCATCTTAATTTTGATTGATTCAAAAATACTAAATGCTGCACCATTAATTGCCCATTAGGTTTAGCTCTCAAGAGCTGCTACCCTACCCAACTTTATCTTCTTGTTGAGAGGTATGCATCACACATACAGTGCCCTCCACTAATATTGGCACCCTTGGTGCCATATGAGTAAAGAAGGCTGTGAAAAATTGTCTTTATTGTTTAACCTTTTGATCATTTGTTCAAAAAATTCACACACAAAAAAAAAATGAATAAACTTGTGTTTTATTTGCAATTGTTTGATATCCATGAGAGCAGAGTACTTTTTTTGGGCATTTTTTTTAAAACAAGAGATCCAAATGATAAACAATAAAGACAATTTTTCACAGCCTCTTTTGCTCATATTTACCAAGGGTGCAAATATTCGTGGAGAGAACTGTAAATATACCACATTGTGGGGGGGGGGGGTCACTTTGTGAGAGCAATAGGCTGTCAATGATACAGCATTCCCTTTGCAGATAATCTGAGAAAGGAAAGAAACATTAGTGATCAGTTTATTCTCCTAATTCCATCGATTTTAAGTCATTTTCATGACATAAATTTAGTAGTCTACATCAGGGAATAAGTATTTTTCTAACAGCTGATTCGTGTAAGACCTGAATTTATCCAGTCCCAGGGCTCTACAGTGTGACCATTTCACTCGCATTTGCAACTGAAAAGCACTTTGTGAGACTGTGAAAAAATATTTAGTTGCACTGGTGCGAGTGACCTGTTCGAAGTTGTATAATACAATTGGAATAAAACCTACAACTCCAAAATGCATCTACACTGTGCAACAGCTACTTTCACACTGCTTTTCATCACCTCAGTCAACCGAACAAGTGTATAAATACTGCAAAGAAGCCATTATGACGAGTAACACTGTACATCATCTGCTTCTCTCAACTGGATCTCACAATCCGCCATCTTTTATTGATCACGCAAAATGACCTGAACCTGCGACTGTGACATGCTTGTGTAGCCACAGCGGTGTTGAGCGTCAGTAAATTAATAATAATGCTAACGCTACAAGGTGGGGTGTAAACATACAGTGCACTGTTGCTGTATTCACTAACTCTAATAGACAGCGCATTCACTTCATCACTAGAAAAGTCAACTTCAATTTTCTTGTTTAGATTTAAACCTCCAAAAATCACAATATTATCAGCAGACATGGCAACACCGTACTAGGGGAACCGATCTAAAAGGAATAATTGATAAACAAAAAACTAATCAAATGTAAAGACAGAAAATGTGCTTAGTTATAAATAATAATATACTAAATTCATAAAATATAAATAAAATGAGTAAAGAAATAATGTTTAATAACTATGGGTTGCATTTAATATCAATTTGACATTAAGCCTAGTAGGCTATTTCTTTAGAAGGCAATTAGCTTTCTTTTTCCTAATATGGATCATTTTTTTTTAGTCTACTTTTAATTAGGACTCTTTATTGTTTAAGAAATTTTAAAATAAATATTTTATGCTTGTTTATTTATGAACTCACCAACAGTATTTCTCATTGCTATTATTTTAATTCAATTAACAGTGACCATGAGTAGAGAACTTACATTTAACTGTTTATGATAGACCTCCTGACTAAAGCTTAAATTAAAAAAAGATTAGTATCTGGATCGGTATCTGTCGATCAAGATGACAAAAAATCGGTATCGGCTGTACAAATCCTGATCGGAGCATCAGTAATGAACACCATTAAACTAAAGTACTTTGCATTTGGCAGATAAATGAACTCACCCGATCACATCCTATATGAGATTATTCAGATATATACACAATATACGCAGAGCAGTTCGAGAACTGGCTCCATGACAGTGGGAAATGGCTAATAGTGTAGCTTTAAATATATTTATGAGGAGCAGACTTCAAAGACTGAACATTGAGGGTGTTTTATATTTGTTTCAAGGTGGAACAGGTTAACGTTTGTTGTTTTTTGCATACAGCCTGTAAAATTAACTGAAAATATTAAATTTAGTTTAACAGAAGGTAAATGAATTTGTCATGGCTCCCACTGTGTTCCTAAATTCTGTCATAATTGACAAGTTCAAGTTTTCTCATGCTTACATGTGTTATATTGTGGCACATTGATGTTACCATCTCTAAAAAAAAAAAAGTGCTCCTAAAATAAATTGTTACCGTAGAGCCCTGAGCACAGAAGCATTTTGACTGTGCAGCTGTGCTAAGTTACTATAGTGATAAAACCATGGTAAACATCCAGGATAAGATCAAACTAAGCTAGCTAACCAATAACAGGCCCCTGGTATGCTAACCCCTGAAATGGACTTGTTGCACCCTCCTGTATATGATATACAACATAAAGGGATAGAAACAATAGAAGCTCTTTAGACTCAGTATGTAGGATTTTCAATGACCACCACATATCTAATGTGTTTTCTGCCTCCATCTCCAACTAAGAATGCCACATCTTTAATGTCTCCTCACTGTGCCATCCCAGAAAAGTAATTGTATTTCTCCACACTGAGTCTGAGAGAGCCAGTCTACACCAAATGCGACAATTCAATGCCATTGCTATTCCTCAAAACAACGTTAAACCTGGCTCTGACTAACACTGCAATCTTGATCACGGCAGGGAAGAAACAGAGAGCACATCATTGCTGTGACCTAAGTGCTTCTGTCTCTTGTTACCCAATTCTCTTTTAAGAGATCATCCACCAAAGTGTAAATATCAAGAGTACCACACTCACTTCACAGAGAAATGTTGCAGTAGTCCAATCTCGAAATGACAATGGTCTGAACATGCACCTGAGTGGCATGTGTGGATAGAAATAGTACTATACACATTCTATAAAAACTCTAATTTAAGCATCTGAGATGCTTAAAATGACTGCTTAGACTGTGAGAGCACAGTTATACAGTGCTGTGAAAAAGTATTTATGATTTCTTATTTTTTTTTGCATATGTCTCATACTAAATTGTTTCAGAAACTAAAACAAAATATATGATAAAACAAAGACAACCTGAGTAAACACAAAATACAGTTTCTAAATGATAATGTTATTTATTGAAGCAAAAAAGTTATCCAATACCAACTGGGCCTGTGTGAAAATGTATTTGCCCCCGTAGTTACTAATTCATGGATTATGCAGCAAGACAATGATCCAAAGAAGTAAGTGAAAGACTGATCACCAGTTATCGAAAGCGTTTGGTTGTAATTATTGCTGCTAAAGGTGGCATAACCAGATTTTAAGTTTAAGGGGCACTTAGCTTTTCATAAGGGTGATAGGTGTTGGATAACAAAATAAATAAATAAATAAAAACTATATTGTGTTTATTCAGGTTGCCTTTGTTTTACATATGTTGTATGTTGTAATTTGTTTGAAGATCTAAAAGTATTTAGTATGAGATATACACAAAAACAGAAGAACTCAGGATGGGGAAAATACTTTTTCACAGCACTATACAATACACAGGACAATCTTTCATTATCTCTTCAGTCCGAATAATTCGTTTTCTTTCTTTCTTTTTTTTTTTTAGTCATCACATGTTACCATTCAAATGCTGACAACAGTACAGTACATAATGAAATGTGCTCCATTATCTCTTACTTAACAAAAAAAAAACACATTGAAGCCTCCTTTGGATATAGATGATGCAGGTGTGTAATGGGCTTCTCCTCACCAATCTTAGATTATGTACAGTATCTGCCATACAGTACATGTCCCTGTGAATTAGTCATTACTATTGAAACTATAACATTTCAACTGAGTGCATTAATGTAAACCTCCAAACTGATTAATAGCCAACACTATTAGATATAATTAAATTACATTACTGTTTTGTGATATACTAAAAATGAACACTTTTTTTTCCCCAACAAGTGTAAAGATTGATCAAACGATCACAAAACCTGTATTTCTTACAGTATATGAAAGTGGCTTTTACGCACACTGTTAAGTTTCTGTTTAGGTGAATATACAATGAACCTTAAAGTACTGAAGTCATGAAATATAAGTTGGCTAATGGAAAGTATGCATAAAATTGCAGAAAGATGGTAAAGAATAAATCATGAAGGTCATGAAATATTATGGACAAAATAAATCCAGTTCAGCACAGTAGCTGTGTAATATAAAATGGTGACAAGAGCTGATGACTCAAAGTACTTTGTATGCTGAGAAATTTTTTTGAGAAAATTCTTTTCTCCAGTGGTTTGGCTGAATATAAAGGTGTTGACATAAGGCAGGGTGAGTCATTTCTGCATTGAAGATGTTTTCACCTTAAATGCATAGTTTTAGAAATATGGCCTTCAACAGATACTAATTAAAAACCAAAAACAAAACTTGTTTCTCTCTCAGTGAAGATTTTCCAATTTACTGAGAGCTTTAACCCTTGTGCGTCCTCATGGATATTTTTGTCTTTGTCATTTTTTTAAAATCATTTTGTCTGTGTTAATGCAAACAGCATAAATTTGAAAAAGGTGTGTATTTCACCCTCATTTGCTTTCATAAATCTATTTTAACCTAGGTACACAACATAGTTACACTCAGGACCTTAAGGACAAAACTGTCCCCATTGAAACACATTCAAACTGCAATATTTAATCCCCATGACGTTTAAGCATAACATCATGCATTCTGTGTTAATAGGCTTTTATTGTGTTGACAAGGTTTCAAAACATTGAATTTTCTCAGGTTTAGCCTATGGGGAAAATACATGCTTTTCCTTTATTTCTGATTGTGCTGTATTATAGAGCACTGCAGACCAACCGAATAAATGATGCAGCTATAAATGTGTGTGTGTTTGTATGGATATCAGAGTTGTGGTTTGTATGTGTGTACTGAAAATTTTATGTGTGTGTGTGGACAGTTTGGAAGAAAGAAATTATATTGTACTGGAAATCACAGATCCCACCCCATGTATATGAGTCAAAGCAGGTTACGGATTTTTGCATTATGTAAAGAAACTGGTATTTAAAGGGTTTAAAATTCTGAAAATGTATGAATGTTTGGTAGTTATGATCAGAACTCATGCTTGTAAAAATTCTAAGTCAGTGAAAGTGGAAAAAAAATATTAATATAATATTTCTATGACAGTTTTTTGACATGGACATTTTTGTCTTTTATGGACCTGAGTGGTAGTTTTTTTTCAATCTGACACTGAATAAAAATATGAATGCATCAAAATTAATGTTGTTGCTAATCATTGACATATCAAAACATATCTAAGCAGAATGAAAAAACATTCTGCATAGCATTTAGTATATGGAAAATAATTACTATTTTTTTTTTTTTCATTAAAAAAAATGTCTGTGGCAATATGTAAACAAACCAGCATTTAAAGGGTTACAATTCTGAAAATGAATAAATGTTTGGTAATTATGACTAGAACTGATGCTAGTAAAAAATGTAAATGTTGGTGAAAATGGAAGAAAATATTAATATGTAATATTTTTATGACAGTTTTTGGACATGGATATTTTTATCCTTTATGGACCTATGTGTAACTTTTTTTAAACTGACGCGCAAAGGTTAACCATGCTGATACTTTACAGCCTGAATTATTTTTAAAGCAGAAATCATTGTATTGATTGGCTTACAGAGAAACAGTAAACAGGCCGCTCAGTGAACATTATACGTTTGTGTTAGAACAACAACTTTCTCTTTGTCTCAGTTAGGTTGCATTTGAAAGATGTGATAGGTTGCACAGGTAGTCTTCTGCACTGTAATCTCTTGATATTTGCTGTCCCACTCACATACATAGCCCCCATCTCAATGTCAGTCTAAAATATTAATATGGCAACAGTGCTTCTCAGTCGAGGAAAGAATGATATTGAGAAGGGTAGGGTAAACAGAAAGAGCACAGGAGAAAGATGATGCAGTCTGCCACCTTGACTGTTTGGTCAAAATGGGAACTTACCTGACATGATTTCATGACCAAGGGGGAAAATAACTTAACCTACAAAAGAGTCCTGGAAGTTTACATGGTTATTATGTAAGTAATAAAACACAATAGAGTGCTATTATACGGAAATAATCAAAGGCAGGGTGTTATGTAACCAATCTGAAGTGCATTATTTTCCAAAAAGTGTTTTATTCCTCTAATACCACAGTAATTTGTCATTGATAATAATTTCTAATGTATGAATTCAGCATTTCATATTATTATCCATTTATACTTATCTTTAATGATGTGGCCTTGAATTTCTGGCCAAAATAAGAACTTGTCTGAAATGTTTTTATGACCCAGTTGACTGTTTTGTATCAAACTTCAAGACTGACTCAGGCAAAGGTAACTAGCATAAACGAATACACTATATGGCCAAACCCCACTGAACACTGAACATTAGGCATGAACTGGGACATTCAGAAGGCACATATGGGTGTGATGGTCAGGTGTCCAGAAACTTTTGGCAAATAGTGTATTTACAAGGTTCCTTGGGGTTTTGTCAGATTTTTTAAGGGGATCTGCATAAAACTCTCTCAAAAAAGGAAACTCTTTGTTATAAGGTTACCTTAAGGAGATCCCCAGAGGGGACAAGATGAAGGACTTGTTATGGTTCAAGATTTAAACTTTGTTTAAGAATGTACCTATTAACTTTAGATTCAACCTCCCTACTGAACTCAGAACTAAATACTGTACACCAAAAGTATAGAAAAAATACAACCCACTTCCCTGACTCCCTTACTAAAGACAGAAAAAAATCAACAAAAATTGTACCCAAACTCTTCTCTGCGTAATATCTGCAACATGTTGCAAGTACAAAACTAAAGCAAAGCCAACTTCACAGTAGAGCTAAGACTGAAATTGGGGTCGTGAGTCAAGCACAGGTTGAATGCAAAAAAAAGCCACAAGTCAAAGTTAAAAGCAAGCTGCTGCTTCAGCTTTTTTTTTAAGACTCACAGCTGAATGCAGAATGGTGGGGCAACATGATGACATATGTCTTGAATCTAAGGTGGAACCTGAACAAGACTGGGTAGCAACAGACAACCTAGGAAAGACAAACAGTAGAACAGGCTCAAACACAAACAGGACCAAAAAAAACACAAAGGAAGAGAGCATATCCTCCATGCATACACCCCAGATATGCGAGTTCACAACAAGTATTATCTTGTATCTATCACCTGGTCTGACTGAGTGACCTTAAGCAATCCAAATATAATACAACACTTGATCAGTGCTATAACCTTAGATTTGTGGGTGTGAATTGGAATAGCCTCAGGAAATCTAGTAGTTGCACACATCAAAGTCAGAGAGAGAGAGAGAGAGAGAGAGAGAGAGAAAGAGAGGGAGGGAGAGAGGGAGAGAGAGATGAAAAAGAGAGCACTCATCTGCAGGTCAAAGTGAAAGACAGAGTCAGACAGAGGAAAAGATTGGAGTTTCCGAGGGATGTTACTCTGTGATCAGACAGCAACAGGGTGGAGAAGAGGTTCAGGAGGGAAAAGAAATTGATGGGTTTAGAGCTAAAGCCAAAGCCCAAACAGGAAGGAAAAACTGCTACAAACAATTATATAATTCAAACTGAGAGTAAAGACCTAATAAAGAAAAAAAATGTAAAAGTCATGAAAAAGAGAAGCATGTGAAATTGAAAAATGTGTCCCCTGGGTGTGAATGTGTGTGTGTGTGTGTGCACATGGTACCCTGGTGTCTCATCCAGAGTGTATTCCCATCTCACGCCCAGTATTCCCAGGATAGGCCTGACGAGAATAAAGGAGCTAGCAAAAATGAATGAATAAATGTTCCTAATGTAGGGCTATACTGTGACATAGCAGTGTTGCTGCCTCTTGTCTCCAGGATGCAGGATTTGATCCTAATGTCCAGTTATCGTCTGTTTTCCAGTGTTTCCTCTGGGACTTCTGATTTCTGGACAACAGGGTGTAAACTGGACTGGGCATTCAGGGCTGTAGCCCTGAAGATTTTTTTTTTAGCCAAAAATAATTCTCCACTTGGAGCGGTTTGTCACTATGTAACTGAACATCAGTAAAAGAAGACGCCGGTGTTGTAATTTGATATCTTCAGTGAACACGGTCGAGACCAATCAGACAGGGTTTACAGGAAAATATGTGGAAATACTCGTGTCTTATTGGCTGACAGCTCTCAATTCTCCCAAACGCTAGCTCACACATTAACTGTGTGGGAAAATATGCTGGTTTTTTTTTTTGTTTGTTTGTTTAAAACAAGTAAAGGGGTTGAAACTGAAACACCAACATCCTCTCATGCTGAGCACGAAAACAAGGTGTGTAAATGTCTATATGAGTTTCAGTTTACATATGACCAGAGCATAAGGAAAGATAATGTACTTTGCTTGGCACTGTAGCAGCGTAACCCACAGCTTAGTTGTGCCTCCCCTTGGCTAGCAACACCAAATTAGCCTAGTTAGAAACGTTTTATATTTTATCGGTCCAGTGGTCCTACAAACAGTGAGGCAAGTTTTATGATAAATTCAACTGTTTCTGATCATGTGATACATAGACAGCTAAGTTAACTCAGCTTCCATAAAACAAAACTTGGGCTACTAGCTGAGCTGGAAAAATGCATGGAGAAGAATCTGGGCACAGCCTCAGTGCAGCTAACTGTCCAGCTAACACCCCTGCCTGACACCTCCCAAAAAATTACATTAGGCAGCTACTCTAAATTTGCCTTAGATGTGAATGAGTGTGCATTTCTGCCTTTTAGCCAGTGTTCCTGAGATAGGCTTCATAGCCAATGTGACCCTGATCAGGATCAAGTGATAATTGAAGATTAATCAATGTTTCTAATATCACTTGTTTAAGTAGCCTATAGATAATATGCTGGGTTGTTGATTCACAGAATTCAGATTACCAGTGTAGGACAATGTTTTCTGGATCAGGTGTACAATCTGTTGTACAAAACTGGTGCTAAAGTTAACCAGAAGCTGTAGCTTTAGCGCACAGGATAGAAACAGTTTGTTTTTTTACCTGGATTGAGGAGGACCTCTACTTCCAAGGTTAGCATTATGATAAAAAGTCCATTGTTAGAATAATTTTAGCTCTTAGGTAGGTCCAGTATAAGATTGTTCATTTTTAAAAATCACGGATCATCACTTTATGAACTCATTTTAATAATTTTTCCTCTGGATATTTATTTAATTATACCACACTTATTTTGTTTATTTATTTATTTGTTTGTTTTTTTTGTTGTTTTTTTTTTGTTTTTTTTTTACAATAAATACATATAACTTAAAATTCAAATTACATTTATACAGTTCAGTGATTTACAATTAATGAGCAAGGGTTTTGTTTGTTTCCCATACTAGAATTTGTACACAATTACACCTCTTTGCATTCATATTGTCTCAATTAGAACCTACTCATCTGTCCCTTAACAGATTCCTCTGTGTGTATTGTCAACAGAGCAGAGGCCCCTGCACAGAGTTCACATTCTCATTCTCTCCTCACAAATTTAATTAGCAGACATTCCACAATTATCTCAAAGCATAAAAGATGATTAGTAGATTAAATGTGTGTTAAGTTTGAGTTACAGTCCCCCTAACCCCACACCCCAGTGATAATAGCATTATTTAAACAGTGTAGTGGGGGAGGTGGGGAAGTACATTTCCATTTTCATAAGGAAAACCAATTTATACCCCAGATGAACACATATGAGACTGTTAAACATTTGGTCTCTCTTTCTCTATTCTGGTCAAGTCAAATCTGTATAATTTCAAGATATAGAGTAAGAATTGTAATGGATGACAAGGCTGGCTTTGAAGAGCAAATGTTTAGGCGTGTTTCAGTTTTGATATTAATAAGGTGATATAGTAAAGTGTAAGAAATAATTTCTGTTTTTATGCATGTTCAAAAATTCATGTTTATACATTTTCTCTGGCAATAACCTAATATATCATGAAAATAGTCCAAAGGGCCAACACACCAAGAGCTAAATTACATTAATCTCACATCAGTGTAATAATAATAAAGGTTGCATTCCTGAAATCCCCTCTATTAGTTGTGGATCAAGTCTTGTGTTGGAATGTAGCTAAATAGATGAACCTGGCATAAGAGGATTATAACTGAGACTTGTGATTAGCTTGCTGCTCTGACATTTAAAAAAATCAATTAGCCAGCAGGCAGTATTGGGACATGTAGGAAACTGTTAGCCAAAGTGAATATATGCTAACTTGTTGATAGGAGAACTTTAAAAATAAAAATAAATAAATAATTTAAAAAAAAAAAAAAAACGTTAATGTTGTGGTATAGCTGTGGATAGTTTTACCAGCAGCCTTGGTCAAAGAGACTTGACACTGAATGTTAGAAATGCTTATCTGTTGAATCCCATAAACAAATATGTTTTCATTAAGAATTTGAATTCTAATACATAAGCACTTGTGAGTGACACAGTGTCACTTCTTCTTCACTTTGTCATTGTAAAATGAGCTTTAAATATGTAAATGAATAAGTATGCAATCAGCACTTCAACAAGACCAGAGAGTTTCCTTTGCACCCTCAACCTCCTCATTGGATAGTAGAGATGTAAAGATTTCTGTAAAGATGCTTCATGATGATCTCACAAAGGTTTGCAGAAATGAGCGCAGTAGACAGCCTCAGAGGCTATGAAAAATTCCCATCACTGTTTAGATTATCAATACAATAAATGACATTGTGTCTAACATGTAATACATCCATCCATCCATCTTCTATACCGCTTATCCTTTTCAGGGTCACAGGGAAACCTGGAGCATATCCCAGGGAGCATCGGAGCATCACATACACATTCACACACCCATTCATACACTACAGACATTTTGGACATGCCAATCAGGAAACCAGAGTACCCGGAGGAAACCCCTGCAGCACAGGGAGAACATGCAAACTCACACACAGGACCACGGTGGGAATCGAACCCCCAACCCTGGAGGTGTGAGGCGAACATGCTACTGTGCCATGCTACTAAGCCACTGTGCACCCAGACATGTAATACAGTATTGCTTAAATCAAGTCACTTATAATCAGTGAGGGCTGCCAAGATATACAGCACAGTTTAAACCATGAATGTGTGTTTAAGTGCGCAGCAGTACAGTGTAATAGATGACCTTTGAAGGGCAGGCCATATGTGTCATGGATCACAAATTTGATAATGGTCACCTGGTCACCGACAGGACAAGTCAAGATGGATGTGTGTGTGTGTGTGGGTGTGTGTGCTTATAAGCCAGTAAACAACATCCCCTGCCCCAATGAAACCAGCCCACACCCAAGACGGTGCCAGTGTACCTGTCGGCATGCCGTCTCTCTTGTCTTTCCCGTCTATTACAGTTTGTTCTCTCTGTTATGTCTGTTCGTCTGGCATCTGTGCTGTTTTTACTGTGTATCGTGCCACACTGGTATCATGTAGATTCAGT
>JANDJT010000032.1:9943873-9958649 GCA_024331685.1 Stegophilus panzeri
ATATAATCAAATATTTACAAAAATGTGAGGGGTGTACTCACTTTTGTGAGATACTGTATATATATATATATATATATCACGCGATGCGCTTAATTGCCACGTCAACTGATGACGGCAGGACTATAAATAGGCATGATTTTACACAAGCTTCAGATGCTGGTCACACGCGAGGGCACTCCCCATAGTGTTATGCTAAATGCAACATCTCGTTCCCTTCTCAGGGAACAGGGTTACATAAGTAACCCAGATGTTTTTCAATATTGCTATAGCTAGAGCCCATAGTTATTTGAACTTAATTTGATCCTCACTTTTCAAGTCAATGCACAGCATTTAACTAAGGAATAACACACAGCATACCATACTGTTATATGACAATAATCAATGCCACAATGGTGTGATAGTAGATTATTTTCATATAACAGCAAGGTCATATAACTTTTCATATAACTGAAGTGTTATTTCACTTATAACACTGCAACGTGCCCACAGTTACAGTTTTTTATTTTTTTATTTTTATGAATGAACAACCCATTGTGCTTTTTAACTGTTTATAGTTACCTTTAATGCTGTATAACATCTATGTGAGACATTAGTTCCTGATTACATTATAAACTGTCATTCCCTCACCAGCCTAACTGTTTTCTCTCTATTGACGTTAATGAGGCAAAACAGACATAGCCTGTCATGTTATTGAGAAACCAGATTGTGTCATGTTACTGAGAACCCAGAAACGCCTTTGTCATGAAGACTTTCCCATTTTTAAAAATATTGTGTAATAAAGAAAAACATATATATGTTGATGTGGGGAAGCTTTCTGTTAGGAGATATTTAAGTAACATTTACGAGTGTCTACTGACTGCTTTTAACAGTCGGTAAGTTTCCCACATTAACATGTATATGTTTTTCTTTATTAAACAATATTTTTAAAAATATATTTAGTATTATCCTTAGATTATGTGGTGCATCCACCATACAAGCCCTATGTAGGAATGATAATGTGTGAGTAGAAGCTCATTAATTAATATAAATCTATAATTTATATAACAGCCAGAATGACTGTCAGAGCCATGCTAATATATAAAGTTAATGCACACCTTCTGATTTGAGAATTCAACCGTACTATGCTATAAGCTCAGATATTAAATTTAGAGACATTTGGTTTTACTTGTAGCCGTACTTAAATAGAAGCTAAAGTTCATAACAAACCTTTTTATAGCAATGAAGCACAAGTTTTCCTACAGGAGTCAGTTTACATCTAGCTGGGATTTATAGCTAGCTTTAAAAAGTAGGTCTAGCTAATCATATCCTAGCTAATATCTAGTCATAATAATGTGTTTAATGAAGCAAAGGAAGAGAAATGTTGCCTTTTATCGCCACAAAACAAAGAATAAAATAGAAACGAATGATTTCTGAGACAGTTTCTAACCCAGTCAGCTAGGTTAACATAACTAAAATAACATCCATAAATAATTTTATTTTACCTATCATGTAACATCAACATTCAAACAAGCTTCTAAGACACTCAAGGTTTGTGCTGAGTCTAACAGAAGCATGTACTGACACCTAAGGAAAGCTGTACAATTGTCTGTTTTACCCTCAAGAAAAAGTCCAAATGTTGGTAGAGACATTTCAGCTATCATGATATTTGGTAGGTAGGGATATTTCAGTTATTGTGACCATCACTTTGATTCCTTCATTTTGATTAAAAAGTTTTGAACATGGAAGTGATAGGCTTTCTGCAATACAATGCTTCTTTCACAATATCATGTATGGATATTTTATGTGCAGGCATTTACAGGAGCACGTGTTAGCATTTTAATGGTAAGCATGTTCCAACAGTGAGGAACCAGGGCTTAGTGAATATAAAAAGGCCCCACAAACGACCAAGTGTTAGTCAGGTGATAGTCTGCTATGTTTCTGGCTCAAAATGACACTGTTCTATCACAGTTGTAATTTTATTTCCTTTCCACAATAAGTCAATCATTGTCCAAGGCAGGAAAATTGTGATTTTCTGAGATTGAGTGCATCGTAATACAGAGATGCAATCTACTTCAGACAGACAAAAGAAATTTATTTTAAATTATAGTGGTTGGAGATTTATGGCATTAAAGATAAGGTAGAAAGGTTACTGTTGTTTCTCCTTAGCAAAGATATATTTTTTTATGCTAGAACAGCTTGAGAGGAAGGAAATTATTTTCAAATGCAAATGCAAAAAAACTGAAGTGTGGAATTCTAATAAGGTAAAAAAAAAAAAAAAAATGCTGTGGGCTGCATACAGTATATTACTCTATGCCATGTTCTTCCTATAGGAGAACTCTGTGAGATTCATTAAACTGACCATTTTAATGAAATGGTCAAAGTCTGTTGCAGCACTAGAACCTGGGTCTTGGCATAAGAAACACACTTGTCAGGTTTTTAAACACATACTTAATAGTGTGCATGTTTTGGAGACTAAAAACAGAGTTATTATAAACTGCAGCTTTTATTGAGTTGAATGTAGAACACTTATGATAAGGGTTGAGTACTAAAATGAGACCAAAATTCAGGCATAATTAATTTGTTCCCTTTCAAAGGGAATTCAACGTTGTGTGAGCTTAACACTGTGGGAAGCGCATGACCAGTATCTGAAGCTTGCGTAACATCATGCCTATTTATAGGCCTGCCATGATCAGGTGACGTGGCAATTAAGTGCGTTGCATGATATAAAAATGTCACCTGAGAACCACGCTGACAGCCTCTATTATCTGAAGCAAAGACACAGTTCACAGGCATGCCCCAGTATGACAAAGCCATGCAACGTCTCATTCCCTTTTAAGGGAACAGGGTTACATGTGTAACCTAGACGTTCCCATTCAAAGGGAACTCAACCATGTGTGAGCTTTACGCTGTGGGAACGAGAATACCCAGCCAGTCATACTGAGGGGATGACTTGTTCAAAAGGTCTGAGCTGGAGGGTCACTGCAAAACACTCAAGCATGGGTTGGAACGTATGTCCAGGTTGTAACATTAAATGAGTGTGTGGTCATAGACTCTTAATTCCCTGCGATTCCCTGCGGCTGTACTCTTGAAATTGTGCTCTGAATCTAAGTGAAGTTTGCACAGACCAACATGCAATTGTCTTCAAGTACTCAAAAGTACCTCATGCTCGGAGACCCGAAGCACCAGTTCGATGCGTGAGCTTTTAGCAAACGCACGCTTTTGGGTCTTCACTAACATTGACTTTATTTACTTTCTACATGTGCTTTTGTTATGGTTTTTGTCCTGTATCCGCCCCTGTCTTGTCATTGGTTGTTTCCCATAGGTGTGTCATCATTGTTTTCAGCTGTTTCACCCCTGATTACGTTTTGTCATTTAAACCCATCGTGTCTCTTTGTACCTTGCGTAGTATTGAGTGTTAACTCCTTACCAAGCGATTGTTTCTTGTTTCTCGTTTTTGATTTATGTTTATTAACGGTGTTTCTCTGATCTCGTTTCTGATTCTAGCCTTGCCCAGTTTATGCCTGTTTGGAGATCACCTGACCCATTGCCTGTTATTTCGACCATGCTAATGTCTCCTGATTTGGATTTGTCTGCCTGACCCTCTCAAATAAAAGTCTTTAATTGCAATTGCATCCGTCCTCACCTTCATAACGTTTAATACGTGACAGAATACTAAGCCACACCATGGATGCAGCAGGAAGATGGCAGAGATGTCACACTAAGGAAACCAAGCAAACCATCCCAGCTTTGGATTCGATCCAGTTTCCTCAGTAGACTTTCGTAGATCTCCCAGATCGGTATGATGGGTTTTTTGGCTACCCTGAATATTTTCAGGTTGACTGCCAGATCTATTTCTCAAGCCTAATAGACCCCAAGCCCAGCGAGAAGCAACGGATAAGGTTCATGTTGTCCTGGTTTTTTGGCTCAGCCCGCCAGTGGGCACAGCATCTAGCAGCCATGGGATCCTGGGGACTGGAGAATGTAACTCAGTTTGTGGGACTATTCGTGATGGTGTTTGGCAGTCCAGAATCCAGGTCCATCCTGGAGGATCTGTTGGGGAGGCCTGCCTCACAGAATCCCCTACCATGCCGTTCACCACCTATTATGAGTGGGCAAACTGGGTGACCTCCTCCCCTAAGACCCACTATTTGGTCTCCTATGCTGATCTCCAGACAGAGGTCAACATGGCGATCTCATCTTCAGAGCTCCAGCCTGAGACCCACAAGGTGGTCTCACCTGCAGAGCTCCAGCCGGAGGTCAATGTGGTGACCTCCTCCCCAGAGCTCCAACCTGAGACCCATGAGGTGGTCTCACCTGCAGAGCTCCAGCCAGAGGTCAACGTGGTGACCACATCTCCAGAACTCCAACCTGAGACCCATGAGGTAGTCTCATCTGCAGAGCTCCAGCATGAGACAAATGAGGCGGTCTCATCCCCAGAGCTCCAGCATGAAATGCACGAGGCGGTCTCATCCTCAGAGTTCCAGCATGAGACACACGAGGCGGTCACATTCCCAGAGCTTCAGCATGAGACCCACGAGGCGGTCTCATCCCCAGAGCTCCAGCATAAAGCCAAGTTCCTGTCCGAGATCGAAGAGGTGACCTCTCAAGCCAAATTCCTGTCTGAGGTCCAAGAGGTGACCTCTCAAGCCAAGTTCCTGTCCGAGGTCAAAGAGTAGACCTGCCAAGCCAAGTTCCTGTCCGAGGTCAAAGAGACAGCCTCCCAAGTCAAGTTTCTGTCCGAGATCGAACAGACGGCCTCTCAAACCAAATTCATGTATGAGGTCGAGGAGGCAACCACTCAAGCCAAGTTCCAGTCTGAGGTTCAAAAAGGGCCTCTCAAACCAAGTTCCTGTCTGAGGTCGAAGAGACGACCTCCCAAGCCCAGTTCCTGTCTGAGGTCGAAGAGACGACCTCTCACGCCAAGTTTCTGTCTGAGGCCGAAGAGATGGCCTCCCAAGACACGTTCCTGTCCGAGGTCAACGAGGTGACCTCCCAAGCCAAGCTCCTGTCCGAGGTTGAAGAGACGACCACTCAAGCCTCTAGACACTCAAGACTTTTATTTGAAGACTTCAAATAAAAGTCTTTAACTGCACTTGCATCCATCCTCACCTTCATAACGTTTAATACGTGACACATAAAAATATCATATTTTAGGCATTTACTGTTTTTTTTTGTTTTTTTATGTAATCAGCACAGACAACTGCTCTCCAGTTGTTTTACTTTCACTAACCACTTAAAGTCTCAGCAGATCATCCAGGAACTACTCTGAATCACTACAGTGAGTACATAACTAATGAATGTATGTTGTTACAAGAGTGAGGAATATTAATCTAGAAATATCAACAATTCCTGGAAATTTAAAGGTTAGATAAAAGCAGGTTCAGCCCATAAATTTCCAAATAATGTGGTGTGAGTGTGAAGCTAGCCATCATTGGTGTGAGATGGCTTATGTCAACTCATTATTCCTTAATTTTATCTAATAGTAATGTATGGAGCTTTACAGTGCTAGATTGGCACTTGAGTGACACCAATTCCAGGACATGTTGTATAGACCAGGCCATTGAACCTGGGAACATTAATGGGCAATTATGGGAAGTATAACCCCTCAAAGTTTTGTGTTACATTTGTGGTGCCATGTGCTGTGTTACTAATAACAACTGCAGTCTTTCATTGTTCTGGGAGTACCTGGGTCACCATTTTCCTTGTGTACTGCTATTTTTTAACCCCAACATTCAAGTCAGTTCATTTCCTTTTCATTTCTGACAATGTGCGTGTCTCACGGGTCACTTGCTTTACAGCAGCTGTAACTTACCGCCATTCCACACCATTTTTTATTGCTGATGCCTTCAACCATTCACCACTTTGAAAGGGTTTTTTTGTTTGTTTGTTTTTTTTGTTTTGTTTTGTTTTGTTTTTTTTTTTAAATTTTTTTAGCCATTGTGAAATATTGACTTATTTGTATGCAGAGTCACTTATAGACCAAGAGTATGGGGCACACAGTCAATCATACACTGATTTATAATTATAATTATAAAGATATGTACATCTGAAAGGCATAGCATGAGCATCATTTTATGAATCTAAAATTTCCTGTGTAGATTCTGTCACTTTTGCATGCATAATATTTAGGATGGAAACTGAAAAGTATATAGTATAATAAGCCACTAGTCTTATTAGGCAGTGAAGCAAAACAGGTAGAGTGAAATATAATTATTGCTGAATCATAGTGATGTACAAAAAAAAAAAAAAAAACATACTGCCTACCAATTCTGTAGGTCTAATGAAGTTTGGCAACTATATTCTGTAATAAAAAGAGGTATTTAATAATTCAGTATGCAGTAAAAGAAAAGCTCATTTAAAAAAAAATATGTCCCACAGACAACTGATACTGAACTATCTCATTCTATTTCATTTTTAAGTCAGTCAAATACAGACATAAAAATGTTTTTATTTTGCTTTTTTTTTTTTTTTTTTTTTTTAAATGTGAGCCTTTAACACATCCAGGAGCTAAAATGCTAGTAATATTGCTAGCATTATAATATTAGTATGTGTACTATTTATTTTGCAGAGTTGCCGTATACTGTATGTGTTAATGTGTATATGCTAATTATATCATTAAATGCCAACAAAAGAATGCTGCACTTAGCTAAACAACACCAATTATGCACATGCTAGCAGGTGTAAAGGTAGGTGGAGAAAGCAAATAATGGTCACTTTCTGGAAGATTGAATATAAAAAAATCACAGCAGATGGTATCTTTCAACACAAATTAAGTTTAATAAAAAGTGTTGCTATATCATATGGGCTCCTTGTGATATTCATAGAACACAACAACAACAAGAATAAATAGATAGGTAAAGTTTGTCACGACAAACTTTGATGTTGGCTTGAAAAAGCAAGCCGTCACCTAGACAGTGTCCCAATAATCTTGGAGCTATGCACCGTCCCAGTGCTTTTGGAGCTTGGAGGCATCCTAATACTTTTGGAGCCAGGGGGCGTCCAAGTACTTTTGGAGCCAGTTGGTGTCCCAATACTTTTGGAACCAGTCGGCATCCCAATACTTTTGGAGCTAGGCATTGTCCCAATTCTTTTGGAGCCAGGCATTGTCCCAATACTTTTGGAGCAAGCCGGCATCACAAATACCTTTGTATCTAGATGGCATCCCAATACTTTTAGGATTCAGGCCGTGTGCACTCAGGTGTATGTGTGTTCTGACAGTTGGAGCCAGGCTCTGAACATTCCCTCAATGTAAGTGAATGGGAGTTTTGGGGAATTTTCATCATCCACAATGGGAATACAATTAAATTTGGGGGGGCTCAGAATAATAATAATAATAATAATAATAATAATAATAATAATAAAACAGGGGGGCACGATGGCTTAGTGGTTAGCATGTTTGCCTCCCACACCTCTGGGGTTGGGGGTTTAATTCCCTGCCCAGCATGCTTGGAGTTTGCATGCTCTCCCTGTGCTTTGGGGGTTTCCTACGGGTACTCTGTTTTCCACTTCCAGTCCAAAGACATGCATTGTAGGCTGATTGGCATCTCTAAACTGTCTGTTGGGTGTGTCAATGTGTGTGTGATTGTGCCCTGCAGTGGATTGGCACCCCATACAGGGTGTCCCCCACCTCGTGCGCCAAGTCCCCTGGGATAGGCTCCAGGTTCCACGTGACCCTGTGTACAGAAAATGGATGGATGGATAAGAAACATGGCTAGGTGGATTTTAGGATAATTGGAGACTTATGTTAAATGATTTTACCACAATAATGTTCATGCTGTTAAAGCAGAAATTAACAAAATTAAAGCAGGACTATTCAATCATAAATCACTGTGCAAAAATCACAGACCACCAGATTATATTATGTTGAAGCCCATTTTTATTGTTACATAGGACTGTTTATTTACTTGTCCATATAATCCAACAGGTACATTTTTGTGGAGATCAGGGCTCAGAAGTAGCTGTCTTAAGCCTTATTCAGACTGTATTATTTTATTAGGGGGTCATCTGTAAAAAGTTTTTTTTAACATGTCTCCTCAGTGATAAAGCTCTCATATAAAACTTAACACAGTAGGAGTGAGTTTCTAGCAGGTTGTATATTCTCCCGGGTCCTGTCATGTGCGTCATTAGATATTTAAGGAACTGGCAGTGATACAACAAGTCATTATTTATAGAAAACTAAAAGTCGATGATATTGTGCATATGTGAATATAAAGCAATGCGTTATACCTGCACCTGCCATTAGAATGGTTCCTTTAATCAGCCAGTGGGCTTTTCTTAATTTTATTTTCTTCCTCCTCCTTAAAATGCTGTCCCAGGTAGCATAGCTGATGTTTTAACCCTCAGACCAAATATACTGTATGGTTGAGTACCGCTTCCAAAGCATCCATTTTTTATTTTGTGATTCAGAAAATGTTGAATATTTGGAGGCGTGTCAATGATACATGATACTAGGTAGCAGCAATCAAACGTATTTTTGTTCCAATGCAAGGCAACACCTGCATAGAAAATCATGGACATGTGTATCCAGATGGGACAAAAATTATCAGATGACCACTGAGTTTGGTGAAAAACAGTAGGTAATTTGGACTGTAATTTTCTTGGAGGAGGACAGAGAAAACACAGAAATGGCCAATCTGTACAGAAATAAAAATCACAGAGTAGCACCTGTAAAATAGTAAATTACCTTAGGACCCCATTTAAATTTAATCCTGTTCGAATAGAGATATAGAGATAATTTGTACTTATGAGTGCCAATGTGGGTGATCAATGTGGGTTAGCTAGTGATCATGCATATATACTCCGGGACACTTAAATATGTGTTGCTTCTCATGGTGAATACATTTGGAAATAATGCAATGCTGAAAATCCATAATAAATGTCATTATGCACATTATGCTAAATAACCCTGGATATTTTGTTATAACTGTAACATAGTTCTTAAGTGACTTCAGAGCTACAGTGAGTGAAAGTAAGATTTATCAGTCAGATTCCCAAAGTCATAGCATGAAGACTCAGTGGCTGCAGAGGATCTGCTGATATTCCATCCAATAGTCCAGTTTTTTTTTTTTTTTTTACTACATTCCCTACATCTTTGATTGAAATACAGCCCTAGACCATTTCAATGCAATCACCAGGCTTCAGAGAAACCTGAAAATATGTAATCATGTACTTTTCACTAGCTATTATTATGACATATTGGTATTTTTTGGGAATGAAAAATATTACATATGGACTCAATGTTAGCTCAGGTTTTCTAAATTTAGTTATCATACTATGACTTCAGGTATTTGGGTATAGTGGGTAGCCTTTCCACCTCACAGGTCTGGAGTTCTGGGTTCGATTCTGAGCTTGGGTTACTGTGGAGTTTTGTATGTTCTTCATGTGTTCACATGGGTGTCCTCTGGCTTCTATAGCTTCCACTCGCTGTTCAAAAGCAGTTTTTTCAAACTTCTCAGAGCTGAAACCTTGACTTTGATGCCAGATTCTTCTAGATGCTGAGCAAGCTTTGGACTGGATTTCTTTCTGTACCTTAAGGACATGTACTTTCAGTGAATTTCCTTCCTTCAACTTGACCAGTTTCTTCAAAACTCATTGTTTGTTTATATATACTGGGATCTGTGTGAAACAAACACAAAAGCGAACTCATATCAATACGAATATTCCTAAGCCAATTGAAAGCATTGTTTCTTTTTTAATCTATGATGATACGAAAAAGTGTCCCCAGACAGATTGATTTTTGATTCATCCTCAGAGAAAGTGACACTAGGGGAATTTGTATTAGGGCGAGTTTGTTAGTCCTCAGTGGTTCCACATAAAACATGTTTGACTGGGAAGGTTAGACAAAATTTATGCTGTCCTGGATGTTTATATGTCAGGATTTATAGCCTGTCATCATCACTTGCTCAGGTTGAAAGTGCTCTCACTTGGCTAAAGCCCATTGCTTTTCGATACCTCATGGAGCTATTGCTTCAAAAGACAGATGACTTCAGTGACTTGTAATTTGGAAATTGTACCCATTTCATAGACTATTTGTATCTTGGTGAAGATACAGTCAGCAAGGGTTCTACAATGAAACGTGGCTTAATGTGTGCCTGGAAATCTATGCCGAGTAACATAAATACATTGCCTTGTGCATATGCTGAAGCACTTTTTTTTTTCTTTTTTTTTTTTTTTTTTTTTAATTTATGCCATTTCATTGCTGACCAGTATTATATTGCAATGTAAGCAAAACTGAGATAATATGAAAACAGATTTATTGTTGTGGAGTGATTACGTTTACTGCTCTTAAATATCAGAGCTGTTTTTCTTTTTCTTTTTTTTATTTCTTTTTTTTGTGCATTCACACCTTGCCATGAGTGGATATCACACTTTCTGTCACTGAGGCACGAGTTATTACAGAACATGGTTTTGAGTGATAAACCTATTTTATATATATGACCTGTTCTTTGTTCACCCATGTCATATCTCATTTCCAAAGTATTCCTTGGAAGTGCAGTGGTAGTGATATATGACCTGTGTGGAATGTCTTGTTTTCCAAGTACCCTGTGAAATTCCTTTTTTTTTTTCCCTGCCCAAACCATGAATGGTACATGTTACAGATAAAACATTTGATTTGTCATCTGTAAAATTTGATGATGCTGTTAACTTTTAGTTATAGGTTAATACTAGATTTCAGTTAAAGGTTATTCATTGGTGTCACGATTTCCCCTCGTGCAAAGCGATGGAGCAGGCAGCACGCTCCGAAGCTCGAAGCGTAAGCGCGCGGTTCCGGGTTTCAGTGACACTGACTTTGTTTTCTTATGACACGTGTGCTTTATTATGGTTTATGTCCTGTCTCCGCCCCTGTATTGTCATTGGTTGTTTCCCTTATGTGTCACCATTGTTCTCAGCTGTTCTGTGTTACCCCCCTGAATGTGTTTAGTATAATAACCTCTCGTTTTTTTTTGTTTGTCACGAAGTATTGTTTGTATTCCTTAACGTACCAAGCCTTTGATCATCATTCTCGTTTCTGGTTTTGATTCTTGTTTCTCGTTTAGTGCTTAGCCTTGCCTGTTTTATGCCCGTTTGCCTGACCCTCTGCCTGTTTTTGACCATGCTTGTGTTTCACGATTTGGATTTGTCTGCTTTTCTCTAATAAAGCTTTTATCTGCATTCTTATCCTCAACCTCCATACGTGATAATTGGTGTTAGTAATTGGATAGTAAAAAGATGGAAGTAATATTCGTTGAAATGTTTGCATCTTCCTTTTTCGGAATATAAGTATTCTCTAATAATATCAATGTCCTCTTTTGTATTTTTTCAATATTCACCTACTATTCCTCCTGGCATCTCTCTTTTAACACTGGCAGATTATTTGACCAGTCTTTGCCCATTCTTCTTGACAGAGCTATTATAACTTTTTTTTTTTTTTTTTTTTTTTTTGCCAGATAGCTCTTTTATTTGCCAGATGTTTTCCCTTATATTCTGAATTATTGTTTTGTTGCAGGATATACCAAATTTAATTTTAATTTCATTTTTTTATGTAAACTAGACAATTTCCATAAAAAAACCTATGGGGGGATATATAATTTTGCATTCCACTCTGTACTGTAAATTTTAAATGTTTTTAATAGGATCACTTAAACAGACCCAGCCCAACAGCTCCAAAGTTATGCTACCAAATCTTAGCCACCCAAAACCATTTCCCCAGCTCTTATCAAAGTAATTCAATTATCATTTTCTGTGATCTAGGCAGCTGTTGTCTGAAAACAACATATACACTTTTGTTCAGCTCTTTGTGGGCAGCTGCATGGCTGCTTTTTGCTGATCACACTATATCTGTAGCGGTCTGGTGGATGCCTACTGCATTTATTAGTATTTCATGTCATCAATAACAAGTATGTAATTTGAGAGTCAGACACACCAAACTCTGTACTCTTGAAAGAAAGCTCCACTCTGAAACATCATTAAATATGTATATACTATATATTTTGCAGTTAGCTCCTAAAAACAAAAGAGCAAGAGCTTCTTTTTTATTCACCACTTTTCAGTATTGTTCAAAATCATATGAGAGATTTAATGTTCAAGTAGTGGAAATGGCAAATAAGTTCCAAGTTCCAGAATGCAAAGATACAGTATATAGCTGGAGCTGTGGTCAGCAACAAACTCAGCTCAGTATTGGCTTGAGAGATTAAGCTTCAGATTCTTTATTTGTTTGAGGTATAGTGTAGATATGAGGAGGTGAGTAAGCTAGACAGACTAGATGGTTAAAATGCTGCTGCACTGAGTGACTTTTAGGTCACTTAGGTGCCACTATCAACAGGTACTCAAAAAGGCATATGCAGGTCAATCAGGGTGGAATTTTCCTTTAAGGATTCTTAGATTATTAAAATGGTCCTATTTTTTAATAGATAGCTTTGTTAAAATTTTCACTCTTTCAAGTTTATTTAAGATGAGGAAACAAAAAGATTTGGAAATAAATTATAGACGCATACCAAACTATGGGGTCATAAAAAACAATTACATTTAACTATATTTAAGTAATAAAAATGGAATTTTAAATATTATATTAGGCTAAGAGTGCTACAGTGTTGCTTAAATGCACTGATAGGTTATTGAGTTCAGTAATGATTGTTGCCTCCTACAGAATTTCATTAGAGCAGATGCCCTAGCTAGTGCCATATGTGTCAGGTCTTAAACCTTTAGCTCACCAGCACATTCCACAGTAGCTGCCATATGGTCTGATTTGAGGGAGATCATGGGTTCATCTCCACTAGGACCGCCAAATGAGGATGAGTTCCATGCTAAATTAATCTCCCATGCTATGTATGGGCTCAATTAAAAAGAGCTATCCCATTACTAATGGTTTGCTGTACCTTAATGATGATGTATGATGCCTTCTGGTTCTCTGGTTCTACAAACAACAATTTCAATGTTTCAATGTTTCAATGTTTAAATCAAATACATTTTGAGTCTACACTTCAGGATGTTGAGTATAGCTTTCTTTTTTTAGTAGTCATCAAAGAATTGCACATCTACTGTATATTATATCCCTGGTTTTAACAGCATAAAAAGCAGTGATAATAATGTCATTATACAATTCAATTATTGTACTAGCTGACACTTTAAATCATGCCTACATCATACTAAAATCGTATTTTAGCCAAGTTCACAATGGAAGATAATTTGTGCCAAGTGGTGCACTGTATTCTTACTAGAAACAGCTTCTGCTGAGTTGTGCAGCCATTATGTTTTTTCACCTGGCATGCTGATATGGACAGAAAACACGTATTATCTTTCTTGTTAAAGAATCACCAAGACTTTCTTTAGGTTTAAGGTACACTATTTGGCCAAAGGATTGTGGACACCTGACCATTGCACCCATATGCACCCACTGCTTCTTCACCAAACTGTTGGAAGCACATGATTATCTACAATGTCTAATATGTATGCTGTAGCATTACAATTTCCCTTCACTGAAACTAAGAGCTCCAACAAGTTCCAGTATGACATTGCCCCTGTGCACAAAGCAAGCTCCATGAAAACATACTGTAGTTTGACAAGGCTGTAGTGGAGGAACTTGAGTGGCCTGCACAAAGCATCTCAACAGTGACACCAGGGACATCACTAAGCCTCCTTTTTTTTTTTGGGGGGGGGGGGGGGGGTAAAAAATACTCATTGCCCCCCCCTAAGCAAATAAAAATATCATATCAGCCAATATATATATTTTTTCATCAATGATTCGATTCCATCGCATCTTAAACCTGTTCCTGGACGGGCAGTAGGACCTGGGAGAGGCTGCTGTATGTGCTACACACCTATTTGTCTGCATGTTTTTTTGGTTGACAGACACATCCAGCGGTTTACCGTGGGCACCTCCCGTCAGTGGACCTGCAGGCAGTAAGCACGTTTACGTGCACGTTAAAAGTTCGATTTCAACTGAGCTAAAGCAATAATTCACCTTTTTAAAATGCCATGTGAACGCTTTAGTGAGACTGAAATCGTACTGAACTTGAACTTCTGAAATCTGACTTTTAGCTCGACTTTGTCCAGCATGTATACACCATGTTCGAGCCGTTCTGTTGGTCAGCAAATGATTCACATACAGCACAGTTTACTGTTTAAACATTTTAGGTTGGTTTAATTAATTATGCTGACCATTATCATGGTTACAGTTCGGCTGCTCACTCACACACTTGTTGCAGACTCACACACAGGCAGGAGAGCGCTGAATGCCACAGTCACATGCCTCTCCTGGTCTTAAAGGGAAATACTCCCAGATCATTACAAGATCGCACCAAACCGTATCAATCATTCGATTACGCATTGTGTCATGTATACTCAGACAGACAAATAAGACTGTAGCTTTAACTACACAGTAGCTCAATTATAACTGCCCATGTAAACGTAGTTAATGTAATTAACAAAGACAATGAGCAGTAATTTAGTGTTGATTGCCAACTCACTCACTCAGTCACTCTCTAAATAAAATCCAAAATGTATTTTGGCTACATAGTACAGCATTTTTTGCCGTTTGTTGCTGTTGGATGGATGGGGACAAAGTGATCTTTAATTTGTTTATTTTTATATAATTTAAGTAAGTCATATTAGATCAGTCTCTAACACAAATTATGAGACGGGTATACCTTGAGCAAAAATAACCTTATTTCTATAGATTTTACACCCATTGTTACTCTAAAATATACATGACTAGAAAGATGTTTGCCGTGGCTTTAAAAATTTTGGGGGGAGTATGCCCAGAACCCCCTAAAAGATGCTTAGCACCCCCCCACCCCCCCTTATAAATCTCTAGTGACAT
>JANDJT010000032.1:9958749-9977757 GCA_024331685.1 Stegophilus panzeri
CCCCCTTATAAATCTCTAGTGACATCCCTGACTGACAATGAAAACCTTTGGGATGAACTGGAACACTGACTGCACCCCAGGTCTCCTCATGCAACATGAGTGCTCAACCTCACTAAAGCTCTTGTGGCTGAATGAGCACAAATCCCCACAGCCACACTCCAAAATCTAGTGGAAAGCCTTCCCAATAGAGTGGAGGTTATTATAACAGCAAAGGGAGAATAAAACTGGAATGGGGTGTATAAAAAGCATGAATGGCTGTGATGGTCAGCTGTCCACAAACCTTTGGATATATATTTTATTACTTGCTAGTTTCAAAAAAATAAAACCATGCTAAGGACCTATTCAGCTCATCTCTGTCTCACTACTCCATGCTCAACTGTTTCAGATTCATGACAATATCACGGTGGATTTTAGGTTCTAATAGGGAAGTATAAAAGTCTAAAACCCATTTAGATAATGTGGCATTACCTGAAATTAGTAGATTCTTTGATAGAGCCATTTGAGAACTTTAGATTTCATCATTAAACAATTAATTCTGGAACATAATGTCTCTATCTACCAGCCCACTATAATTCCATAGTGGAACTAAATAGCAGTCAAACTAAATATACAGTCGAGACTGTAAAATACACACAGATAAAGAGAGACAAACAGAGAGACAAAGACAAAGCAAAAGGTTTGGGCAGGTATTCAGGCCTTTCTGACAAGTGACATCCAGTGCCAGCGCGATGATGTTGTCTAAAAAAAAAAAAAAGTAGGGGGGAGCTCCCTGAGACAGAGAATCATAAGTTGATGCTGGGCTAAGAGTGAATTGGTGGTTGGAAATGGAGGTTTTTAATAAATTAGATAATTTGATTCAGATATTGTTTGTTGTTTGGCTGCAGAAAGAATGAGAGAAAATAAATACTAAGTGAGCAGACAGTTTGTGAGTATCGACTGCATTAATGTTGCTTACTGGAGGTTGGTATTACTTAAAGGTCTTCTAATCTAAACCTGACACACATTCTCAAAGTCATCATGCTCATCATTATAGAGGCTTCATAACTGCTATATAGAAAGGTCTGGCCCATGATACTGATCAACACTAGATCTAAACCATAACTCCAGAGTGATGATTTATATTGGAGAAATAGTTGAATAACTCTGTGGCCTCATATTTTTAGTTCTGTCTGGCCTTGAGGAGGAATGAGGCATTTTTCCACAGTGTTGCCATATCATAATATATAATGTCAAACAGTCCACAAAATGCTATATGTGCTATCTTTGTTTATCAAAAGTCACCAGCTTAAAGGAAAACAACTGGTAACTAGAAGATGAGTTAAATGGAAATTAAGTGTTATCCAAATAACTCTTGGGTTAAAAGATAAATTGACAGAAAACTGACAATATGTGCATAATATAGAGAGACAAAAAATGTAATAAAATAAGATAAAAATAAAAAACACTAATAAAGAGAATAAACTGTGCACACAAATGTGTGGATGTTGCAGTTGATTTACAATAAATTAATTGTGTGACATGTCAAATGCAAATTAGTGGTAGAAAACAGTATGTAAATGAGGTTTGTGTGTGTTATTTGTTATTGATAGCTGTCGGAAGTTCAGAGCCACACATACAACTGCTTGTTCAAAATACAATAAAAATGCAAAACAAATATGACCAAAATTCCCCTGTGGAACACACATACTGCAAATTGTTTATAAACTAGCCAATCCATATATGTGATATATTCCACTTAAAGTGATGAAGATGAAGTTTTATTCTCTGAATTAACAGCCACTTTTTAGCAGTGCTCTCTAATAAAAATAAATAAATAAAATTAAAACAGAAAAATAGAAAACTAGCATGCAACTGGCAATATAATGTCATCTTCATATTGCATGCACAAGACAACAAAAACTGGGCTCAGTGCCTCCCAGGAGAATATACAGGCTAATGACATGAGTAGGTAGTGTGTGAGTTCTCCATCTGTTAAAACTTAATGAGCAAGTACCAGGACACAGAGCAATTTGTTTAAGGCCAATGTTTGTAACTATAATTTAGGACAGACATATACATTTCTGTGGGACAATAATAGAATAAAACTTTAATAAATTAATACATTATACCACAACACTGTGGAATACTCCAACACTGGACCATCCGGTTGCTGATTTCCTATACCCTATAATGTTTTATTCCTTATTTACTGAATGGTTTAACAGATTTCCCCCATTTTGCTTCAGGGTGTACCTAAACCTGGAACATGAAAGTAATAAACATCTTCATATAGTGGGCTTTATATAAAGGGTTCTCACCTAATTTAGCTGTGTTCAATTCCCACCTCCTAGCTTCTAGCTTTTCCTTGTAGTAACAACCCTAAAAGGGTGAAGGCTAACATATGCTTCTTCTTAAAGTCTGGCTTTTTTAAAATTATATATTTTTTGTTGAGATTTGTTGAGGACAAATTGGCTGAAATGAACATGGGCTACAGAAACATTTTTCAGAAAGACTCTTTTTTTGCAGTAGAAGCCCAGGGTTTTTTCTGGTAATAGGTCTGCTAACTAGGCAAGTGTCCAGTAAGCCCTCGTGGCATGGAAGGTGAAGGATTAGATGTTTTGGCCTCCTTATACAGGCAATCCAGTGCTATTTGTGGATCCTTATACTTCTTAATGGGCTTTCAATTTGTGTCAAGAACAGAGGAGGATGACCACCAAATAAATTTAAATAGAGATAACTCTGTTTAATTGTGCCCTGAAGACAAGCTCTATGGAAACTCTTTGTAAAGATAAATACATTGCAAGTGAGAACAGAAAATGATCTGTATTGTGTTCAAAGTTGTGTGTGTGGATCACCAAATTCATCAAAGCTTGTTGTTATATAGTCGGTGATGCAACATGATGGTTTCAACAATCATAAAGATGCATTTGATCTTCCATGGCCTTTGAGTATACAGCTGAAACTGTCATTTAAGGTCCTGAAGCATGTAAACCATTCAGCCATGCAAAGTACAAAATTAACTAATTAAATTTTATCATCTGTTAAATAAGATGCATCACAATAGGGGAGTCTGTGATAATTTTGCTGTGCATATTAAATGTTGAGACATGTTCGATCATAATATATTTGCATTTATCTGTTAATATTTACTGTTAATATTTTGCACCTTCTCTCTCTCTCTCTCTCTCTCTCTCTCTCTCTCTCTCTCTCAAGCCTGCCATGTGGATTACAAACACAGTTCTTAAGTAGCATGTTAATCCTCCCTGTCTCACTGATAGACTAGCCATGATGTCACTCTTGCTCTCACAGACCCATGCAGGCATACATACACACATACTCCAGAGAGAGAGAGAGAGAGAGAGAGAGAGAGAGAGAGAGTCACAATCACCAGGACACAATAGGCTTATATCTGAATTCAGGATGTAACACGGTTTTGTGTGCGTATGGGTTTCTATATAAAATATGTACAAATACCCTACAGTATATTAAAGAAAATATTCACTGTTCAAGCAATAAGTGTATTGAGCTCAACAGTTTAAATACATTTAAAACATTGTTTTCTTGACTGGAGAAAATCTAAGACAGATAATATAATATGGAACAACTCCTATATTTTATAATTTTCATATGAGTGTGCATGTGTTTGTTTGGGATCTGAAGTAAGCCGACATGTGGATACATAGGCAGAGGACACTTTAGTGTCACGTCTAGGAGAGTGCATCCTTTTACCAAATTACAGAGGCACACTGACTACATCAAGTACTCATTCTCTGTCATTTTACGTGTGTTTGTGTGTGAATTGCATCGGAGAAAAAGTCTAATACTTTCTTCAACTTTCTAATGGCTACACAAAATTGTGAATCACAACCATTGGCTAGTTTTTCTCAGCATAAATGATATAGTAAGTTGACATTGACAATGCAATCTAATCATATTGCACTAATCCATAACCATTTCACATTTTCCAGCCTGTTTATCTCATCATGATTGTAACAGGCAGATCCATTATGGAGCAGTCATGTTGAGTCACATTACATCCCTGCACTACCTGAACAATCAGCTTGCTGTTGCACACAGCCATTTAAAATGAAAACCAGCATAGTTAGTTGGCATGTAATTTGAAAGTGCATCTATAAACTCTTCCAGTGTCAGGAGGTGATATGAAGGAAGAACATTCACCTTTCAGTTCTGTGAATCTATTATTATTTCTGTTAGAAACCAGAAGAGACGAAACTGGTGTAGTTTATTTAAACTGGTTAAAATGTTGTAAAAAAAAATAATCTGGTAAATACATTTATTATTATTATTATTATTATTATTATTATTATTATTATTAAAATAAAACTTCTCATTTATTTCCACCTGCTAGTGTCATGATAGCATCAAAGGGGCACTGAACAACACTACCCATCAGCCCCAGCACATCAAGCACTCTCACATATGTCTTGTGCCACCGTGATTATCACCACTATATACAGTTCTAGTTTCTCAATGTCTGGTTGTCAGGTGTTTGTTGTAATGCGCATCTTGTCATGTGTGCCATCATATTGCCCCTAGTCTGATTGTTCTTGCCTCATATACACAGTTTATGTGCATGATCTTTTGTTTTCATGTGTTTGTTATTTTAACACTTTCCAAAAATTATAATCTGCACTTGCATCTGCCTTTGCCTCCATAACATTAAGGCTAGGATGTGACAAAGACATTATAAAATATACAACATATATATAAATATACTACATGGGTAGTACTGTATACTGTATATTGCACTTAATATATAACTAGTGAGTAATAAATAAAATAGTAATAATGGGGTTTTTATAAGTAATCAAGTATTATTTTTGTGTTACATGCACTTTTCTTTTTCTATTGCCAGCTCTGGCAACTGATTCAATTGAAATGATGCAATTGAAATGAATATTAATTTATTTTATTCTTATTTTATATTTTTATATAATAATATATTATTATATTTTATAAATTTATTTTATATATTTAATATTATTAAATATTCATTTATTTCATTCAAATAAAGCATGATTGGAGCATGATTCTGGTGTAAGTTAGCAAGAACTTGCAAGAAGAGATACAAAACAAATATAAGTTTCAAAGACAGAGATACACACCTGGTTCATTTTTCAAAAATGTCAGGGATGGTTTATTCAAGATGTTGCTGAACATTACCAAGAAACTTGACTCAAATGACAGCCAGCCACACTGTCAGCATGTACACAACTGTGCAACAATGTTAGAAAGCTGTAAACCACTCTGTCTGATTATCTATGTCATACACTGTGTTTATGAAAATAGTCCCACTGCACAGAATAGTGCTCGCTCTATGTTGCTTTTGAAGAACTAGTCAGAACAATATCTTCCTTTTTATTTTATTTATTTATTTTTTTTAAATAACTTTTTACTTGGGCATTTTTTATATCTGCCATTTTTATATGCTACACAGCTTTCACGTTAGCCTGTCACTGTTTTTCTACTGGTGTGTTTGTGTCTTCCTGCCCATTGAGTACCGCACATGCTTAAAATGCTTGACAGGTTTACAAGGTTGCCTCCATGTGCAACTGATTAACACATTTGGTCTGAATGTCATTTTGTAGTTCTTGTCTTTAAAGCCTGGGAGGCACAAAGGAAGGCAACTGAAATAATTTTAAATTACTTACCTGCAGAGTATACAACAAAATGCCAACCAGCTGTCTTAACATCATTTATTTTATTGCTTACATGCTTTAGCTCCAATACAACATGCATGCAGTTAGGAAAACATGGCTAGATAGCCTTAGACAACTTGATAAGCTGCATTCCTGTCTTATTAAATTCAAGAGAGAGAGAGAAAAAAATAGAAGATGATGAGAGAACAGCTGTTTATAGCTGATTATAAACAGTAAGAAAAACAGGAACTAACTTGTTCTGCAGATGTTCCACAACATCAAACCTAATTATAAATGGCTAAACCATTCCATTTAACATTCTTTAATAAATAAAACATTGATAGAGTTGTCAAATTGCTCTGGTAAAAGAGGAATAAGGCATTTCTGGATGTGCTGTTTAAAACAAAAATCAACTTTGGAGTGGTAAAAGCACCATACCATCCTGACACTAATTATTTTCAATTGCATGTTTTATGTATATTTTTATTAATGATGGGAGCAACATGAAAGTTTTATATAGCTTACACAGATGTTGAAGAGATGTTGAAGTGCTCAAAAAAACACATTCCTAACCCTAATTTTATTTTTAAATGACACATCACAATCAATAAATTTATGTAAGTGATTGTACTGATATCAGAAGTTATTTTTGACCATACATTTACTATTGCCTCTTGAGAGTGTGAGCATGCCATTGTGACCTCTCAGCATGTAGAGTCACTGTCTCTCAAATCTCTTAGTGAGCGTGTATTCTCTCCACTCTATATTGCACATCACTCATTCAGAATTGCATTGGATGTAATGCTCTCTGGCAGCTCTATCTGATGTCTACAGATACTCAATGGCATGGCAAGGGACCACTTCTGCTGCCATTAGCTTCTTCGTCTCTCACAGGTATGTCTGGAGTTGACCTGCTCATGATCCAAACAATACTCGACAGACTAAGGCAGAAAAATAGAGTAAACAGCCTCTGACCATTACATAGTCAGGTCTGAACAGGTTGTCTGATGATTAAGATTTAGTTATGAATCCATTAAGAATTCTAATCTTGTGATATAAACTCTTTGCACATTAAGTAGCACACATTACAGATAAAAATCAATGTAACTTCTAATACATACTGTACATCTTGCATTAGTAATGCCATACTTTGTATCTAATTGAAATAATGCCTAAAAGGATGTTGTGATAAATCTTTTCCTCAACTGGAAATACCATATAATACACTATGGAATTTAAAATCAGATCATTCATTCATAATAATTAGTAAAGCATCTCTGTTACCTCATTGTGAGCAAGACACTCGCTGTACATAATTAATTACATATTTTTCTACTACTACTACTTACATGCAGTCAGTGTACCTATTCATTAAAACTTGCATTTTTAGTGGCTGGCATAAGTATTCACCCCCTTGAACTTTTGCACATTTTGTAGTGTTACAACTTGGAAATAAAATGGACTTAATTGACTTTATACATCATGAATCTACACAAATGTCCATTGAAGTGAAAAGAAATACAGTTTGTTAGAAAACAAACTCTTATAAAAAAGAAAAAAAAACTCCCAAACTTTGAAAAACTTCCCACAGAGCACCATTAAGTATATTAATAAAAACAAAAAAGGAAAGAATCTGGCACAAAAGCAACGCTGCCTAGTGGAGGCTGTCCACCAAAAAGTCAGAGAAGAGGAAACAGGATGAAGGTCATGAATCACATAAGCAACCAGACAAGCATAGCCCATATACTTCACAAAGCTAGGCTTTATGGAAGAGTGGTATGCCATGTGAAATCCCATTTGGAGTTTTCCAAAAGACAGGTCAAGCTTAAGCAAACATGTGGGAAAAGGTCCTTTTTATCTTTGGCACAAATTACCCTGAGAACCAGATCCCTACAGTAAAGCATGGTTGTGCTTTAGTATCATGTTGACAATTCCCCTTAGGTCACTTTGTTGCTTCTCTGACTAGTGCAGATTCATAACATAGTCCCAATTAAATCTATTTTGTTTCCAGGTTGTAACGCTGCAAAATGTAGAAAAGTTGAAGGGAGTGAATATAAGGCACTGCACACGTGTTAGGAGTTGGCAAATATGTTAGCTTTTAAAGTGTTTACACACAAGAAAAAGTTATGTTGAAACAGGTTAAAGGAAATCTGCAACCACGTGCTTGACACCACGAAAAGGTTTAATTTAGAAAAGTTACAATATTTTACTTGCATAAGCCTTTGTGCATTGTTCTTCAGTACATACTTTTGTAGAGCTTACAAAGGCAGTGGACTGTGTTCATGAACCATTTATATAAATTCTTCTAGAAAGTTTGTTTACTTTATACCCTAAACATGCAAATGCATGTCTAAAAGAAAGATAGATAGATAGATAGATAGAAAGAAAGAAAGAAAGAAAGAAAGAAAGGAAGAAAACCTTAGACAAAACTAACAGATATTTACTTTTCACTGCCCATTTGTGGCTTTCTGTATTGTATTTCTAAAATGCGGAGGGTTATGAAAGGTCAGTCAATATTTGGAATCCAATGCAAGGCAGGGATGCCAGGGATGTTAGATGCTTTTTTTTTAAATGTGTGGTATAAATTTGCTTTGTACACTGAGTTTTAAATTGCAACATGAACAAGACTACAGCCTCTCCACCAAAAACTGTGTTCCTCAAACGGACAAGGCCATGCATGCCTTGCATCTCAAAGCAAGCTAAAAGGACAAATATAACAATAAATACAAAGAAGACCAGCATACTCAGGATGATTTAAATATTAATAATTTCATACATATTTTAAACTCTTTAGAAACTCCTTTGAAACCCATTCATGCAGATACTTAACTATGTTTGATTAGTTGTAATAATAATCTTACTGGCATCCTGGTGTCCTCAAGGAGATGTATCCACATGACTCACATTTTCAAACCTCATAAGGCCACAGAAGGACTACACACAGTAGATCCCTTGTCTCCACTTCTAACAGACTTCCTATGCAATATATAGGAGCATAAAACTTCATTACACCACACGGGATGCCTGTGGAGTAGTGTCATATCAGCATTGTTACATATTATGTCAGTACATTTGTGTAGAAGTGCTGCTTGCAGAATTCAAGCTAAACCTTATCTTGTTGTATTACATATCAGGTTTGCTGCATGAATGCTACTCCACACAAGAAATATTGATTTCTTTTGTTCATCTAAAGGGCAAATCAAGTATTCATTAGCCTGCTCATTATAACAAAGAACTAGAGCAACAAATGCATCTACCAGCAATTAAGACTAACTGCTGTCCATGGGTTAAAGTGTCATGATCTGAGATGATCAATACAGCAAATGTGTCAATATAAATTTAAACCTAGGCATTGACAGAGCATATATGCAAACCCAGAAAAAGTAGGTTACACTCTGATCTTTAATCATTAATTATACGTATATGTTGTGTTGTCTATATAGTCCACACAGCAGTATTTGATTGTAGAAGATTTATAAATTGTGGCAGTAATTTGATTAAGGTTAGGATTATTTGATTCAAATGATCAGGACTGTGTTTCAGAGATACCACATAAACCAAAACTGGTCATCTGAACTGTGTTTAATTACAATATTCTTCAGGGCACACACACGCACACGCATGCGCACGCACACGCACGCACACGCACACACACACACACACACACACACACAGGTTTGCATGGGAGACTAATTCTCAGGAACTTATTAATTAACATATAATTCCTAATCTGCTGGGGGTCTATCCTGCCATAAAACACATTGGTTCATTCCCATTTGCTATCCTGGTCACTATACATTTCAAAGAGGCTCAGGCCTATTTAAGAAGAAGGTTGGCTTGTAACAACAAGGAAGGGGCTGATAACATCAAAAGTGCCTTTTTGCCATCAGGGCTTTTTGCCATTGATGCTTTAACATCACACATTCTATGACCGTGACTCAGATCACCATTCTTGTAAGTTACATTTTTTCTATTTTATGTATACCTTATTTTGTTTAATAAATTTGTTTGTTATTTCTATCTTTAAATATTCAGTAGTTCTTCCTTAAGAAAGTACGTTACATTGAAAGTGCATGACCGTATTATATGGTTATTAGGAATAGTTTCCTAAGATAAAGTTGTAGTATGTTAGACACATTAAAACTGACCTCTGAAAAGTTAATATAAAAGGCTAATACTTGCAAGTTTAAATGAAACCTAAATAACTAGGAAAGGCCTAGGCTTGCACGTTGATATAAACCTCTAAGCTAACAAAAATAATTGTTTATTATAAAAGCCTCTGACATAGGAACGTCTTTTTATAATGAAAGCTTAGCATGAAACTATTTTAGATAATATAATCAGAACACTGAGGTATTATACTTCCAGCAATAACTAGAAGATTATCTTTGAAGCCAGATAATTAATTAAATGGATACAGATAAATAAATCATAAATTAAAACACGCATTCAACCTTTGGCTGCACCTATTCCCATCTTTGGTCATAGGAGAGCAATGGGCTAAGTAATTAACCTTTAATATTTTACATCTACATGATGGACGTTGTTAGCAGTCACTTCAAAAAACATTTGGTTTTGGAAAATATACAATAGATATTATACAATATACAATAGATGAGATCATTTGCTAATGCATAAATATAGCTAAGCCTAACACAGACATTAAACAAATATGACCACTGAGTATGAGAAAACACAGTGGACCAACACCAGCAGATGACATGGCACCCCAAATCATCACTGATTGTGGAAACTTCACACTGGACTTCAAGCAGCTTTGATTCTGTGCCTCTCCACTCTTCCTCCAGACTCTGGGATCTTGATTTCCAAATGAAATGCAAAGTTTACTTTCATCTGAAAAAAGGACTTTAGACCACTGAGCAATGGTGTTTTGAGTAAAAAGGTGTTTTGCGTTAATTAGCTGATTAGAACTCTTCTCAGGTCAACATTGCTTCATTATAAATTCTTTATTCTAATATTTTTGAGATACTGGATTTTTCCTGTGTCTCATTTCCATGAGCTATAAGCCATAATTATCAAGATTAAAACAAAAAAGGCTTGAAATATTTCACTTTATGTGTAATGAATCTAGACTATATGAAAGGTCAACTTTTTTAAATTAAATTCTGGAAAAAAAATTTACTTCTCCACGATATTCTAATTATTTTAGATGCACCTGTATAAATTACAGCACAGTGAACTTTTTTTCCGCATATCCCAGTTTGTTAGGAATCTGGGGTAAGAGCACAGGGTCAGCCATGACACAGAGCCCCTGGAGCAGAGAGGGTTAAGGGCCTTGCTCAAGACTCTTGCTACTTGCTAGTATTTTAGATTAAATATTCAGTAACCATTTTATTTTTGTCAAGATCACAGTGGATCCAAGGCCCTTTCCGATATCTACTGTATACTAGATGGTAGCCTGTCCATCACATGGCACCATGCATACAAATTCAATATATAGTCACCAATTCACCTACCAGCATGTTTTTGGATAGTGGAAGGACAAGCACAGAAACTGTCAAATCTATGGGTGACAGGGATTTTTCTGTCTATGCTCCTTCACTTTGGAACTCTCTTTCTCCTGAACTCAGGGGAGCTCAGACCTTTGGCATTTTTAAAGCTTAACTTAATACACTTTTTTAAACTTGCATTTGACTGCTGATGTCTTCTTTTATTATTATTATTATTATTATTATTATTATTATTATTATTATTATTATTATTATCTTTGTTGTTCTTATTAACTTTTATATGTTTTATTTTTCTGTGTACTGCTTATTTTGTGTACAGCGCTTTGAAAAGCTGCTTTTAAAGGCGCTTTATAAAATAAAGTTTATGATTATTATTATTATTATTATTATTATTTTGTAAGTATAACAGAAAGTAAAAGCTCAAGATTGAACTGGGGACTCTGGAACTGTGAGGCAGCAATACTAAGGCTGAAAAGAAATTTTTTGTATCCACATCTGCACACGTGAAATAGGTTAAACAAATGCCACAGGTTTACAAATGGTCATATTCTTTTTAACTCCACATAAATAGGAGAAGTTCTATAATTAAATGGGGGAAAGTCCAGAAGCACCAGGAAATGATTTTGAGTTATCTGCCCTAAGTCATTCTGCTCTAAATTTGAAAGATTAAAAAAAAGACTAGATAATAAAGAGTCATTGATTGTATGAAGGCAAAAAGGCTGATTAGAATGCAATAATAAGTTAATAAGTATTTTGCCTGCAGTTATAATTGTTATTCCTATGTTTCTAGTAGAGATGGCGATCAAGGGCAGTGAAGTGACTCTGAAAGGAAAGAATGGGCTTCCCTGAGGACCTTTATCCCACCGCCTTAAGGTAGACTGGAAACTGAAGCAGTCGACCCTAACTTATTAGAATATGTTATGGAGATTTTCAAGGTTATCTGAAGATCCATGTCTAACAGCGAGCTCCTCATAAGTATTGTTACAGCTCAGACAGTATAGTAATCTTTTTGAAGAAAAGCAGTGTGATACACATTGTATACAATAATACAATGCAATAATTACTTAATTCATTAATTAATTTGTAAATGCATATTTTATTTTGCCTCAAAGTGATTTACCTACCTACCTTTTCTACAGATTTCCTTGATTTTAATGAACAATTTGAGAAAGAATAAAAGAGAAATAAAAATTAGACCATGGCTTACTATATTTTACTGTAATTATTATTTATGTATTTTAGTAATGCAAGCATAGCAAAGAACAGTTCAGGGTGAACAGATCATAGTTTTAGGGCTGTAGGAGGGGAAATAATTTGCACACAACCCTACAACAAATGTGTAACAGTTATGTCAGTTTTATACAGAAGCATTGTTGATTTTTTTTAATCTGATTGGTCAGAAGGGGTTAATTAAATAAGGATTAACACACATGCACAACGTAGTGGTGAGGGGGTCGGCAGGGATGGGGGTTGCAATGTGGCACATGCAAGCATTTCCATATAACAGCATGGTCTGTAGTGTGTGATTCCACTCATACCACATAGATTTGCCAACAAATACAATGTGTAATTTATTACTGAATGAGAAATGTTGCACATTTTAGAGTTTCACAAATGTTCTCTGTCCACACTACACGACCGAATATGCATTTCAAATGACCATTCATGCAAACTGGGCATGCATACATACATGTTGGTTGCTAGTCACTGGCAGGCACAACAATGCTAGTCACCGGCAGCCACAGCAAATCAGCGTTCAAACAGCGTTTGCTTGTATTTTCTCATTTGTAAGTCGCTTTGGATAAAAGCATCTGCTAAATGAATAAATGTAAATGTAAATGTAAATTGTTCCACGTTAGGCTTTCGCCGTTTGAAATGAGATTTGTTGCCGATTGCTCTAATTATAGCTTGCCTCTTGTGCATGTAGGCAGCTGCAATATTATAAAATACAGAATTTAATTGCACAATGGCTGCTAAGAATAACAACAAAGCTTGCGGTTCAGTCTCTGTGGTGTTGTGTATACGATCAAGGTAGTGTTATGCTCATATGGTAGGGGCCTGATGAATCACGGAAGGATTTGCAATGATCCAGAAGACCCAATCAGGGGGTGAATGTGGGCAGCCTTGCCTTCATTTTCAAAAGTCTTCATTTTGGTCTGTTTACACTGAAACGAGAGCCCAGAGTTTTCAAACTAAAATGGAGTCTTCGGAGTTTCCAAAAGTCGGAGTAGTGTAGACAACAGGCGTAACCATAGTAAAAGTTGTGCATTAGTTGTGCACTAGTGTAAACAGGGTCTTAATGTTGAGACATGTCCAAGAGACAAATTAGTTCCTGTTCTGACCCATTTTATAACTGCAATAAACAGTCATTTTCTCATCAGCATCTCTCTCTCTCTCTCTCTCTCTCTCTCTCTCTCTCAAATAAATAAATTAATTAATTAATTAATAAAAATGTAGCCTCTCATTTAGCAGAGAAGCCAAGAAACATAAACATTCCTGAACTGGGAACACTTACAACCGAGATTCCTTCCATAAATGTTAAATGTTAAATAAATGTCTCCCAACAAAAACCACATCAACATTTTAGTTAGTTAACAATGTTTCTGTTTTTTTTTTTAAATCTGTTTATTATTACTCTTATTAATGTGCTCATTCTAATATTGATTGATTATAATAGTTCTAATAGTTTCTATAATTCTACAATTATAATTACATTTGAGACAAAAGACTTTGGTCTTTCCAGTTTCTTGGTTACTTGACAAGCTGTTTTTTTTTTGTTTGTTTGTTTGTTTGTTTTTCCTTTTTCTTTCTTATTAACTTCTAGAGAGAAGAAAAAGACGGACTGGTGAATGATTGAGAGTTTATAGCCATCATAAAAGAATAACAGCAACTTACTTGTTTGACGGATGTTCCACAACACTCAGTGTAACTATAAACTGATTTAAACAAACAAACAAAAAAGTATAGGATGTCATTAATTATTATTTTTTTAATTATTATTATTATTTTATATTTTTAAACATAACCACTGGAAAATTATTGAAAAAGCACACAGTATATGGTGTTGTAGGAAAATATGGGTGGTAACTGTTACGCTCCTGCCGGCAGAAAGCGCTGCGGCGTCGAAGTGAAAAGAATGCTGCAGAGAGCGCGCGTGCACAAGACTCTCACATGGACACGCGCCTCTTGTTTGTGTTGGTTTTTCTTCTGTTTAGACATTGGTTTACGTTCGAGGGTGTGTCTTAATTTACTCCAGGTGTCTGCATTTTAGTTTAAGTATGTTGATTATTTAAACCCCGCGTTTTGCTGTGCACTTTGCACGGTATTATTCGTAGATGGTTACGTGAGTAGCTAAATGAGTGTGAATACGCTTCGCATGCTAAGCGGTCTTGTTAAAGTGTCCTGTTCTATTTCCTGCCTCGTATCGAGTGTTCAAGTTTAAAGGCAGCTTTGCCTAGACCGCGTTTCCTTGTTTATTGCTTTGAGTGTTTGAATAAAGACTTTGATCTGCACCTGCTCCCACTTCCAGTCCCGATTCGTAACAGCACCACCACCAAGACATTGATTATTTTCCTATAACAGCATTCGCCATCATGTATTATTCCTTCTTCTATTTTAAAATACTGTACCTATAAAAAAAAATAGGTGCCTGGGCATATATGCTATAATCTACAGTGATTCATTGTGGCCTGTAATAACACATTAATCCACATTTATTTAAATTGTATTTGGTTGTAATAAAGATATTCATTTGAAGGAGTCTTTTGATTTTAATGATCTTAAGGTCTGAAGCTTTGGCCTATGATTAATTAAACTATGATAAAATACCACTGTCTCTGCTGCCTATGGTATTCTCAAATGCTCTAGTTCTTATCCGTGATATATGAAGGAAATGAGAATGGCTGAATAATGTGATATTAAAGAATTTTCCCCTGATAAAATCCACTGTGATTTGTATTCTATTAAAAGAAAATAATAGACTGGCAATGCAACATAATCCTATAATATACTGAGCCATATATTCTAGAGAGACAGTCAAAAAGAGAGATAAACTGAATATTTTAGAACAGTCTGAGTAATTAATAGCTTGAATAGCCTTCCTGTTGGGTGAAGTTTGTCACCAGTGAGACAAACTTCTGTTGAGCTGGTGTGCAAGGAATATCGAGTATATTGCCTTCCAGTGTTCATCATAATGATTATATTAATATCTGAGGGGGATGGTTCTCTATGTGTTTATTCTTGGAAAATGCACCAGAAGATCTTGCATCTTTGAGAGCTTTTTCTATCAGCACAATTAGCTGGAAATAATTTGCCTGTGGATATGTACAGACAAATTGGATCACCCTCAGCAGTTTTCAGGAGGCTATATGGCTGCATACGTCAACAGTCAAGCAACTAGAGAGTCTGATTTAATGGCTTACAGTTTCTTGGACTCTAATCAGAATTATCTGTTCATACTTCTAAACAGTAAACAGAAATCCCTCTGTGTGTTGTGTGTTTGTCTGTGTGAGTGTATGAATGTCTCAGTGTGTGGCTGTGTGTGTTTCAGAAGTAAGAGGGGTGCATAAATATCTCAGTGACATGAGCTAAATTGAAAAAAATGGCAGTGCTACTGAATAATAGAAAAATAATCTCAATCTCTCTCGCGCGCTCTCTCTCTCTGTCTCTCTCTCTCTCTCTCTCTCTCTCTCTCTCTCACACACACACACACACACGTGCGCACACACACATACACACACACACACACACACACACCGTGCCCAACAGCAGTGTAATCACCAAAACATTATTAGCATTCATCTGTGGCCACTACTGTCCTCTCTCACTGTATCTGTGTGATCAAGACTCGACCTTCCCACTGTGGTCTAGCATAGAAAAGAGAATGAAACACTTAAAGTGTGTGTGTGAAGTGCACCAGCACAAACAAGTGTTTTAGCCTGGGTAAAAGTATAAAGAGAAGAAGATTGAGCCTAATAAACTGCTGTGGTACTCCTCTAAGCTACAATATGTCTACACTGTGTGCTGGTTAGCCAAACAGAGTTATAACGCAGATCAGGGCAGACTAGATCACACATGGATACTCACATACAGTGTACTGCAGTCAATAAATAGGGAATGGGAATTCTAACGAGTCTGGGCGATTTTATGTGCTGTAAGAAAAGTCACAAATGCGAACCCAGCTAAGCTTAAAGGAAAAACCCACCATGAACAAATTGCATATTAATACTTTAAATTATCTCAGTGGTGTTCAAGATTTTTTTTTCTAATAAAATTGAGTTGTGTTGAGTTGACTTTTTTTTACTTTGTTTAAACTTCTTTCAGTTACATGTTTGTCTATTTTTTGCTTACATTACCTACAATGCCATTCAACGACCTGCTGATAGTGGCGCCAGAGGGATTGAGCTATTACATAATCTCTACCTAAAGAGAGTGATGCAGCAGTGCTTAGTCCTTTACTCTGTACAGCTCTCTCATCTTGTAATCTGTACACTATGCTCAAACAGATCAGGATCCAAAGCTCCAACATTCATGCTAATAAGTCTGTCAGCGTTGCACTTGTCATATCATAGATCACTAACTAGTCATGTCAATTCTCTGCCATTACATTCTGGAACATTGAGTGTAATGTTCGAAGTGTCTCCAATAATTATACTAAATGGTTGCATTTTGTGTTACCCAATGTGTTGTATGTATTATCATTGCATTTCATCAGCAGGTTATAAGCTTATATAATATGATTATACAATAATATGCACTATGAAGCATGCACCATGTAAACTAATTCCAACACCAATGACAATTAACAGTTAAATGCAAAAAGTTGGCCATGGAACAAAGTATTTAAAAAATTGAAAATGTGCTGTAACTATTTCAGCATCAGCAAAAGTGATATTAACATTTCTATGCATCCTGACTGGCTATAGGTTTGCTGATCTTTGGGAAAGGCATTTTAGTGGTCTCTGGCACATTTTATGGCTGTTCTTTCCACTTGATTCATGACTGATTGTCGTTAGATTGTGTATATCGGACTTTGAGAGTGTTGGTTATGTGGAGGCACTGAAGGAAGGAGAAAGAGCATTTCAGATCAATAGGGAAGCATCAATCAGAGACTGTAAACCTTCACTGCTGTTTACCTCTCTCGCGCTCTCTCGCTCTCTATTCTGCATTTAACTCATCATAATGCATGGTTAACGCCAGTGCAATTGCTTCATTAAGTGCCAAAAGTGAGCACTTAAGTATGCAATGTAGCTACGGTATATGAAGCAGATTAAGCTTAATCCTGTGCTTCAGTTAAAATGTGCACTTCATCAGATTTTATTCCAATTGAACGATCAGTTTCATTATTAATTGATTATTAGGCTGCATGTAGACATAGCTACTGTTGCACCAATGACCACTTGAAAAGTTAGCTAGGTCATTGCTATGGCATATCTGGTTTATCATATTAACACTGACAAAGTTTTAGATTGATGTTTTGCTTTTAGGCATAAAAGCAGTTATCTCCTAGCCTTTGATGGCCACCAGTCCAAGTGTAAAAATCACTACATGCTCCTCACACAACTGCCACCACTTCAGCACCACTGTCGTAGACTGCGAACAAGCACATGACCCATGGTGGATGGGGTGGACAAATAGAGCATGTCTGGTGGCCGATAAAGACTGTGGCAGCTCCTCACCATCACAGAGAAGACATGAGAGTATAAAAGGGTGCCGCAGCCACAGCAAGGGGAGTAGTTTCTGTCTTCCTAATAACACTGACCCCTTAGTCTTTCTTTATTAAAAGAGACCAAAGGCAGCGATGACTCCAATGATCACCTCCTGCACCATGCTGAGAGCTCTTATCCCCGTCACCCATAGGAAAGCCCCGGACCTCTTGTCGCCGCCACCCACTGCTGCCGGCCAATACCTCTACGCTTGGCCCACTGCAATGTACCTCCCTAGCACCCAAGCACAGTTCATGGCCCGGAAAGCCAGTGTGGGTGGAGACTTGTAGGTGGGCAGGAGGGCATGCTGTGTCCCTGAGTCTGCATACATGGACATGTGATCCTCCACCAGTTGGACAGCCTCAGTCAGCAAGTCAGGATGGTGGAACTGGACCCACTCTGACATTCTGGTTGGAACCTGATGGATGAATTGTTCCAGTACCACCTGCTCAATGACCTTCTCTAGTTGGGCATGGTCCAGTTACAGTCAGTACTTGTAGGAATCAAGCAGTCGCTGGGATGGGTAAACAGCTGATCTCCCTCCTCTAATGGCATGGATTGGAAGTACTGATGATGTTCTTCCAGTAACAATCTGACCTGCTCAAGCATGGCTTTACTCATGGCTGCGTAATCCAGCTGGCACTGGAAGACTGCACACCACCAGCTGGGTTCTCTCTTCAGGAGAGCCTGAATATGCAGCCCCCACTCTCCTCTCAGCCATCCACATGTCGATGTGGTATTCCTCGACTTCATCCTGAGGTGTCATCCTTTCCAGAGAGAAGGAGCTTAAAGAGGGGATTATGGAGGAGGAAGAGGAGGAGGTCAGCAGGCTCTGGATGGTGGCTTGGTCTGCAGTTTGCCGATCCACCACTTTAATCAGGATCTCTGGCTTCTGCTGCTGTAGATTCATGAGCACCTGATGCTTTTGGTCCTGCATCTGCACTAGCAACTAGAGAACCTGAGTGAGAGGACTGGAATCCATGTCCACATGACACCTTTCTTCAAGCTGGAGGAGATGACTCGTGAGCATTTATTATTGTCTGTGCACATCACGTTATCAAAAAGATAAAACAAAATGAAACACAACAGAACTTTCCAGCTTTCCAGCAGCTTGCTTCAGTTCAGTTCACATGACACACATACACACACATGCCTCAGCCCCACTCACTGGGAGGTGTATATATATATATATAT
>JANDJT010000032.1:9979014-9990844 GCA_024331685.1 Stegophilus panzeri
GAGATTTTAGAGCACTTCATGCTTCCATCTGCTGACAAGCTTTATGGAGATGCTGATTTCCTTTTCCAGCAGGACTTCCAGCACCTGACAACAGTGCCAAAACTACTAGTAACTGGTTTGCCTACCATACTATTACTGTTCTTGATTGGCCAGCCAACTCGCCTGACCTGAACCCCATAGAGAATCTCGGCGAGACACCAGACCCAACAATACAGACGAGCTGAAGGCTGCTATCAAAGCAACCTGGGCTTCCATAACACCTCAGCACTGCCACAGGCTGACTGCCTCCATGTCAATCTGCATTGATGCAGTAATTCATGCAAAAGGAGCCCTGACCAAGTATTTTGTACATAAATTAACATAGTTTTCGTAAGGTAGACATTTAAGTATCATAAAGTCTTTATTCTAATATTTTGAGGTACTGGATTTTTGATTTGCATGAGCTGTAAGCAATAATTATCAAGATTAAAACAAAAAAAGGCTTGAAATATTTCGCTTTATGTGTAATGAATCTAGAATATGAATATATTTCATAGAATATATGAAAGTTGAATTGAATTATGGAAAAAAAAAATTCCACGATATTCAATTTTTTTGAGATGCATCTGTAAGTCAAGAGGTAGCATTCAAGTTTTGCCCTTCTATTAAGCACCACCAACAAAAGTGCTTCAATTTCTGCCCATCTAACTGATGAATGAATGTTTCAGACAAGCCCTCAGTCAAAGTCATCTTTCTTTCTTTTGTTTTCTCAAAAGGTGAAGTGTTATTTTTCTGCACTTCTTTGTGTCCCCCTTTGCATGTTCCCCTCTTCGCCTCCTGTTCTATTTTGCTGTATTATTCATTACCTTTCCCCTTGGAGCAGATGAGAGGGAGTGAGCCGGGTTGCTGCTAGCCTTTAGTGTACCTGAGAAAAGTCACAAGGGGAGGAAAGACAGGACTAGGCATGAGAGACAAGGGGGAAAGGCAGAAGAGCAGAGAGAGCAGGGAAGATAACTAAAGAGAGAAAGTGTCAGGGGTTATGTAAGAAATGAGGAAAGAAGACATGGTCATGGACGAAAGATGACAAACAGCTTTTAGAATTAGACTCTGTAATAACACAAATGAGAAATAGAAAATATGAGATTTGGAGTGCTGACAAAAGATGTGAAGAGAGAGAGAGAGAGAGAGAGAGAGAGGGAAAGGGTTGGTGCAGGCATGACAGGCACTCAGTCAGCTCTGAGCTGGCCAATCCGAGAGCTAAGCTGCTGCAGTGGAAGAGTCAGCGAGGATTCTCCCTTGTGCTCACACACTCACATACACGCACACACACGAAGTGCACGGAACGGAGAGATTCTCATTTGGGGAGTAGAGCAGCACAACGGAAATGGTGCAAGAGGCACAGAAAACTGGAGTTGGACATTCAGCAGGAGAGAAAATGCTTTTCTGGAACCATCTCATGAGGTATAGTACGACACACTCTATTCCACTAAACCTGCTATTTGGTCAGAGAACACTTTTGGGATTTTGAGAGACTGTTGTTATTATTTTAGTAACTGTCCACATGTACACATACAAGTAGGGGTGTCTAAAAAGGAGTAGATTAATATATTTCATCATAGACATGTAGCAGTTTGGGGAGGGGAATGGGTATAAATAGGGATAAATAGGAGAGACTGAATAAGTCAGGAACTGAAAAGGAAATAAAGTATAGCTGCAGTGAGCCAAGAAGACTGTCAGCAGATGAAATGAGTATGGAAAGAATGATAGATAATTGTATGTGGTTTTCACAGATTGCATATGCTATATTGCATGCACTACATGCTTCTGTGGAGTTTCTGTGCTTTTTTTTGGACCGGTATGTGTGTGATGTGTCTGTGTGTTATGTGTAATTGTGTGTCCATGACTGTGCTACTCTACTCTGATTTATGTGATAAGTCTGTTCTGCTAACTGGCACACAGTGTAGACATGAAGCACAGGGGCAGCTTATTAGACTCCTTATGCTATTATCCAGGCTGAAACATACATTTGTGCTGGTGCACCTCACACACACACACACACACACACACACACACACACACACTTGCCAAGTGTTTTATTCGCTCTTTTGTGCACTCTTTTTGGGAAGATTGAGTTCTGATCAAGCATAAAGCAATAAAGCACAGATGAATACCAAATGTTTATGTGATTAGACTGCTGTTAAGTGTGTGTGTGTGTGTGTAGCACTGCCAATATTTCCTCACTTTATAATTTATCTCATGACACATCTAAGATATTTATGCACCTCTCTTGCTCTCACACACACACACACACACACACACACACACACACACACACACACACAGACATACACGCAACACACACAGAGGGAGGGCTGTTTACTGTGAAAAGCATGAAAGACTAGATGTGATTTGATTCCATGAACTGTTGATTGCGAGATCTATGAAAGACTATGAGAGAAATAGAGGTAGCATTCTCTTGTTTTTTGGTCTTCAGTAAGTGAAAAACGATTTATCTGTCCTTCCTGACTTCCCTAGTTCCAAAATGATTCAGCTGAGACCAGGAAGAGCATTCAGTAATGCAATAGCTGGCAGTGAAGAGCATTCTGTAGGGAGAGCACCATCCTGCCATACATAAACCCCTCAGGCAACCAGCACACAACTGGCCTGCTTGTATATAAGAATAATAAAGCAAGTTAGGATTTTGAAAAAAAAAAAAAAAAAAAAAAAAAAAAAAAAAAAAAAAAAAAAAAAAAAAAAAAAAAAAAAAAGCTAAATGAATTCCAATAAAGCTGAGCATTTTGTTCTCATTCCTTAATCAGAGATTGCTACTATATATAAACAAATATATATATTTCATATGAGTGTAAGAAAATACAAATGCTAACTCCACCCCTAAACCCAAGCACAACATATATGATTTTTCATGTAAAATTCATATAAGTTAGACAAACAAACAAACAAACAACTAGGCAGGCAGGCAGGTATAGATAGATAGATAGATAGATAGATAGATAGATAGATATAGATAGAAAGACAGACAGACAGCAAGACAGATAGATAGATAGATAATCTGACAAGCTTTCATACTTTTTATTCAGACATTATATTGAAAAATGTAGCGGTTACCATGTCCACTGATGATATTGCTAACTCTACTATAGCAACTACAACAGTTTCAGTGGGACTGGGAATTGGAATTGAATGTCATTGGGATGTGATTGAAAGCACTGAACAAGGTCTCTCAGCAATTCCTGGAGAGATATTAACCTTTAGCCTCTGTTTACTCACTAAACTAAAGCAATAATGCACTGATGAATCATCAGAGTGGAAAAGCTAGTAAGCATGAGCTCTTTACTGGCAGATGATTAAATCCTTAAACTGTTCTTATTAAATGAGAACAGTTCGCTATTCAAAAAGTCTATAACACAATGACTAAACACACACACACACACACACACACTTCTGGTGAAGTGCAAATCAGATTTTTGATTAAAGACATGACATTTAATCTTTAAGACCATAGTATTTAATAGCTCACTACCAAACAAGAGATATGACATTTAACCACTTATTTTTGTGTTAATAAAGTAAATCTATTATTTAAAAAAAAAATCCCCAGGCACATATACAGTAGTACCATATTAGAAACATTATTTATTTATTTTATTTTTTACATATTTTTTTTTCACTTTCCAGGAACAATATTGGAAAACAAAATGCACCAAACATAACATATTGTACAGTATGTATTAAGCTTAATGCATTTCATAATACACTTTTAAACTCTACAGTGAATTAAGATGTAATAATAGTCAGAGAATGTGTGTGAGAGAGAATACATAGGGCAACAATAGTGTTTGAGTGACTAATAGTTTCAGAGTGCTCCAAACACCTCAGTATGACTGTAGTTTGCTTTCTCCTCTTACACATTATATCTGAAATGAAATAATATATCTAGTAATACATCATCATATATAATCTGCATGATAGAGTGCATGTCCATGTACACTGATCAGCCATAACATTAAAACCACTAACACGTGAAATGAATAACACTGATTATCTCATTACAGTGGCTCCTGTCAAGGGGTGGGATACAGGTGCATCTCAAAAAATTAGAATATCATGGAAAAGTTTTTCTTTCCATAATTTAATTCAAAAAGTGGAACTTTCATATATTCTAGATTCATTACACATAAAGTGAAATATTTCAAGCCTTTTTTTTTTTGTTCGTTTGTTTTAATCTTGATGATTATGGCTTACAGCACATGGAAATCAAAAATCCAGTATCTCAAAATATTAGAATAAAGAATTTGTACTACAGAAATGTTGACCTGAGAAGAGCTCTAATCAGCTAATTAACTCAAAACACCTGCACAGGTTTCCTGAGCCTTTTCCACAATATTCTAATTTTGTGAGATGCACCTGTATATTAGGCAGCAAAAGAGCAGTCAGTTCCCAAAGTCGATATGTTGGAAGTAGGAAAAATAGGCAAGCGTAAGGATCTGAGTGATTTTGACAAGGACTAAATTGTGATTGATGGACCACTGCATATCACAAGAGCATATCCAAAATGGCGGGTCTTGTGGGGTGTTCCCTGTATGCAGTGGTTAGTACCTACCAAAAGTGGTCCAAGGAAGGACAACAGGTGAACCAGCAACAGGGTCATGGGCGCCCAAGACTCACTGATACGCATGGGGAGAGAAGGCTAGACCATCTGGTCCGATCCCATACAAGAGCTACTGTAGCATAAATTGCTAAAAAAGGTAATACTGGCCATGATAGAAAGATGTCAGAACACACTGCATCACAGCCAGCTGCATATGGGGCTGTGTAGCCACAGAGTGTTCCCTGCATAGCATATGCTGACCCCTGTCCACCACTGAAAGCACCTGCACGTGAGCATCCGAACTGGACCATGGAGCAATGGAAGAAGGTGGCCTGGTCTGAGGAATCACATTTTCTTTTACATCATGTGGACGGCCAAGTGCATGTGCATTGCTTACCTGGTGAAGAGATGGCATCAGGAAGCACTATGGGAAGAAGGAAAGCTGGCAGATGCAGTGTGATTCTCTGGGCAATGTTCTGCTGGGAAATCTTGGGACCTGGCATTCATGTGGATGTTACTTTTACATGTACCAAAAACATGTCCGATCCATGGAGGCCCCATCTTGCAACTTACAGGACTTAAAGGATCTGTTGCTAACATCTTGGTGCCAGATACCACAGCACATCTTCAGAGGTCTTGTGGAGTCCATGCCTTCATGGGCCAGAGCTGCTTTGGTGGCACAGTGGGGACCTACACAATATTAGTGAGGTGTCTTTAATGTTATGGTTGATCAGTGTTTGCCAAAATACAAACTATAAATAATTACAAGGAACCCATACTTACCCAGTAAAACTAATGTGTTTACTCATTCATGCACAAGTGAGCTAACAACAAATATTGAGCTGTTTTTAAATCAGCAAAGCAAGTCCTGATGCTGAACATCCAGAATAAATGTGGTAGATTGTGACAAGAATAAATAGGCAACACAAATTCACTGCTTATCTTAGCAATATCAGAAAACATTTATTTTCTAATTCATAGAAAACAAAAAAGATTAAATCTGGAACCTTTTAGTTTGTCCCTTGAGTGGAATCCTTAAAGATTGTATACAGAGTTCCACAAAATAGATTTTCCCCTTTCAGTTGCAAGTGGAACCCATTTAGAAAGAAAATACTTTGCCATATCCCCCAGGAACTTAATTTCCCAGAATGTCCCGCTGAATATCACACACAAGACAACCCAAGTTCACCAGCTAACTAATCACACTCACCTGCACCTCATTTACATCATTTAGCTCATCAGCTTAAATACCTGTCAGTTTGGTTGTTTTGCTCATTGCTAGGTTTTGTATGCACTCTAGTTTTTATTTCTAAGCATCTTTCAAAATGCTCATTTCTTGTGTATAACTTTTGATGTTTTATATATTTGCCCTTTATATTTTCTCTTTGTGCTAGCTCTGTGTTTTGAATACCTTTCAGCTGTTTAGTTTTTAAACTCTGCCTTGTTATTTCACTTCAATTTTCAAAACTTCAAAATAGGAAGTGACATTGGAATCAGTTTGTTCACATTTCCAGTGGGCTGCATTATTTCATAAGGGAAAAAAATGTCACTCCAGACCTTTTGGGAAGACTGATACATGACTGACTGTGAACACAAAAAGTGGCATAACCATTAAATGGCTTTGGATTATGCAATTTTTTATGATTAATTACAATTACTGGTAATTAACCCTTCTTTTTTGTATTGGTTGGTTGCTCATTTTGGCCAACTGCCTTGCTGGGAATTGTTTTAATCAGTGGCTGTTGAAAGCAGGTGTCCTCATTCATCCATTCATTTGTTGACAGGATCACTGAAAAAATGCTTTGTCATGCATGATGTGGGCACAGAAGTTATTAAGCATGGCTTTAAAGGGTTCGCCATAAAATACAGACCAGAACCAACTACAATTATCACCTTTGGGTTCCTTATAGGCAGTGCTATAGACTTTATCACATTGCTGACTCATTCTGCACAAGTAATGGCATTTCTAGCACTACTACCTGTTGAGAGTGTGTGTTGAGTGAGGCTCAAGACAAGATACATTCTTACTGTATACTTTCAAGCAATTAGGGAACATGGGAGAGATTTTGGGGCTCCAGATCTAATCTTAGCTATATACAGTATTGTTAGGTAGGTAAGAATACTCCAAATGCATAAAGAAGATTTAAATGTTTTAAGTAATGTTTATTATTGCAGTAAGATGCATGAAACAAATACATAACAGTGTAAATGTGCATATGCTAAATCACAAAGAAATGCAGCAATGAAATTGTAGGCCCCCAAACATCTCTGCAACCAGTAAGGAGAAACACTGTATTTGATGAGATTACAGCATTGCACAAGAGGATAACATGGCCCTTTAATTTAAGATACCATTTAATCCTTGCTAACATGAGCAATGTGATCTTCATATGTCTCCTACTAGCTAATGCATATACATTAATCTGAAACATTTTACACAAGCAGAATTTTAGAATCAGTCTTTTCTTCCTGTTTTTTTGTTTGTTTGTTTGTTTGTTTGTTTGTTTTTTTTGAAAGTTTACACAGCAGAAATTAAATGATTTAAATGATACCAAATTCTCAACCTTGTGCTAGAAAAAAAATCTATTTAACCAGTGGGACTGTAATTGCATTTTTATTACTTGGCTAGTAATTCAATAAAGTAGTTGACTAATCATATTTTCCATAATTAAATCAAAACATGATTCAGGAGATCTTTATTTTATTAAAGATGTAAAGAATATGTCAAACCACACTTGCATAACTTACAACTTACATTTCCAGCTTCTATACTTTTTACACTAGACTGTTAAAACAGTGCAAATAAATAAATAAGTGGAATAAAGGCATATAATAATTTTGTGCATCAAATTACACTCTTTATTATTATTATTATTTACCAGTCCTCCTTATAGCTCAGTGATTGACTTTTCTTGGAAGAGAGGATGCTATGTCTACAGCAGCATCGTGGAAGCTTTTCCATCTTGTTCATTATCCAATCCCACTAACTCAGTGGGATTGGATAATGATGTACAACCTGGGGCATCAAATGCAATCATACAGTGCGAGGAATTGCTTCATGAGTGGGTAGTTATGGGGATGAAAAAACACATCTTTACACTCTACACCACTTGCACACACCTCTACACGTTATACCAAGTGATATCATACAAGTGATGTATATACTCAGCAAAAAAAGAGAAACAACCCTTTTTCAGGAGACTGTATTTTAAAGTTAATTTTGTAAAATCCAAATAAGCTTTACAGATCTTTATTGGAAAGGGATTAAACAATGTTTTTCATGCTTGTTCAATGAACCATAAATAATTATTGCACATGCACATGTAGAACATTCCTTAAGACACTAACAGTTTACAGGTGGGAGGCAATTAAGGTCACAGTTACAATAAATTAGGACACTAAAGAGACCTTTCTACTGACTCCAAAAGAAACGCCAGAAGAAAGATGCCTAGGGTGCCTACTCACCTGTGTGAACATGCCATAGGCCTGCTGCAGGGAGGCATGATGACTGCAGATGTGGCCAGAGCAATAAAGTGCAATGTCTATAATGTAAGACGCCTAAGACAGTGCTACAGGGAGACAGGAAGGACAGCTGATTGACCTTGCAGTGGAAAATTACATGTAACCATGTGTCCCCCCCAGACATGATCGAGAACTTGCAAATGCCTTGGGGGAAGAGTGGGCTAACATCTGACAGCAATAACTGATCTGGTGCAGTCCATGAGGATGAGATATACTAGTACTTAAAGGAGCTGGTGGCCACACCAGATACTGACTGTTACTTTTGATATTGCCCCTGCATTGTCAAATGTCTGTGTAACTTGTTCAGTTTATGTCTGTTATTGAATGTATTTATGTTAATAGAAATATTTACACATGTTAAGAAATTTGCTGGAAATAAAATCAGTTGAATGTGAGAATTTTCTTTTTTGCTTTTATATACTTTTTCAAGCATGGTCTCACACTGTCTGCAGTTAACTGTAGAATTAGCTTCATGTACTCTTAAATATGGTTAGAGTAACAAAGTCCATTTAAGCTGCTTTCTTTACCTTCTTTACCATCTGCTTGCATTTTCTTACTGTCTGCTTTCACTGCTCTGTCTCAGCAACAGCTCCACACATCAGTGACTAGAGAATGTATTCTGCTACTATGCAACTCCTATTCTTTTCAGTAAAAATGTACAGTTTACAATAATCGCCGAGATGTATGTCGGCTGTTATAAAGCCAAGGGCACTGTGATTGAAGTATTAGCTTGCACATAAACATAACTGCATCAATATAATTAATCTCTTCAGCTCCAGTGATTAACACAGGTAGAGTTTTGTTAACTGTGAGATTCAGGATTATGTTCTTGCCTTTAATGTAAGGTTCAAACCCAAGCTATGCTAACATGAGTGATGCAATCTTCTTATGTCTCCTACCAGCAAATGCAGTTGCAAGCTACAGGAGATATCATTACAACAACTGTGCATTTTATCCTCCAACCCTGCTGATCATCATAACATTATCACAGCACAACTGTGAAAGTGATGCTTTTATTGAGTCATTTGTTTTTGCATAAACTTGAACTTGTCTCTTTATGGAAATCCCATTTTTCACCAACTCCAATTAAAATTCAACTCTTTCCTCCGCTTTTACAACAGCCCATAAGTGCAAAACACATTAACAAACCAAAAAAATGCAACCAAAATCAAACAAAAAAGCAAGTAAAAAAGAACAAACAGCAAAACTAAAAACACCATGACAGATGTGTAAAATGCAACAGCAAAACCAAAAACACAAACATTAAATGAATGTGTTTTGTGTTTTTGCGTTTTCTGATTTGTTGTTTTTGTTTTGTGTTGACCCCCGTAAGCATCTGTATAGTACACTTCAACCATCCAGCTTCACACTGTCTTGGTGTCATGTCCACACCAGAATCTGCACTGAGCTCCACTTCCCACAATGCACCTTTTGCCTACAAACATGGACACCTTGGACTATAACACTCACACGCCACAGTTGTTGGTTGCATCCGAAATCATGTACTGTTTGTTTAGCACTGTGTATTAACCTCATGACTGTGTGTGGTGTTTCTGGTTGTGACCCTAGTGTGCTATCTTGTTTCTGGATTTTTGCCTTGATCTTCGATACCCAGTTTGCACATCGCCTGACCCACTTCCTGTACTCTGTTTTTGACTTTTGCCTAGTGATTTGGATTTGTTCACATTTGGCAGGGTTTTTTTTTTGTTTTGTTTTTTAAATAAAAGTACTCTCTGCAACTGTCACCATTTCTGCTGCCTGTCACTTTGGTGTGAACCTTATACGAAATTGATATGTGTGAAACTGATACTGTGTAAAGCACGTATATCAGCAGTAACTGTGATGCAAATGCTAATTAGTATTTTCAATGGGACTTCCTTGTTTCCACCCACCAGCTATATATTCTTGCTCAAAGACTAGTTTCAAGCAGCTCATTTCTATGCATGATGAGTGTTGGTCTTATAAACTCTTCACTACAGAGTTCACAGATGTCAGCCTCTGATCAGGGTATTAAGCAAACGAGTATAATACCAGCCTGTTTTTTACTCAAACTGCAGTTTGAATCTCTTCTCTCTCAAGCCCAAACCCCAGACCGGATTACAATATACATGCACATTTTTCATACTGCAATGTTCACATTACAAACAATCTGAGATGTTTTTCTCAAGCAGCAATTTAGAATCAGTCAGCCATCTCTTCCAGTTTTAGTAGCATGGGTCTAAACTTTAAAGAGGTTGAATAGAAAGAGTAATCTATTTAGCCATAATGTAGAGTTTACAATGATGTCTGAGTTATATGTCGGTTTGTATAAATTGAAGGACACTAAGATTATTGTAAAAAAATCTTGAGGTATTGCTTGAGGCTTGCACATAAACAGAACTGAACGGTGATTAGCACAGGCAGAGACTGTGTTTACTGTGATTTTCATGTTTAAACATACATTTGTGCCAATGTCCTTTCTAATAAAGATAAAAACATTTACCAGTCTTGACTCTCGATCCAGCTGGCCAGAACCTGTCTGAGTTCCATCGGAAACTTATCATCATAAAAATAATCCACCTGCTCCAGGTACTTTATCTCCAGCTGCTGGATCTGCTTCCACTGGCTCATCCTGCTGCACATTATTATTATTATTATTATTATTATTATTATTATTATTATTATTATTATTATTATTATTAGTTTTAAAAAGCAATAAGTTTAGGACTGCACCTGTCTCAGATGGAATCAAATCTAGTTGCTTTTAATCCAAATCTTACACAAATTTTGTTCTTACTCCGTTCTGTGCTGCTGAAGGTCTGAGCTTCTCTTACCGAGGTCACACTTTCATTACTAGTAAAAACCGGTTGCCAGGTTGAGTAATGTCACCCATTGCTGTTAAGAATGGAATGAATGTGTGAGAGAGAGAAAATATGTCTATACATTATATATATATATATATATATATATATATATATATGATTCTTAACTTCCTTTTTATTTCTGTAATTGTTTTTATTTCTGTGTATTTTTGTTTTTTTTATTATTATTCATTATTTTTTGTATTTTATATTACTAGTTCATTTATGCACACATATAGTTCACCAAACCTGCAAGTGGGATTGTTGGAGAAAAGCAAATCACCAAGAGGAAACCCACACAGATTCAGGGAGAACATGCAAACCCTAAAACAATTGCAATTGTATATTGTAAAAAGCCCTGTGGAGCTGCAGAATTGGTTAATCAATTTTAGCATAGTTTTCACCTTCCCAAGAAATAAATTTAAAAAGTATTATTAAAAAATAAGGGTTTTTTTTCTTATTGTGGAGTCTGGTGTAAGTTCAGTGGTGATGCTGCTGTTTAAAAGGTTAATCTCAGCTCAGAATTATTACTCACCAACACAGAATCAGGAAATAACCTGCTTAATTTTTCCAGGAAGTGTTAAAGGTGTCATTTCACAAACGGAAGATAACTGCTTTGTGAGGAGAATTTAGCTTGATAAAGTATAAAGGTGGTCATGAATTTTACTTTTAATAATCATTAGAATATTTTTTTACATTTTAGATACTTAATTGATCCCAAGAAAATTTATTTGCATATCCCAACCTGTATGAAGGCTGGGCTCAGAGTACAGGGACAGCCATTACACAGCACTCCGGAAACTGAAAGAGGGTCTTGCTATCCCTAGGTTAAGGATCTTACTTAAGGACCCAACAGTGACATTGCCATAGGTCCTGGATT
>JANDJT010000032.1:9995860-10006970 GCA_024331685.1 Stegophilus panzeri
ACCATGCTTGACCGTAGGTATGATGTTCTTTTTGTGGAATTCTGTGTTTGGTTTACACCAGATGTAATGGGACTCCTCTCTTCCAAACAACTCCACTTTTGACTCCGCAATCCATAGAACATTCTGCCAAAAGGTTTGAGGATCATCAACGTGTGTTTTGGCAAAATTCAGATGAGACTTAATGTTCTTCTTCTCAGACTGATGTATTTCAATCACCTTCTTCCTCCTCATTTTTGGAATTTCTTTAAATTTTGGCAAAGTGTGTTACTGGGTAACCTTTTTAACCAACTTCATGCTCTTGAAAAAGCTCTATTTGATTTGATTGAATAGGGCTGGCAGTAATCAGGCCTGGTTGAATCTAGTCCAGCTGAACCCAATTGCAGTATTAATGCAGTTTCATAGATTTGGGGAATTAGTAACTACGGGGGTAAATACATTTTTGCACAGGCCCAGTTGGTATAACTTTGTTTGCTTAAATTAATAACAATATCATTTAAATACTGTATTTTGTGTTTACTCAGGTTGCCTTTGTTTTATCTTAGATTTTGTTTTAATTTCTGAAATAATTTTGTATGAGATATGCACAAAAACAGAATAAATCAGGATGGGGGCAAATTCTTATTAACAGAACTGTAAGTAACACTTATAGTGTTGAATTAACTTTTGATCATCTACATTAGTGTCCATGTGGATTTACAGTACAGGGTGTCCCAAAAGTCTCCATACATAGGGGACTATGTTTGCCAGCACCACATCGGTTATGCCTTCATCAGTGATTGTTCGTGGACACATTTGTCTGCAACACTTCCAGTCTTTTGGAATTTGTTAATAAGTTTGGCGACAGTGTCATGTGTGGTGCTTCCCATGTTTCCTGTTAAAGTCCATTACAACCTTGTGACAGCTTCCCGATCCAGCCATGAGAATGATTTAAATACATTCTTCTTTTGTCAAAGGCATTCTTAAAGCCTACCTGCAAAAATTCACACGGAATCACGTGCATGCTGCAGCCACAGGGAATACAAGACCAGTAGAGGGCAGTTGTGTTTCATTTGAATAAACACGGCTTGCTAGTAGATAGAGTAGTTCTGCCTGGACATATACTGTATACACATATATTCTTTTACCAACCAGTTCTGTTTCTTGTACTGAAGCCCATGATCTGCTTGTGCTTGGCCCGCGGATCTGTGAATCTCTCTCAGAACCGTTTTGCAACAAGCAGCAGAGCACATTAAACATTGTCGAGCCTGAAAAAAATGGAATGTGTGATCGGTTAGGTTTAAGAAAAAATATTCTGTATGTTTTACATAAAAATATTCTGTTTCTCATCAACACTTACAATAAACCTAATTTAAACAAGTTTCTAATTACAAGAGTGAGGGTAGTCGATTGTATACGTATAGTATTAGTATAGTATAGAAATGATCAGTTTCTCAATAGGACCCATTATAAAATCGCAAACAATATAGTAGCATATTTTTCCCCTAGCATGAACAATATTCGTTAAATGTTCTGAAAATGGAAAAAGTCAAACTGCATTTAGAATAGGTAGTGATTTATGTCATTGTGAAATAATGTTACAAAGCATTCTTTTATTTTTCGAGCTACAGTTAAATAAAAGTTAAACTGGACAATTAAATGGTAGGGTATACAACTGCACCTATTTCTGGACATTGCTTGATCTAAATATTCTGCATAATGAATAAAAATCACAAACATGACACTTGTGAATAAAACAATTTTATATATTAAATTAAAAAATATAAATACAGTTGTCTTGAATATCTCTGCAGCTCATCAAAAATATAAATGGGGCATCCCTCAACTGAAAGCATGCTGTTGGAGTTAAAATTTAAAGTAGGATTTTTGTATTTAATTACTTCTGTTTCTGAATAAATAAGCATTATGTCTGTTTTGATTTGATGGTCAAAAGCTTTACTTATTAATGAATAACCTAAATATCACAAACATGACACTTGTAAATAAAATAATTTTATATATGCAATTTATTAGATCCTTAAAATAAAAAGACAGCTAATTAGAGGGGAAAAACTTAATAATTGTTGGAATTATAGAAATGAATGACAATAACTTGCTAATAGTCCATCACCTGAGTCTTTGTAATGGGCATGGACCTCAAGTCAGTGTTGTTCATGCCCCCAATGGCCACCTGTGTCTGCATGGATAAATACAGATGATCCGTCTGTAAAGGCAACTCAAAATGACCAAGATCAGCAAAGCGCATTTGCAAGACATCAGGACGATGAGGGCTTCTGGAAGATCCACCCGAGAACTACACCACCCAAGTTCCCTTGGGGTACAGGCTACATTGAGCACAATCAAAAGTTGTGACAGGGCAACAAAAGGGTGGAAAAGTAAGTGTTCCTAAAAACAAACAGCTGGAGGTTAATTGGCAACAGGTCAATAACAAGATTGGGTATAAAAAAGAGTATTTTAGAGAGGCAGAGTCTTTCAGAAGTAAAGATGGGCAGAGGTTCACCAATCTGCGAAAAACTGCATGTGCAAATTATGGACCAATTTCAGAATAATGTTCCTCAACAGAAAATTGTGAAGACTATGAATATCTCATCATCTACAGTACATAATATCATCAATATCATTCTGGAGAAATCTCTGTGCGCAAGGGACAAAGGTGAAAATCAATACTGCATGCCTATGATCTTCGGGCCCTCAGGCAGCACTGCATTAAAAACAGGCATGATTCTGTGATGAAAATCACTGCATGGGCTCAGAAACACCTCTAGAACTCATTGTCTGTGAACACAGTTCGCCGTGCCATCAACAAATGCTGGTTAAAGCTCTATCATCCAAAGAATAAGCCATTTGTTTACATGATCCAGAAACTACACTGTCTTCTCTGGGCCAAAGCTAATTTAAAATGGACTAAGACAAAGTGGAAAACTATTCTGTGGTCAGACGAATCGAATGCCGCATTGTCTAAACTAAAGAGGAGAGGGACCATTCGGCTTTTAAATCAGCATTCAGTTCAAAAGCCTGCATCTCTGATGGTATGAGGGTGCATTAGTGCCTATGGAATGGGCAGCTTGCAGAGCTGGAAAGGCACCATCAATACTGAAAGGTATATACAGGTTTTAGTGCAACATATGCCAGATTCCATCCCATCCAGATTCCATCCCATCTTTCCTTCTGAGAGACTCTGCCTCTCTAAGATAATCTTTGTATGCCAAATCATCTTACTGACCTGTTGCCAATTAACCTAATTACTGTATTAGGTTATAAGTTTCTTTTTAGTAACACTTACTTTTCCAGCCTTTTGTTGACCCCATCCCAACTTTTTTAAGACATGTTGCGGCCATTAAATTCAAAATTCCATTATTTCTTTCTTAAAATGGTACATTTACTCATTTTAAACATTTGATATGTATGCTGTAAGTATACCCCTTTGGACAAAGCCTTCAAGGAGGTGACCCCCTAGTGGAATGAGCCCTTATGCCCAGAGGCGTAGCGAGACTGCATGCCTCATAAGCAATAGAGATTGCTTTCACTATCAAATTAGACATGCGCTGCTTTGACACAGCATCACCTCTACTGTTGCCGCCAAAGCAGACCAGCAGCTGCTCCGACTTACACCACTGGCCGGAGCGGTGGACGTATGTACAGAGAGCCCTTACTGGACACAGTCGGTGCAATTTCTCTTGTTCCGGTGTGAGGAACAGAGGAGGGCAGAAAGCCTGCAACACTACTGGCTGGGCAGCAGATGTAGGCACTTTAGGAATATAATCTGGCCTAGGATACAGGAAGGCCTTGGCTAATCTAGGAAGGTATGCATGGTCTGCAGATGGGCCTCAGCCGCCTGATACCACGCATAAACCTCGAAGTTAGAAGATGTTGCCCCACAGAGGCTCCATCAATAGGGGCGTGGCTGGCCGAAATGGTGGCCACGTAGACCCTGATTGTAGGAGGAGCCAATCCCGCTGAGAAAGGTCCTTGTAAAAACTCCAGGACTGTAGCTATTGCACAGTTCCCTGGGTCTAGCTGACATGCCTCACACCAAGAGACAAAAAGTTGCCACTTGAGAGCATACAATCTCCTCATGGATGGTGCGTTAGTGTTCAACATGGTCTCTACAACCTCAGTTCTGAGAACAGAATCTATTAGCTGCTGTCCCTCAGGAGCCAGACCCACAGTTTCCATAGTTCTGGCCGAGGGTAATAAATCAGCCCTCTGGCTTGAGACAGTAGCTCCCTGCAGATGGAAATCTCCCAAAGAGTGCCATCTAGCAGGGATATTATCTCTGAGAACCATATTCGAGCTGACCAATAAGGAGCTACTATACCGTCTTGCGATAAGGAGAGCCCCCTAGAGTGTGACCCAAGGCTAGAAACCGGGGACCCCTCCAAATTCACGTAGGCATCGCCGCATGACACTGATTACTCTCAAAGGTTTCGTACTTTTCAGCCACCACTGTAATGGTCTCCTATGCAATAGGCCCAATGGTATAACATTGGCTGATGCTGCCATAAGCCCCAACAGTCTCTCATAGAGACTGGAGGGGATGCCAAGATTCAGCTTTATCTTGCTCAATGTTAATAGGATTGACCCTACACATGTTGGGGATAGAAACGCCGTCATCATTGTAGAATCCTTATAACCACTAGAAACGTTGTCTTCTGCACTGGAGAAAGCATTCTTTTCTGAGGTTCAACCCGAGCCCCAAGCTCTTCATGTGGGAGAGAACAACATCTCGATGTTGAATCGCCAGTTCCCTGGATTGTGCTATAATTAACCTGTCATCCAGGTAGTTTAGTACACAGATGCCCTGGAGTCGCAATGGAGCCAAAATAACACCTATGCACTTTGTGAACGTGTGAGGGGACAAAGCTAGCCTGAAGAGAAGAACCCGATCTTGGTATGCGTTGCCTCCAAACACAAACCTCAGGAACTTCCTGTGACTGGGCAATATTTCTATGTGGAAATATGCATCTTTTAGATCTATCGCCACAAACCGGACCAGGAAATAATGGCTGTAAAAACCTCCCTCCCTCAGGGAATGGGGTACATGTCCTATGGCCTCTTTGTCCAAGAGGGATCATACTTCCTGCACTAACGTTGGACTCTGCTCTGTGCTGACTACTGTGGTGAGCACACCTCTGAACCAGGGGGTGGTTGAGCTCAGAACTGGACCCAATAACCATTTTCTACGGTAGACAGAACCCATGGAGACACATTTGGCAGTAGTTTTCATGCTGACAGATGGTCTTTTAGTGATGTTAACTTTTCCACATTCTATTGGAGGGAAAGCATCAGATTTTTGTTGCCCTATGACAGCTTACTGACCAGAGAACACTGAAAACTTGGCTAGGGGAGGCCCTACAGTAGTACTGCATACTAACTGCCCTAACAACCTCATGTCCCCTGATATGTCCCTCCACAGCCCCTCAGGACCACTCCTCCTTTGTCTGCTTGGCATTTCTCAGATCAGGCCTAATAGCAGGCTGCGACTGCGGCCACCTGGTTTCCCTAGCTGTCTGCGGGAGGAGGCGGGCCACCACACTCGCCTTCTGTGCCTCCCTTGCACTAGCGCTGGCACTGGCTCCACTCGTCGATGCCCGGGTGAACACGACACAACAGGGAAGGAACTGGCTGAATGTCGAGCTCACTCAGAAGGTCTGCTTGGTAGGCCTGCAACACCACTATTGTCTGCAGTGACCCACAAGCAAGACCCACTAACACATAGGCCTTGCCCACCAATGCAGCGGTGGTCTTACATGGCTTGGATGGCAAAGCCGGCCCCCCTAAATTACCTGCCATCAGTGGAGAGGGGTAGTTCCTCCACCTTCAGCATAGCTAAATAGCCGTGCCGTTCATGCCCCATGATGGCCGATTAATCCGACATTTTGGGGTTATAAATATGGCTTATGCGTGGTTTTCCACCAGAAGCGGGATATATTATCATGCACATCTGGAAAAAAGGGGAGTTTTCTGCAGTGTGAGGGAGATTTATTTTCACTAGGCTCATCCAGCCTTAGTAATCACTTCAAGCAGCTCTTTATATGCTTGAGAGCTGCTCTCAGTTTTTACCACACCTTTTTGGCTCCTTGGAGTCAGAGAGGAATATTTTTTTTTGGCTTTCCATAGCTAAAGGAGGAGTTGCGACACGAGCTCCAAAATCCAGCGGAGAGCCTTACCCGGCTCCTCTTCCAGACCCATACGAGATCCCCAGAACTGGAGATCCATGAGGCTTTGAAACCCAACACCCTTTGGCCGAGAAGATAGCAAGTCACGAGCGGAGCTGCCTAATTGTAAGGCTTTCAAAATGTGCACAGTCAGACCTCTTGAGGGCTGCCCTGGCTTGCTCCTTCCCTAGACACTTCAAACAGAAAGAGTGTCCATCCATTTTTATTTATTTGTCACACAAAATATTGACTTTGTTTTATTTACTACTGTTTACTGCTGTTTATGGTATTTTTTAAAAATGTAGAAACATTCAATTTCATTATTTTGAAGGTATCTTTGCTCTACAGCATTTCTTTGCCTGTGCCTAAAACTTTTGCACAGTACTGTATATTATATAAAATAAGTATGAAAAATTCTGAAGACGTTTAGCTAAAAAGTGTTAATTTCCCCTATGTCTCCATACTTTGGGACACCCTGTGTAGCGGCCCCCTTTGGTATCAAACGAAAGAGGCAGAGAGTTTCTAACGGGTGCTCTTGATTTATTCAGCTTGGATGCTATAAACTTTAATGTTGAAGATGCCTTGTCTTGTTTTGAATAATTTCCATGCATTACAATCTTTTACAGCGTCGTGTTTAACACAGTGATTCACTTCATTGCATTCCTATCACTTCATAGCACCTCACAACATTGTAAAGCACGGTAAAACTATACAGAAAGACAAAAAGTTTTTCTTTCAGAAGGAAAGGGGCGATGAACCCATGAGGATCAACAAAGAAGCAATGATTGACAGAATGCTGCAACGTGTTGATGGCTGGTCTTTCAGTTTGACATCAAAACTGAAGGTATTATCTTTTGTAGACCACTGAATGCCAAGGACATATCCTGTTGCTTCAGGATTAAGGTTGAGCAGTTTGGTGGCCGTTGCCCATTTTAAAGAATCCACACATTGTAAGACCATGATGTACCATTGGAGCACCATGATGTAGTATGTACCATACTACCATCTGTCAGATGTTGTAGGGGCTTTCGTTGCATCTCCCTTGCTAAGCATTTCTTCCATGAAGGCCTTATAATTGTCATAATACTGTTGGTTAGTCGTCAACCTCTTCTTTAAGTGCTGTAGTCGTGCAGTGGTGACCTTCTTGTTCTTAGGTTGGGAAGGAGGACTGTTGCTCCTAAAAGGGAGGGGCAGTTGAAAATGTCCATTGTCTTTATGTTTGATGTTATCGCTAAGAAGATGTATGAAGTGGACATCCTCTTGGGACTCTGGTTTGTCCTCGTAGCCCTTGATTCTGACCCATCATTTGTATTCATCTATTTTAAGCCCTGTAGAAATAAATGCTGTTTGACTGTCCACAAAATTAACCTTGCCTTAATTTAGTATATGCATTAATTTAGCATATACATTATGTGGTTAAAAAAATGAGATGGGAAACAAATCAACCTGTGCAAAGTTTTAAACATCAACCACGTTCCTAATAACCACATTTGACAAGACATAGAGAAAGGAGATGAGAGAGTCAAGTTTAGTTTAGTTTAGTTTAGTTTATTTATTTATCATTCACATTTAAAAACAACAGAAGTTGAAACCAACGTGCTGTACAAGTAGTATAAAACAGATTTAAAACAAACATTTAAAAGTATCAAATACTGATGGGACAAATGAAAATTTTACACCCTCAGACCGAATTAAAAGATAATAAAAGTGGGTCTTCAGAGAAGATTGAACATGGCAATAGAGGGGGAAGATCTAATATGAAAAGGGAGACTATTCCAGAGCCTGGGAGCAGCTACCGAGAAAGCCCAGTCACCTTTGGTTTTAAAATGTGAATGAGGGACTGAAAGGAGTAGTTGACTGGATGATCGAAGAGATCTTGCAGCAGTATACGGGGTAAGGAGATTGCATATGTACTGTGGAGCAAGCCCAAACAAAGCTTTAAAAACGAATTGCAGAATTTTAAAATCAATGCGGGAAATTGACTGGCAACCACCGTAAAGAGGCGAGGACAGGAGTAATAGGCTCACGTTTTCTGGTGCTAGTCAATAATCTAGCCATCACATTTTGTACCATTTGCAAGTGATCTATAGCACTTTTAGGCAATCCAATATCGAGGGAATTACTGTAGTCTAAACTTGATGTTATAAAAGCATGAATAACCATTTCCAGGTTCTTCTTAGAGAGCATTTTTTTTCTTTTAGCAATAGATCTCAGCTGAAAAAAGCTGTTTTGACATCAGCACTGATCTGCTTATCAAAACACAACATAGGATTTAGAATGACACCAAGGTTTTTGACACAATCATGCACATTTGTAGACAAAGGACCTGATTGAAAATATGAAAATAGCAGTAGTTGAAACTGGTGGACCAAAAATGATTATTTCAGTTTTATCACTATTTTAGCTGTAAATAAATTCATGTCCATCCAGCATTTAATGTCATGAAGACATTCAAACAGATTTGACAGAGAACAGCTATTATTCGAATTTACAGGAAAATAAAGCTGTGTGTTGTCAGCATAATAGTGATATAATAAGTTTTGTTTCTGAATGATGTGACCAAGGGGGAACATATATGCTGTAGAGCAAACAAAAGAGGTACCAAAATGGAACCCTGAGGAACACCATAAGAGATCTGTGCATGAGATGAGAAACAATTTCCTACATTAACAGAAAAAGTTCTCTCCTTAAGGTAAGAGGCAAACCACTTTAACACAGGTCCCTGAAACCCAGCCACATGATTAAGTCTCTTTAACAGTATGTCACGATCTACTGTATCAAAAGCTGCACTTAAATCCAGCAGGAACCAGTGTCAAGAGAGAGTAAAATGTTATTGGTAACCTTTAGCAAAGCAGATTCGGTACTGTGTAGTTCCCTAAAACCAGACTGAAATGTATCAAAAATGTTAAAAGTACTCATGTAAGAAGAGATCTGAGAATAAAAAACTTTTTCCAAGACTTTTGAAATAAAAGATAGTTTGGAGATGGGTCTGTAATTATTCAGATAATGTTGGTCAAGATGATGCCATTTTAACACTGGCTGGACTACATGTTTAAACGCAACTGGCACAATTCTATTTTCTAGGGCGCTATTAATAATAGCAGTAACAACTGGACTTAAAACTGGAAACCCTCTTTAAAAATGTGTGAAGGCAAAACATCTAAAGGACAGTTTGTGGACTTCATATTAGAAACAATATCAGAGAGTTGTTAAGGTGACACAAGTTGAAATTGATGTCGAGAGCTCTGATACGACAGTGTTTCTAAGAGAACAGAGATATAGGGTGGTATGTTAGACCTTATGTCCTTAACTATCAGTACGTTTACATGGACAACAATAATCCAATATTAACCTGATTAAGACAATACTCTGATTAAGAAACTACCATGTAAACAGCAAATTTTAATTACCTTAATCCGATTAAAGTCATACTCAAAGTAAACACAAATCGAATTAAGACATGTGGAGTACTCCTGTTTTAGTCGCATTATCGACGTGTATTACAGACATGTAAACAACTTAATCACATTATTAATGTTGTGTGAGAGTTTTCACCGCATTTTGCGATAGGACATTATCATACATGGCAGTGCTCAACCGTTTTACGGCAAATAAGAGAGCACGGCTGCGTCTGAAACCGCATACTTACCTACTATACAGTAGGGGAAATACATGTATCTCGCAGCCCACGGCTTCAAGCAGTCATCTATTTGCACATAGTAAATATTTAAAATAAAAACATCCAAAACTGTATACGGTACCATAACGAAGACGAACTGTATGTTGATACGTGAAATTCTGGAGGGAACGTCGGACGGCGTGGCGTGGGGACGTAATGACGTGTGCCGTTAATTGAACTATGTTCTATAACATGTAAAACGGGAACATGAAAGGAATATTCTAAAAGCGACTCATGTAAACACCTTAATCACAATATTGTCTTAGTCAGAATAAGGTCAATAATTAGATTACTGCTGTCCATGTAAATGTAGTCTATATGAATAAAATAATTAGCAAATTGGTCATACATGACACTAGAAGTCTCTAAAGGGCCACTCGAAGTAGGATTTATAATGGCATTAATTGTACTTAAGAGTATCTTTGGCCTTTGTGCATTTTGTGCAATTAATTTGACATATATTTAAACTGTGCTTCTTTAACAGAGCTCTGACACTGCCTAAGACAATCCCTAAGAATTTCATAAGATATCTGTAGCCTCCATTTGCGCTCTGCACGCCTACACTCCTGTGTAAGGGCACGGGTGGACCCAATTAGCCAGGACTGGACTTTATGCATCACCTTGGGTCTTTGTGACCTAAGGGGGGCATCTGAGTCCAAGGTAGCAATGTAAGTACTTTTACAAAGACCAACCAATTCATCAGGATTGACACAAGAGGATGGAACTTTCACAGCATTTGGCAGTTCAGTAGATATAGAGACATCACTGAAAAGCCTGGCAGGAGTGGGATTGAAATGTCTGTAACAACACAGTAGGTGATAAGATTTGGACATAACACATGACAGCACAGATTCAAAAACAACTGGACAATGATCAGAAATATCAGCATCACATATTTCGAGGTTTGCCACAGAAAAATACAAATGATAGCACTAAATCAAGAGTATGACCCTTCTGATGTGTACGTCCAGAAACAGATTGGACTAGGTTAAAAGACTCCATAAGACATAAAAACTCCTTTACCAGAGGTTTCGACTGGCAACAGACATGTATATTAAAATCGCCTAGAATCAGAAGTCTATCAGTATGTGACACCAGAGAGGCCAGAAAATCAGAAAACTCAAATTCAGGTGGTCTGTAAACTAGCTTACATAGCAAGGAGGTAGGAAGATCAACCTTAAAAAGCTGCACCTCAAAGCAGAAGTTTATTTTGAAATCACTTGTGGAAACAACCATTATGAATACTTTAATTCAAGCAGTTTCCCTCTTCTCAATA
>JANDJT010000032.1:10056247-10069078 GCA_024331685.1 Stegophilus panzeri
AGGATGAAATTATTACTGTGCAAGGGGGCACAGTAATAATTTCATCCTGACAATAGTCGACCTGATTTCCAAAGCCGTACACTTTGTGGTTCTTCCCAAGCTCCCCACAGCCCATTAAACCACTGACCTCCTGGTCAGTCATGTCTTCCTGCTGCACGGCATCCCGCAGAACATTGTCTCCAACCATGGGCCCCAGTTCATTTGTGTTATAGAAAACTCTGTAATGCCCTGTCAGTTTAACCTCTGGATTTCACCCCCATACTAATGGCCAGGCAGAGCAGGCCAATCAGGAGTTGGAAGCAGCGTGACAGTGTCTCATGGTCCATAACCCCTCCACCTGGAGCTCCCAGTTACCATGGGTGGAGTATGCCCACAATTTCCTAACCAATTCCGCCACTGGTAAGTCACCATTTGAGTGCTCCCTGGGTTATCAGTCTCACCTGTTCCCCAGCCAGGAAGATGACATTGCATTCCCCCTGTGCAAGCTCACCTCCGCCACTGCTGCAAGATGTGGAAAGAAGCCCATTCTGCCCTACTTCGGTCCACTGAATGTAACTGTCACCTGGCTGACCAGCATAGAATCTCAGCACCCAACTACCAGCCAGGTCAAAGGGTGTGGCTGTGAACCAAAGACATTCCACTGAAGAATGAGGCCAAGAAACTCTCCCCCTGTTATCTGGGCAACTTCACCGTCAAGAGCATCATCAATTCCTTTGTGGTAAAACTCAAACTCTCCAGATCCCTGTGCATCCACCCTACCTGTCATGTCTCCCAACTCAAGCCAGTTCACATCAGCCCTATGAGCCTTCTGACCCCCTTCCATCCACCCGGGTCATGGAAAACCACCCTGCTTACACCATCAGGAGGCTGCTGGATGTGCGCTGTAGAGGACAGGGCCTGTAATATCTGGTGGGCTGGGAGGGATATGGACCGGAGGAGTGGCCCTGGGTACCGTGATTGTTATCCTAGATCCCTTTCTCATCCATGAGTTCCACTGGACTCATACAAACAAGCCTGGCAGGTCACCTGGAGGCTCCTGTTGAGAGGGGGATACTGTCATGGTCTGGGCCGGAGCTCCCATGTATTTTCCTGTTTTTTCCTTTCGTGGTGATTCCCGTATTTTCCCTCCCTCTCAGCCCTGTTTGTGTGTGTGTGTGTGTGTGTTTTGGCGTAGCACTCCACCTCATGCCTCGCCTGATTGCAGTATTGGCCACATCTGTTCCTCATCTACTCACCTCATCAGCATATATAAACCCCGGTCCTTCAGCCACTCTTCACCAGATCATTCCAGCTTTTAGTGTGGTAACTTCTGTCTCTACTCACATTTTCTTTCCGTAATAGTGTTTTGCATTGTTTTCCCTCATTGTATTACCCTGTGCTGATTGTGTTTATTGTGTCACTTCCTGCTACACCCAGCTACACCTCCCCTTCCCTGTGGCTCTCCTGCTCTGCATTTGACTCTTACATGGTGGACTGGAGTTTGAATCCAGACCCCGATTACACATTATCACACTCCTTTTACACATTATCACACTTATGGGCACAGAGATGGGTCCCCCCATCTCTGTGCCCATAACATAATGAGTGTAAAGATTTGGATTGTGAAAGTAATTATGTTCAAAGATTTACAAGGCTATCAGTCTTTTTATTAAACACTCACCTTGCTTGTTTACTAGATCCTTAGGTTACATGAAAAAATATCTACTAAAAGCCATGCGTATCTGTGGCATCATCACTGAACATTAATGACATGTATATCATATAGGAGACCAAGAGAGTCTTTAAAACTGGTATTCAAGATGATCTGGGCTTACCTAGGTTCAACTATCACAGAGACCAGCAATAATTAGCAAGAGAGGTAATCACCTGTAATGTTCTTATTGCACCCAGGACAATCTTGCAGATCCTTTACAAATACACAATCTGTATTGGAGACTGAAAGAGAAACTGATGCAATCACCTTCTCCATGACTTGAAGAGGGTTGAACAAAAGGCTAACATTCTATCTCAGCCAGGCTAACCCTGGGTCAGACTCACTGCCTCCTTCACAATGGCTCCGTACAATTAACTGCATTATCCCATATAAAACTGAAACCTGATATTCTCAGACCAGAGATGAGAACCTAGTATTTGTCAATGCTAAGTTGGCTTTTCATAGCTGATGACAGTTTTAATTTTATTGAATGTAAAGGTATGTTTGTATGTGCTAATCTTTGGTATATCATTGAATAAGTGTTGCAAGCTTTATTCAGTCATTCATTGAAATACATTGAGTAAAATCAACACATGATCTATGCAATTAAATTAAGAAGTGTGACACACTTGTGCATCTTGGATAGATGTAGAGGACAGTAGTAGAAGAGATGGTGGTATGAATGTGTTATTTAATCAAATGAGGCATGGTCTACCAATCCTCTCATATTAATAAAATTTGCCGAAATTTTTCTTATGAGAGTTCCACTGAAAATAACGTGCTAGTAATAGTGGGAAAATCGGGTTGTATCTAATGAAACCAGATCTACCTTTTTATCTCTTCCTGCAGTAAGCCTCCAGTACTTCAGCAGCTGTTGCCTTAGTATTCCTAAGCTCAGAGTGTAGCTAGCTGGCTAGCAGCTTTCAAACAGAAATAGGGAAAATTCATGATTTCCCCGCAAAATCTGTTCAAGAAGGCTACTAAGGTGCCTGATCAATCTCTTATCACGTTTAGACTTGACTACTGCAACTCATTTTTCTGCATGTGCCATTAGATCCTTCCAGCTGAGCTAGAATGCAGGCTTGTCTTCATGTCTCTCTGCTGTATTTCGTATGCTGGCTTACTGTAGCTTATTCATTCAGCCATCTTCAGTTCTGCTTTATCCTGGTCATCATTGCAGTGAATACAACCTGGATTACACCAGTCCTGTAGCTGTTGGCATTGGAAAAATAAAATAAAATAAAAAAAGGTTCTTGCATACAGTGTCAGAAATGGATGAGCTCCACTCTACCTGATGGCAATGGTCAAATTTTGCATTGCATCATACATTCAAGCTGTAAACACAACACAGTTTCGCCTCCCTTCATCATCAGGTTCCAATGACTCTTTGCTGTATTGGCGCATAGGTGATGGACTGAACTTGTCTTAGCTTTCCAAACAGCTTGGTCTCTTGCTGTCTTAAAATGCACACTGAAGACCCATCTGCAACAAGCACCTGATGGAGCACTAATGGTGCTTTAAAAGCCTGCCTTAGTTTGTTGGCACCCTCAGAATTGTGCTGATCTTCATGAGCCATTACCGTAAGTACACAAATAAACACTTCTGTAAGTCATAATGTCATACTGCTTAACAACATGTGCCAAAATAATGCCAACACTTTTGCACGAGGGGACATCAATGCCCAAATACAGTGATTTTCATACTTCTAACAAATCTACTGTAGCTAGAACACTAACACTCTTCTGCTTTCTAGCAATAAAAACTAGAGGTTTTCAGCAATTTTCGACAAGTTCATTTTAATCTCTTGAAGCACTCCAAAAAAGTAATGATACAGAATAGGCTCTTCCTCTTGACTAAAGAATAAAAAAATAAATAAATCAAAGAGAGAAAGGTCAGGTCATTAGTCTTTTGTGTTGTTCTAATGGAATGGATGGCTGTCTGCCAGGCTTCTTTGTTGCCTTAGGAGCACAGGTTAAGTAATACTGCACTTGGGATAATATCTCTCAGCAGTAGGAGAGAGGGAAGAAATAATGGCTCTGGTAAAATAGAGTTAAGGCATTAGGAATGTGAAGAGGATTTTAGCTAGACATCTTTTTGTGGACAAGGTGGGGGTGATACCAGCTATTTGATGTATTGGGGACAAACTATAGACAATGTAACATATATAGTCAATATTATTCACACATTAGTACACATTATTACTGAAAAAAATGCATATTTATATTCTATGTCAGTAGCAAGAGTGGAATGCTAAGAGTAAATTAAATTTCACATTTTATTCTCTAAATGAGTGCTTTATAAAAGGCTGGTGCACTTGGACAGTGAATCTGTTAAACCTATACATAAAGGACTCATAGAGAGTGCTAATACTATCTGTACAACATAAATATGTAGTGTACTACAAGTGTGTAAACAGAGTGATAAAGAATGTGTCCTTTTCAGATTCGAATAGATGTAGTTCCAGTAAAATAAAGTATTTTCTACCTTTTCTATTTTCTAACTACATTAACTAATTACTTATTTTCTTGGTCTTAAAGTATTTAAATTAGGTCATTTAACAAAAATAAGGTTAACAAACTTTTGACTTTCAGTGTGCATATAGAAGTTTATTATTTTCCAAAAACAGAACCTTTTATTTATAACACTTCATACCTTTTTTTTAATCCAGTTACATTTACTGTTATGAACCATCTGTGAAACTGTTTAGTTCCTTATGTTATAACAGCTATAAACATGTGTTCCTCTCTTGAAGTTAATAAGAGAAAAAACACCAAGTAACCAAGAAACCACAAACCACTCTGTCCTAAATGCTTTCCCATATGAGAAAACATATATATAGAAAACATATATATAAGTGTTCTTGCAAAAATGCTAAATAAACAAGCCTATACTCTATCATATTATTAGTACTCTGATGATTCCTCGCTGTCCTTCAGCTTCGATAATAAACGGTTTCATTGTTCTCTCTGCTGACCTGCTTAGATAGGATATTCCTTTTGTGGCAGGTGACTGATAACCTGCCTTACACCAAATGTGACTAATGTGGTTACAGTTGCTCAAAGCTTGATCCAATTCGAATGTTCTAATTGCCCTAAGACAAGCTTACCCCATTCCACAGCCACATATGTCATGTTCTTTTCTAAATCACATGGAAATCAGTGAAGAGTTGAGTTTAAACCAAGGCAACATTGCAGGGAGGTCCCACAGAAATCCATGTCACAACCAATATAGTCCAACACTTGCAATTTTATATGAATAATTCTAGATGTTGGAACTTGTACAATTTAATGTGGTTTCATTCATGTAATGTCCAGCACACTCCAACCACATCCCCCTGACTTGTTTAAATTTGTATACATCTTTGCATTATACCGTTCTAAATCACTTTTATCATTATTTTAGAAGTCAAATACCCATATTCAAAGTATAAGAAAACAAGTTGTGTAAAATGAACAATATGTATTTTTGTTGTAAGCTAAGATCTAACTGTTGTAAGGTGATCCTGCCAGTCAACAATGCTTGACTCTTCTTATAACCATCAAATGGCTGATGTTCAAACAGCTCACACTGACTACCACCTCATTATGTACGCAGATGCTACAACATTCTGGTGGATTGCAGCTTACTGTATATAATGCATTTTAGATGTACAGGAAACTTCTGTAGACACAAACAAATAGTTGATATTATTATTATATTATTCAATGCAATATTTCTCATGTTTTAATAGACAATGATATGGACATTTATTCATAGATTTCATACTATGGAATTATTTACTGTTCTGCATATCATGAGAGAATGATTAACTTACACATTTATAGACTGTTATGCTGTATACCAGTATGCTAATTAGGAATCAGCTTGCAGGCTTTGGCTCATAAAAAAGAAGAGGCATGTAGTTGTGACCAAAGACCAAGTGGAGATGTTGCATATGGCAAATACATTATTGGGGCAATTCAAGAATACACTCTGGTTGGGACACCAGTCCATCACAGGTCATCTCACACATAGCTGCAATTTAAGCCTAGTGGCAAATTTCAAATAGCCCATCCATCAACTGGCATCTTTTTAAGAAGTTGAGAGGAAACCAAAGAAAATCCATATGGACCCATGTATAAAACTTCCACAGACACGGGGAAAACATGTAAAACCTCATAGATGTGTATAGATTTTTTTTTAAAAATCAGGAATTTCAACTATTTTCTACCCATGTGCTTCAAATGTCTGTTCACCTCATGAGCAAACACATATTATACTCAATGCCAGGTAAACTTCTTTTTTTTTAAGCAAGCCAAACATTTTGGTATTTTTGTTCCTCCTTTTATTCCTCCATGTCATACAAGTGGCAGAATAGCAGATTAATAGAATAACATAATGTAGTATCATGCATCATACATCTACATACATTGGCATATATCATTAATATCCAAGAAGTCCATATGGACCTCATGACTGCAATGTATACACTACTGTGGGAGAGATCATTTGTAAACCAAACACACACACACACACACACACACACACACACACACACACACACATTGATCAATAATGAATTAGAAATGTTATTTACATGTGCAAATGTGTTAAACAGAAAAAAGGCAATATGTTATGAGTCAATATTATGTTTGCTGTTTTGTATGTTTAGTGCTGCTGTATTTGCTGTATAACATCTAAACTGCCAAGTATCAGATGGTGGAAATTCACCACAGAATGACTGTGTGTACTCACAGATGTGTGCACAGTCAATACCCTCCATCAAAAGCACCCCAAGGCACGTAAAACTTCCTACTGTGCTCCAGCAAGATAAATCAAGGGATCTTCTCACATCTATTTCACAAAGAGCTATTGTTCTTGTCATTTTTCATGAACAGACATCTTTCAAACTAAATAATAATGAAATCAAACACGGCGCACAGAAAGGGAGATTTGTGGCCTTGGCATGTCATTTTGTGTGATGTAGACTGTGTTTTTTTTCTGAAAAGGAGTTCAACGTTTGCCACATGTTCCACCCTTGCCCTTAGTTTTTGCCTGTAGGGTAAATGAGAAAGAGAGTTTGTAGGGAGAATAACAAGCTAAGATTGTTCACTGGTGATAAGGCCTAAAGGAAAACGTTATTTTTGCTTCCGTTTTTATTGTGGCAAATATAACAATTTAAGACTATTTATATGGTTTAACACATATGTTAAGCCATGATTTCCCCAACGAGATTCCCATTCGAAATTTGGCATCATCTGTAGAAAGTTTATAACCTGATAAACAATATACATATGTATGTAATCTACAAAGGTATATGAAACCAAATCGTGACTAGAAAATCACTATGCATTTGCAAGATTGAGACCATGTTGCATACATGGCAGTTGGATTTAATAAGAATAATTTAATAAGAATATTTTGTATTTATCATAAATCAAATCTTTTTTTTTTTTTAAGCTTAAAGACAAAAGAAGAAATATTAGTGCTCATCTGACCTATGAGCAGTTGATTAAATCTGACCCATTGTATCAAGTCTAACATATGTTCTTTTGGCACACATCTTTAGATGTGGTACATCTGTTCCTGCAATATGCAAAGTTCAGTTTATAAAACAGTTATTAATCAAGTGTACTCAGTTTCTGTTCCAACTTGTAGCTGGAGCTCACTCTTCTTAATTAAGTTACTGCCTCAAAGAAAGATCAGAAAGCTCAGCCATCATGATTTTACTGTCTAAATGTAGTAAATTTACCCTGTGGAATTGAGCAAAGGCAAAGGCTAATAATAAATTAGGAACAAGGTAATGCAATTTATTCCTGGTCATACACTCAGAGAGCAGTGCTGATGTCATATCTGCTTCTCTAGGCAATTACATGGCTTAAAATTCGCTGCTGGTTGAATGCCAAGCTGTGAAAGACTAATGTATATGTTAGTTAAAATGTAGAGAGCTAACTCACATCCTACAGATTTAAACAGTATAAAGGAAATTGAAGCCACTTTAGTCAGATGCAAGGTTTAGCTATGGGCAGTTTGATGCAAATAAGCGCTACACATCTTGGGATGTGTATGATAGATGAGTATTGTGGAAGATTCACTGTCCAAGTCTGTAAATGCAGATGAAGGCCAACCTTAGTGGACAAAGAATTGAGAATAAAAAATGGGTAACATATTAACATTTTAAAGGTTTGGTTTTATGGTATGCAAGTTATAAGATATAAGTGTTTGACTTCATTACTTATTGCCAAAGTATGAATATCTAAATCTAAGCTTGTGATAGTATAACACATAAGTTAAAAAAAAAAAAAAAGGTTTTCTGATGTAAAAGATGTCTTGGGATCTCAGACTGAGAGCTGTAAATGTAAGCATTCTGATTCTGAAACATAACTGTTTTAGAGACTGTATGTAAAACAACAAAATATAGACTGCAACTTATGAATCCTATTTCTTGCATCAAAATGAGTGTAAACATATTTAAGTGTGTGTGTGTGTGTGTGTGTGTGTGTGTGTGTGTATGAAGAGAGAGCACATATTGCAACATATATTGTAAATGTTGCTTCCTAAACTTATGTGATATTTATGATTTCACTACATCGTTCACCATGAAGTATTGATAAAAATTATACCAAACATGCCCTGAGAATTACTGTAATTAAATACAGTTCAGATGACCAGTTTTGTTTTACCTAGTATCTCTGAAACACATTCCTGATCATTTCAGCCTTAATCAAATAACTGCCAAAATTTATTAATCTTCTACAGTATATTGTATGCAATAGGATAACTCTAATACCATAAATATACATATACTGTATATCAAATTGCAATCCTGGTGTTGTGTCAACACAAGAATAGTTTGCTAATATTTCTTGGACAACTTGTCTCCAATATTTAAGAATTTTAACATAATTAACAAATGAGACATCTAAGATTTGGGCTCTATTCTTTCCAGGAGTAATCAGAACAGCATTGCCTGACATGGATCGAGAAGCAAGAGAGCACTATACAGTGGTCATTCAGGCCAAAGACATGGCAGGACAGGTGGGAGGACTCTCAGGCTCCACTACGGTTAACATCACACTTACTGACGTCAATGATAACCCTCCCAAATTTCCTCCAGGTGAGTACTACAGCACAGACCATTTTTAGTGTATATCTCTGTCATGGATGTGCCGGAACAAACTCTGTACTACAGTTCCCAGCAGCCACTGCACCCCACTGCATCACTGACCACCTGCACCTCCTTCACATTGTTGTTAACGAGCACTCGTGTATATAGTCACAGTTTGCACTACACTCCTTGTCTTGTGTTTGTCTTTCTTTTCCATTGTTTCTGTGTTTGTGGGCTTTGTTTTATGTTTATTCTTAGCCTTAGTGTTTTTGCCACAACTTCTACAGATTCTGTTTTGTGTTTTGTTTGTATTTTTATTAAACCTAATCTACACTTGCATCCATCTCTGCCTTTAAACGTCACATCTCAATGTCGCTGGCCCCATTTTATCTGGCTTCTAATAACAGTGCAGTTACATATAAACTATAAATATAAATATATCGCAATCAATGTGGTTACAGAAAGATTACTGTAGTACATCTTATGCATATACACAAGTATCAACTTCAGTATTAGCTCTTGTAAAAGCACACAATACATAAAACTAAGCAAACCATTATCTTGGTCATTTTTAAGTATACAAGTTTGCCTTGTAATCAGGACATGATGATTCAGATTTTATTTCTTTAGTCTTTGCTATCAAGTTGTTCCTAAATCCTAAATCATGTTAGTATACAGTATAATCTAGTTGGGTTGGTCTGACAATAGCACAATTTAGGATTAATGAAAATGATCCATCACATTTTTAGGTGGAACCTTTTTCTTCTTTTTTTTTTAGTGTACAAATTTAATTACCCCATACCTTTTTACCTGAGAGGGAATGAATATCCTGGTATAACTGTGAAGACGCACTACTTACACAAACCAAAACTGAAGGTGATACTTACTGTATGTGTATTTATATAGGACACAATACTCTAATACGCTCACTCATCTTCATTCACTTCTTCCCCATATATTCACTATATTTCAGACACAGCTTCTCTCTCTCTGTCTCGCTCACTCACTCTCTCACACACACACACACACACACACACACACACACACACACATTTTGTGAAGTCTCACTCCTAGCACACAACTTTGATCTCTACATTGATTCATGGTTCTCAACTTGTATGCTGTACATTTGTATGTTGACTCTTGCTCTTGCCTAGTTTTGCCTGTTTGTAGATAATATGATCTTAAATAAAGATACACCTGCACTTGTAGCCATCTCTCCCACCTGTCTGAAATTCGAATGTAGGATTATTGTCACCATGGTGTTTTGTTTTTTGTTTTTCTCCACTGGGTTTGCATCATTCCTGTTTTACATCAATCACAACATCCAGCACAATTTAATATTAATTCAAGGATTCATACCTTTACTGTTACCCATTTGTTTATTCAATTATTCATTTTGTTATGCAGGCCCTGTTGTGCATGTATTCCTTTCTCATGTATGAATCCAGTCTTATTACAACGTGGGATATTATTTCATTGGCACTCTGAAGTACTATTTCTAAAAATTATGTATTGGTGAGCAGATGCTTCAGCAGCATTCATAAAGCATAAATAAAACAGTTATAAGCTATGAATAATGCAGTAATGTTATAGGAATGTATTCAGTTACTGTACACAAAAATAGGAATCCCATCATCTCACCTCAAAAAAACAATCAGTGTGTTTGAAATTCTAAAGCACATCTATATAAAAGGATTTTCACCATATTCATATACTGTTTTCTTTAAGATGCTTTTCAGTGCTAATGATATTAACAAACCATTCTGTAGCTTATGTGTTCATTAGACCGTTTCCTGTGTGTCTGCAGAAAGCTTCCAGGTGTTTGTGCCTGAGTCTGCCCAGGTGGGGAAACCAGTGGGAAAGATCAAAGCAGAAGATGAAGATGTTGGCATCAATGCTGAAATTAAATACAGTATTATTAACCAGGAAGGAGCCAATGTATTTTCAATAGCTACAGACAAAGACACACGAGAGGGCATCATTAGGCTGAAAATGGTACTGAGCCAACTTCCAACATTTGTTTATCATTCTATATATTACAATGTTGCAGAAAATTCAGACACCATTCAAAAACCACATCAATAAAATGTTTGTGTTTATTGCATAGCTGTCTTTGACTGTCTTCCACTTCAACACAGTGTGGTGTCAGACAGTTTTATGTAATATCAATACATTTTGCATGGAAAAGATGTTACTTCTTACACTCTAGTTATAATGTTATCTTGGGTAAAGCCTAATATTATAGTTCCACTGATGTCTCATGCAATACCAATAATCACCTCACAGTTCAGGGTTCCTGCCTAAGATCAGAGAATGTGGAGCGCCAAGAAGCAGTCTCTTCGTCCGATCAGACTAGCAGTCACCTGAGGTTACAAGTCATGTTGACAAAAAACTTTCAAAGGACACTTTAACCTCAAGAAGAGAAAGAATCTGAACATATCTGATCACTTGCAGCAGCTCTGCTTTTGTGTAATGCAACTGTTTAGCTGACCAGAAGATAATATCAGGCTCTTCATTTAAAGAACCAATTCTTTGTGCAAAAAGTTTAAGGCACACCACACAGTGAGCCTTATTAATCAAGCTGGATATGAACAAATCATTCATGGTAGCATTTATACAAGAATATGGTATTAATGAGAATCCACTTTGTTTGAAGAAAAAAAAAAAGTTATATCCTATGAGATCTCCTGAGTTTGTATGAATTTAAATTTAAGGAGACAATAATGCAGATCATAATTGCCATTAGTTAGTACATATTTACATACAGACTATGCTGTCACATTTAAGTTACACAGACAAATTTAGTGAATTTTTTGTGAAATTCACAACATTTCATATTAACGACATGAAAAAAAGCAGTCCAAATAAGAAAGGTCATTAAATTAGGACAAATGCAATGGGACCTTATGAAAAGAGAAAAAGTTAGTGTATGTCTCTGGTAGCTGAAGTGCGGCAATGGCTGAGCTGCATTATGAAAGATTTGAAAGCACACAAAAATGAACTGTAAAGGCGAATGGTAATTTACAGGTTATTGACATTCATCTACATAAACACTAGTATGAAGAAAATCAGCATTACTGAAACTGGCAGGAATTATTTTGTATGGTTTGGCCTATGAAAACATTTGCACACAACTAAAAGTGAGGACCATAGCCTCTAGTCAAGGATTTGGTCAATGCCACTACTGGAATTTGTGAACATTTATTCTGAACTTTGATTTGTGTTCTGATTTGAAAAACAATTAAGCAACTTTACATTGTTGTCTTTTCAGCCACTTAATTATGAAAAGAAGACACAGTACACTCTGCATATCGCAGCAGAGAACACACACCTTGACCCTCGCTTCTCCCATCTGGGATCATTTAAGGATAATGCCACTTTCAAGATAACAGTTGGGGATGTGGATGAACCACCTGTTTTTTCAATGGATTACTATATTATGGATGTCTATGAGAATGCAAAAATTGGCACAGAAGTTGGATCAGTTACAGCAAATGATCCAGACAGCAAGAATAGCCCAATCAGGTAGGAAGGTAAAATGGTTCATATACGGCATGAGCATATGTCCAATTTATTGAAGATGATATTACAAGTTTGTGTGTTATTTCTTACCATCACACTGCTACCACCTACCCATTCTGACTAATCTTCTGTTTTCCCACCTTTATCTCTTTCCAAACAAATTTACCTTTCTCTTTTGCTAATTTATGTTTGTGATAGGGTGGTGAAAGAGTGAAGGTTTTGTGGGGTGCAGTTATGTGGCTGGTCTGCATATTTAGACCATTATTTGTAGACTTCAAATAAAAAATAATGGATGTACCTTCCCACATGCTATGTATAAGTAATCATAAGATTGCACAAGCTTTAAAACCATAATATATTCTTGGCAATGTTCTGGCACAGATTCACAACGCTGCCTTTATTTAACCTTTATCACCTCATCCTTCTTATTTTGTCTCTCTTTAATTTGAAAATGATAACTTAGTGAGCTGCCATGAATATTCTACATTACTATGTCCCACAGAGGTTCTCAACCTTTTGTAAGTAA
>JANDJT010000032.1:10069860-10081272 GCA_024331685.1 Stegophilus panzeri
GTGTCTCGTTATCCATGACATTGTTAAATCTCCGGCTCTCAGCCCCTCACTGAACAGAGCAGACACAGAGAGAGGTGAGAGTGTAGCGGGAAAGCAAGACATTGCGCTTGCAGAACAGTACTGGCGACATTTGGAAAGTTGCTAAGGTTTGTCCAAAAAGTCGCTAAAGCGGTCTGAAAAGTCGCTAAGTTAGCAACACTGGTCTGCACTGACAGCTAGATAAAAGGCAGACTAAGCTCCGCCTCTCCCCAGCAAAAATAAAATACAGCGGGAGAGGGAACGCGGAGTTTTTCTATATATGCACATTCTATTTGAAAAGCAATAAAATACACCGAGTACCCAAATGATGCCCTGTCTGTATTTTTTTTTCTTGAAAACAATTTGCGCCCCCTTTCCGATCTCTCCGCCAACCCCAAGTCCAACCCCAACTCCCTCCAAGTGAGATGCAAAAAATACAGTGCCCTATTGCAGAATCCAGTCACATACTTGTGAGCAATTGTCCTGAGTATACAATACCATAATGAGCATGGGCCATTTGGCAAATTTTCTGGCATACATGCTCATCCGTTAGGGGCATCACCATAGTTATTAATAGCAGACCTTACTGAGCTTATATAACAAACCATGGATGTCAACCACTCTGGCATAATCCTCTGTGCCACTCTGGTCCCACTAGTCTGCAAGGCCCTGGTACACAGGTGGCGCTGTGCATGCGGCAAATGGCAGCAAAGATTGTAAGCACGTGTGAAAGCATTTTTGTGTTGTGTTTATTGTGCGTTTGTTATTTTGGAAAAATGGTAGTTACAACGTAAACTGATGACCTATATCTGTGCGGAAGGTGAAGATGGAGTTGCCGGTTATAGCTACAATTTGGATTTTACTGTTTCTCATGCCTTCATATAACACCTGTGAGACCTACCATGTAGCTCCAGTACACCCTTGAATTTCTGCTTCAGTGGCATCGGCCTGACTATGTTCGATATACAGTGGATTTTATAAGATCGCCACACTTTCTGAACAATGGTGGCTTTATGGAAAATGCCATTCAGAACAATGATGAATCAAAAATATGGAAAATGCGGAAAAGAGGAAGGAAGGGTGGTGTGTGTCAAAGACTGAGAAAGCAGCGTCTTGGAAGGATTCTCTTGCCGACTATCGTAATGGCAAACGTTCAGTCTCTAAGGAATAAAATCGCTGAACTACAAGTCACTTTACATGTTCACCATGCATACAGAGAGACCTGCATTTTTGCCCTTTACAGAAACCTGACTGAAAGCTTGAGACAGCAATTCTGTTTTATCTCTTAACAGCTTTGGGACTCCCCTGCGAACCAATCGAGATTCAGTGATTACAGGTAAAACACAAGGAGGCGGTGTTTGACTCAGTAATCATAAGAGAAACCTTGTGTACCCAAGATATTGAACTGCTTTCTGTATAATTATGGCCATTTTACTTACCCCGCGTTAATTCTCTCAAATTTTTGTTACGGTGGTGAATATTCATCCTAAAGCAAATGAGGATAAAGTGAAGGAGACTGTTGAACGAATTGTTTTTAAATTGCAAAATGTTTCTCCTGATGCCCCTAATTTTATCATGGGGGATTTTAACCATCAAAGCTAGAGCGATTCTTGCAGATTGTACTCATCCACTGTTCTGTGAATTTAAAATTCTTCCTTCTGGTATACGTTATAGTATGCCTAAATTTAAAAGCAATCGGTATAGACATTCTTTTATTCCCACTGTTGTAAGGATTTTCAATTTGAAAGATGTCAGAATGTTGTGTTTGCTGTTTGCGTTTTGTTTGTGTGTTTTGTATGATATGGTTACAAATTTTATGCTGCACCAAAAATCACCCTTTGGGCTTATAATAAACTTTGAACTTGAACACTGTTGTGACTAGTGACAGTTAGATGCTGATCCCTGCCAAGTAGATTAGATCCTCTGACTGAAGCTATATAGAGTTTGGCACCCTCAAACAGGCTGATGGAAACTATGGGTGTGGCATCTTAGACCGTCAGACAATAGCTGAGCAGTTTACAAAGCTCCAATAATCACATTTTGCATGGTCAAGTGCCTACCAGATTTAGGCAAGTGGAAAGCTTTCATCATGTGATGTGCTAACCATGCAAACTGACCAGCTATATGCATACATATGGTGTTTGGGCAATTTGTGTATGTTGCAGTCATAAGAACCTTCTGTTATCATTCTTAAAATGATCCAAATTGGCTAAGAGTTGTGTGGCCTACACTGTTTGACTCAGTTTGGCCCCCTTTAAACCTCTTTGAATTCGCAATAATAGTGGTGTGATATGTGGGTGAACTATATTATCAAAGACTTTTGCCAGATTGCAGTTAGTTATGTTTTATTGTGGCCCAATCCAGCAGTCCAGCCTCAAGTACTTACTCCTGACTTCATGAATAATCTTCAGACTGTTCTTCCAGGAAAGCAAGCACCCGCCTGGGTGGGTGCCATGAGGTTGCTAAGATATTATGCTGAAAGCAGAGCAGCTTAGTGCAAAACAGACCAGCTCTTTGTTTTGATGGTATATTCTAAGGAACTCTTCTCTCTAAGCATCTTTGGGTGGTTGAGGTTATATCACTTGCTTGTGAGTCTACAAGACATATGCTCTATTGATCATTGCATTGTTCTACACATGTTCTAGGAACATCTTTGACAGAATTTGGAGGCTCATACTCCTACTCATACTTTTCATCTGTGTATGATCCCTGACATCAAGGAGTCCTCCTTGGGGGGATTCCTCATTACACTTTGTTTAGATCTATTTGTCCTCCTCCTATGAAACACTGTTTGTAAATGGAAATATAGCGACACTAAGCACATCAAATTCTAGTGCTAGCTGTGTTCTTGAAAAAAAAGAACATGTTAAACTAATTAGTGAGAATGTATACATTATTACTGTCATTGTTACACATTATTGCTGTGTAAAATGTAAATATAAACAGAATGCAATGATTTGCAAATCTCATTAAACCGATATGTTATTCACAATAGAACATAGAAAACATAAAATGTTTAAACTGAGGAAATGTACTGTAGGGAACCTAGCCAGCAGTGGGCAGAGCACAGACACACAGGAGGCCGTTTAAGTGGCAAACGTGGAGTGTTTATTTAAAGTCCGTGAGGGTGTGGGTGCAAAGGTGGTGCCGTGGGGTGAAGTGCTCAGGCGCCGGGTTCGTCCGTGGGGCTGCCGCGGCCGTGCTGGGGGGCTTCCCAAGCGGCTGGGATCCCGCTCTGCAGTCAGGCAACGCCGGGTGCAGCCAGGGGGCGGAGTCCTCCGTCGCGTCTGAATCCTCTGCAAGAAACACACAACAAATTAGCATGCAGGCCTTGGGAGCCCTCTCTCCCTTTGCTAGCGGAGGATGGCCCTTTTTATAATCTCCCGTCGGCTGCTAGATGGTGGAGAGCGTCATTGTCGGCGGCCCCGCCTCGCAGCCACGCGCTCTCTGGCTGTCCGAAACATTGGTGGTGCTGAAGCGGAGCTGTCTCTTCAGCACCATAGCGGCAGTCGCGGGGGGAGCGCTCTTTCCCTTTTGTGTGCCAGCCGCTGGCCTGTCGTCACAGTATCATTTTAAGGAAAAACTAAGGTAATTTGAATTTGATGGACAGGGGCAACAAAAGGCTGGAAAATTAAGTGTTACTAAAAAGAAACAGCTGGAGGCAACTAATTAGGTTAATTGGCAATAGGTCAGTAACATGATTTGGGTATATAAGAGTATCTTGGAGAGGCAGAGTCTCTCAGAAGTAAATATGGGATGAAATCTGGATGGAAGCATTTGTGATAATGGTCAGCATAATTAATAAAACCAACGTAAAATGTTTAGACAGTATAATCTGTCGTTTGTGGAGCATTCACTGACCAGCAGAACATCTAAATTAAAGTATATACATGCTGGACGAAGTCGAGCTACAAGTCCGATTTCAGAATACCGATTTCATTATGATTTCAGTCGGACTAAAGCGTTTACATGACATTTTAAACAGGCGAATTACTGCTTTAGCTTGATTGAAACCTAACTTTAAACGTGCATGTAAACATGCTTACTGTCTGGAGGTCCACCGACAGGGCCGCTGGATGTGTGTCTGTCAACCGAAAAACGCGCGGACAAATAGGTCTGTAGCCACTGTGTGTATAGCACGTACAGCAGCCTTCCCCAGGTCCTTGTGCCCGCCCAGGAACAGGTTTAAGATGTGATGAAGTCGAACCAATGGAAAAAATAATAATAATAATATTTTTTCCGATGGAAAAAATAATAATAATTTAAAAAAAATACATTGACTGATATATTGACTTGCTTAGGGGGGCTAATGATGCTTAGTGATGTCCCTGCTTTCAGCATTGATGGTGCCTTTCCAGATATTCAAGCTGCCCATTCCATAGATGATGACATATTCATAGTCTTCACAATTTTACGTTCAGGAGCATTATTCTGAAATTGTTCCACAAATTGTAGACGCAGTTTTTCGCTAAGTGGTCAACCTCTGAAAGACTCTGCCTCTTTTAGATACTCTTTTTATACCCAATCATGTTACTGACCTATTGCCAGTTAACCTAAGTAGTTGCAAAATGTTCCTCCAGCTGTTTCTTTTTAGTAACACTTACTTTTTCCAGCCTTTTGTTGCCCACGTCCCAACTTTTTTGCGGCCATTCAAAATTACCTTAGTTTTTCCTTAAAATGGTCAATTTACTCAGTTTAAACAGTGATATGATATGTTTTCTATGTTCTATTGTGAATAACATATGGGTTTATGAGATTTGCAAATCATTGCATTCTGTTTTTGTTTACATTTATTTCATTTTACACAGCATCCAAACTTGTTTGAAATTTGGGTTGTAATAAAAGCTGAAATTATGTGAACCAATAACCTCTCACTTAGGAATCTTAAATGATGAGGACTTCAAAGATAGAGATCCGACTCATCAGCCAGGCCCAGAAGCCCTGTCTTACCCATTCCTGAATGCTCAATAAAGATAAAGCTGAACATCATGTGCCAGATTCAACTAGCAGGACTTTAATGCTATCCTTCAGTGGATCAATTTTACCTTCCTGACAGTGATTTTATCTGGGCAGACACATACTCAGTGGCAATGTCACTGGAAGGGAAGTTGAAAGCCATGCTTGTTCTCCTCAAACTGGACCCTAAACATTTACAATCCATTGACTTTTCTCATTGAAATACAGTTAGTCAGTTTCGATCCCACTGTGCAGTGACAAATTCTCATTTTAGGTTCAGATTTTTGTTGTCACTATGCCTTTTGGTATACAATACTTTTTACATAAATATTAGTAACAGCTTGTCCTGCCTGTTGACTTGTTACCATCATGTAAGCCATCGATCATGTTAATAAAAGCCTAGTTAAGTAGGCTTACACCACATTCAAAAATGCAGAAATCAATCAACTGGTTAATCAATCAGAAAAAAATGTACATTGGTTACTAATGTAAGTGTACTTCTATGACTAAATGTAAGACTCCAGATTCCATGGTCTCTTGGAATTTACAAAAAACATCCTAAAGACATGACCGATGTGATATGTTCAGTGTTCTTTTTATACTGTAAATCACATCCCATATGTCACACATGGACAACTCTTCTACACAGCTTTATGACAAACACAAGAACACTTGAATCTTAAGATCTATTCACAGTTTGCCCGAGCACAAAACTATGTTTAAAAGTTCCATGTTTGTACCATGCTATGACAGACAGATTCTTCAGCTTAATGGCTACACTCTGTTACAATCTGTTATATTTTTAATCCTGTTACAGAATGGATTAACAAGTGTTTCTTGCAGTTACTCTATTTAACACTGAAATTGTTTACAAACCATATCCAGTCAGTTAATGCAGTAACTGCTAATATAGTGACTCCACAGTACAGCATCATTGTTTATAATTAAGCTGACATTAATCAATCAACTCAAATACTGTCAGAAAATCAAAAGAATATAAACAATATTTTAGCATCAAGAGTTCACTGGTTCACTCTCTCGCATGTCTTTGTGTCTGATTCAGTTCTCTCTCTCTCTTTCTCTCGGTCATAAAAAATTATAATCTCAGGATTTACAAATTGGCCATATGTTTTGTGGTCACTCTGGTTTGCATATGTAATTTGGGGACAAGTGCCAGGCACAAAATATTGGAAGAAGATAACAAAATGCTGATCAGAGGTAATGGTGATGATATTTCACATCTCACAAATCTGTTAGACTATCTTACATGTTGCTAAGCAATACTGTCACTTCCACTGCCACTTCCACAAAACCAATAACAAGTAATGCAGTGTGTTTTACTGTCTTTTTCGTCCCTTTGAAATATCATTTGTAGTCTTTGTGATTCAGCAGAGATAATAGACCAATGAGGTCTATTAAATTCTGCATTTAATAATAACATATCCTGCTAGTTGAAAGCCATTTTGATGAAAACCAACAAACAGACTTTTGCCGGATTAGGTCGTGAAACCTCTTGATCATTAGGCCTGTAAACCAGCCTGTGTACAGCTATTTTCATGGATTACAACAAAATCTCTGCTCTTACAGATGATGGTGTGTACTACAATGGAAACACTCATACAATATTCATTTCTTTCTCTCTTGAATTTCTTTCTTTACTGACTCTGTATATAGGTATTCCATAGAGCAAAGAGAAGGAAGTGAGGGATATTTTGATATTGAACCTATCAGCGGGCTCATTAGAACCACTCACCTCCTGGACAGAGAGGACATAGCCTGGCACAACATCACTGTCATGGCAAAAGAAAAGGGTGGGTACCACATTTGATTCTGATTGGACAGTTTGCTGACAGGTTGGAATATTAGCTATACCAAAGATTAGTGAAAATACACTTAGTAAGAGATTCTCTATTTTATGCTCTAACCACCCCTAAATGGCCCACTATATTTCTGCATTTGACTAAAGCTCATAGCTCTGAATTTCTGACCTCCAATTAGCCCCTCAACTTGGATTTCAACTCCAAAAGGTCTTCTTAACCCTGAGGTCAGCATATGACATCATGTCAATATAGCCATTCACACCATCACCAGTAAATAAAATAGTTCAACACTTTCACCTGTATGCTTTAACCCAATCAACACAGACACCTTAATTTGTTAAATCTACTGTATAAAATTGACCATACAGTTCCCTGAAAAAATAAATACATTATGACCTCATGATCATTAATATTAGCTGACTAGCTAACAATACATACGTTCATGGCAGCATCTATGTTTTCCCCCACCTTGTAGCTTGAACATGCCAAGAGTTCAGACCTCCAAACTAGCTCATTCCAGTGGGCTTGTTCTAGATATTGGTTGTTAAATGGGGGTACACTGAATATGAAACTCTCACCTTAACCTGGGCTTATAATGTCAAGTGTAAAATTAAAGAGCAGCGTGAAGGCTTGGATATCTTCTACATGGTCCTTTTGGTGGGGGTATTTACATATGAGTGTGTGTGTGTGTGTGTATGTGTGTGTGTGTGTGTGTGTGTGTGTGTGTGTGTGTGCGTGTGCTTGCAGACATATCTGTATTTGCATTACACGAGGTAATGCCACAAAATCAACATCATTCTCAGGTCAATTTCCAAGCAGACAATACAAATCACTGGCTGCTCTCAGGGCTAATATGAGCCAATCTATGTCGCTCTTCAGCTGTAGATCTAATCTAAGCAATTACCTTTCCCCCCAGCCTTCACCCAGTATTAATGATTCACTAATAGCAAAGTGTAAACGGTGGTAATGATATTCCACCACTGTCAGGCATTGAAAAAGCTAAATTGCTGTGGCTAGAATGGGAAATTTGAGGTGAACATGTTCATTATGTCTGCAGGCACTGTCCACACTAGTTGGGTGATAAAGTGACCAAGCAAAACCATGTTTGTATCTTCATTCGGCATAGTGTCATTAGTTGCTATGGGAATCTTCAACTGCCCACATGCATAAATCTTGGTTAATGATATGGTCAAATAGTGTAAATTAAATTTAATTTGAGATATTTGTGTCCCTGAGCTACAGTCAGGTCCAAAATTATTTGGACAGTGACACAATGTTCGTAATTTTGCCTTTGTACCTCCCCACAATGGATTTGAAATGAAGTAATCAAGATGAGCTTGAAGTATAGACTTTCAGCTTTAATTAAAGGGGATTAACAAAAATATTGATTTAACCCTTTAGGAATTACAGCCATTTTCTTACTAATGGACCCGACTGTAGACTTTTCTCCATCTCTACTGATTTTAATTTTAATTATAATTAAAATCTCTGCCATAAAAAAAACAAATTACCATTAGAACCATACTATACAGTGCTGTGAAAAAGTATTTGTTTTTTATTCTGTTTTTGTGTAGATCTCATAATAAATACTTTTAGATCTTCAAACAAATACAACATAAAACAATGGCAACCTGAGTAAACACACAGTATAGTTTTTATTTATTTATTTGTTTTATTGAAGCAAAAAAATATCCAACACCTATCACCAATGTGAAAAATTAATTGGCCTTTAACTTTAATCTTGTTTTGCCACTTTTAGCAGCAATAACTGCAACCAAATGCTTCTGATAACTGGAGATCAGTCTTTCACTTACTTGTATGACTAGGACTTTGGATCATTGTCTTACTGCATAATCCAGTTGCTCTTGAGTTTAAATTTATGGACTGAAGACTGGATTTAAGATTTTCTGGTAGAGAGCAGAATTCATGTTTCCCTTAGTTATTGTACATTTCCCAGGCCCTGAAGCAACAAAGCATCCCCACACCATTCCACTTCCACCACCATGCTTGACCGTAGGTATGATGTTCTTTTTGTGGAATTCTGTGTTTGGTTTATGCCAGATGTAAGGGGACCTGTGTCTTCCAAACAGTTCCACTTTCGAGTCTTTAATCCACAGAACATTCTCCCAAAGGGTTTGAGGATTATCAAGGTGTGATTTGGCAAAATTCAGACGAGCCTTAATGTTTTTCTGGCTTAGCAGTGGTTCAATGATGTGTGAACTTCACGCTGTGGGAAGCACCCTTGCGCATGACCGGTATCTGAAGTCTGTGTAAAAATCATGCCTATTTATAGGCATTTATAGGTCACATGATGTGGCATAACATGACGCACATGACTATAAAATGGCGCCTGTAAACCACATTATCAGCTCTTTTGTCTTCAGTGCAGCTATATGTTGGCTGTCTGTGTGAACATACCTAAAACTCTCATATATATATATGTGTGTGTGTGTGTGTGTGTGTGTGTGTGTGTATATATATATATATAGTGGGGGAAATAAGTATTGAACGTGTCAACATTTTTTTCAGTAAATATGTTTCCAATGAAGTTATTCACATGGAATTTTCACCAGACTGTGTTGCTATCTCAAAAAATCCACACATATAAAGAAATCCAAACATTAACGCCCATAAATTAAGCTATGTGTAATAAAGAGGAATAACACAGGAAAAAAGTATTGAACACGCTAACTGAAATTTATTTAAAACTTAGTGGAGAAGCCTTTGTTTGTAATGACAACTTCAAGACCCTTCCTGTATGAAGTTACTTGGCCGCAGTATTCAGATGTGATTCTTCTAAACATATTGTCTTTAAATCTTGTTCAACTGGATTCAAGTCAGGTGATTGACTGGGCCATTCTAACACCTTGATATTTTTTTTCTCTGAAACCAATTGAGAGTTTCCTTCTCTATATGCTTTGGATCGTTGTCCTGCTGGAAGCTCCACCCACGTCTCATCTTCATCATCCTGGTGGATGGCAACAGATTCTCCCAAAAATCTCCCGGTAAAGGGCTCCATTCATCGTTCCTTCAAGTATATGAAGTCTGCCAGAACCATGTGATGAAAAACAGCCCTACACCATGATGCTTCCACCTCCAAATTTCACTGTTGGTATAGTGTTTTTAGGGTGATGTGCAGTGCCATTTCTTCTCCAAACATGGTGTGTAGTTTGACAGCCAAAAAGTTAAATATTGCTCTCATCTGACCAGACTACACTCTCCCAGTATTTCATAGGCTTGTCCAAATGAGTTGTAGAAAACTTCACATGAGCTTCGACATGCCTTTTCTTTAGTAATGGAGTTTTGCGGAGTCTTGCATAGAGGCCATGGCAGTGGAGTGCATTGCCGATTGTTTTCTGTATGACGATGGTACCTGCTGCCTCCAAGTGTTTTTGTAGTGCTTTCCAAGTGGTCCTTTGCTCTTGGGCTACTCTTCTGACAATTCTTCTGACTCCCTGGTCAGAACTCTTGCATGGAGCTCCTGCGCATGACTGGTTGATGACGGAGTAATGTTGCTTCCACTTGCAGATAATGGCCCCAATGGTGCTTACTGGAAGATTCATCAGTATCCAATTCCATCAATATGCTTCATAACAATAAGGTTGTGCAGGTCTTGGCAGAGCTCTTTGCTTTTACCCATCATGAGATGTTTGTCTGACACCTTTGTAACAAAAAGCCTTTTTATAGACCATCAATTTACTAACCCAGCTGTTATTAATTTGCACAGATAGGCGGTATAATTACTTTCTAACTACTTACGGATTTCAGCTGGTTCCTTGCCTTACCTTGCCTTGGAGAACTGCTTTTTCTTAGCACGTTCAATACTTTTTTCCTGTGTCATTCCACTTTATTACACACAACTATATTTATGGACTTTAATGCTGCGAATTCTTTATATTTGCGGATTTCTTGAGTTAATACTGATGTCTGGTTGTCACGTGATCCATGTAATGAAGGTTAGGATGGATAGGCATAAACTGGCATAAACTGGGTAAGGCTAGAATCGAGAACAAGAAACAAGAACAAGATCATGGAACATGAAACAAAATGAGGAACAGGGTATAATTGCTTGGTACGGTGATAACACTAATACTTCGCAAAGAGACACAAGGGGTTTAAATGACAAACGTAATCAAGAGTGAAACACAAGACAGCCCCCCCAAGGGCACACTCCCCTCCCCTAGCGGTTCTGGCCCTTTGGGCAAAATGTCTTCAGCTGAACCCGGGAGACAGAGCGGTGTTCTCAGCGGAGCAGGAAGACAGAGCGACGTCCTCAGTGGATCAGGAAGGCGGAGCGTCGTCCTCCATTGACTCTGCAGGCTGAACTTGGTTGGCTGTGTCAGCAGACTCGGGCATGAGCAGAACTCGGTCGTCCGTGTCAGCAGACTCGGGCGTGAGCAGAACCTGGTTGGTCATGATGTCGGTTTCAGGCATGAGGAGAACTTGGTTGGTCGTATCAACAGACTCTGGCGTGAGCATAACTTGGTTGGTCGTGATGTCGGTTTCAGGCGTGAGCAGAACCTGGTTGTCCATGTCAGCAGAATCAGGCATGAGCAGAACTTGTTTGGTCGTGATGTCGGTTTCAGGCACGAGCAGAACCTGGTTGACCATGAGGTCG
>JANDJT010000032.1:10083911-10097592 GCA_024331685.1 Stegophilus panzeri
AGTGTTGTCACATTAAAAGATATAATCAAATATTTCCAAAAATGTGAGGGGTGTACTCACTTTTGTGAGATACTGTACATTTATATATATATATATATATATATATATATAAAGAGGCACAATGAAGCAGCTCTGCTCTAGGCTCCCTCACATCTCAGTTGAAGGGCGATGGGCTGTGAGAAGGAGAGTCAACCCAGCCTGTGAGAAGGAGAGCACTCCCTCACACTGCAGAAAACTCCCCTTTTTCTGGGAAGTGCACCATGAAGTGTCACACTGCTGGGGAGAGCCGTGTTTATAACACTGTGACATCAGATTATTCGGCCATCATGGGGGATAGACAGTACAGCTATTTTGCTATACTGAAGGTGGAGGAGGCGCTTGCGAGCCACCTCTCTCTATCAATGGCAACAAAATCAGGGGGGCTTACTTTGCCATCCAGGCCATGTAAGACCACTTCCTCATTTGGTTAGTGAAGCATATGCGGCAGTAGGTCTTGCTTGTGGGTCTCGGAACATACAATAACAGTGTTGCAGACCTGTTGAATTGTGAGGGAGGTACAGACGGCGAGTTTGGCAGACCACCATCCCCCCAACCCGAAGAAGGCCAGGAGAACTGGGTGGCCAGTTGCAGTCTGCTAGTACGCCTGATTTTGAAATGATAATCAGTGCCATAATGGCAAAAATAAGCGGCCCTAATGGGCCGCAGAGGGAGGTATCAGGGGACGAGAGGTTGTTAGGGCAGTTAGCCCCCAGTGTTACTGTAGGGCTCCACTAGTCAATGTTTTCCCAAATTTTCAATTTTTTCTGGCTTGCAAGCTGTCACAGGGCAAGGAAAATCTGATGCTTTCCCTCCACCAAAATGTGGAACGTTAACGTCACTTAAGACCATCTTGCAGCATGGAAATGTGTCTCCATGGGCTTTGTCCTCCATAGAAAATGGTTCTGATTCCAGTTCATAGCTTGACTCCCCGTTTCAGAGATGTGCTCACCACAGTAGTCAGCACAATGCAGAGCCTGACGTTAGCCCATTAAATAGATCTCTCTTAGACAAAGGGGCCATAGAAGATCTTTCTCTGAGGGAGGGAGGGTTACAGCTGTCATTTCCTGGTCCACAGAAAAGACAGGGTATGAGGCCAATTTTAGATCTGCCTCCTGCCTAGATCCAACACACTGCCTGTTGTGGTTCACCCTCACTCCTCCCGCACCAAAAAAAAAAAGGGTCAGGGCTGGATGCCATAGTACACACATAGCCGAGGTCACGTCTGTACGCCTTTCCCTCAATCGCTTTGCTCCCACAGGCTCAAGCGAGAGTTTGCCAAAATCGTGCTACGTCTGCTACTAGTAGCACTGAGTTGGCCTGATCAAATTTGGTTCACGGAGATAATATCTCTGCTGGACAGCACTCCCTGGGAGATTCCCATTCACACGGATCTATTGTCTCAAGCCAGAAGGTTGATTTATCACCCTTGGCTAGAACTATGGAAATTATGAGTCTGGCCCCTGAGGGGTACCAGCTCGTAGATTCCAGTCTCTCAAGTGAGGTTGTAGAGACCATGTTAAATGCCAGAACACAATCTATGAGAAATTGTATGCATTCAAGTGGCAACTTTTTTATCATGGTGTGAGGAACACCAGTGAGACCCGGTAAACTGCCCAATAGCTACAGTCCTGGAGTACTTACAGGAATGTTTTTCAGCAGGGTTGGCTCCTTCTACAATTAGGGTCTACATGGCGACCGTTTCAGCCAGCCAAGCCCCTATTGATGTAGGCTCTGTGGGGCTACATCCTCTAACTTCGAGGTTTATGCGTGGTGTCAGACTGCTGAGGCCCATCTGCAGACCACACATACCTTCCTGTGGTCCAGGATGGTCTGTCAGGCTCCTCATTTGAGCCGTTAGAGTCAGCTACAGAGAAGCCTCTGACCCTAAAGGTATCTCTTTTCTGTTGCCCCTTCCTGCCTTGACTTTGCACCTGGATTAGCCAAGGCCTCCCTACATCCTAGGCCGCATTATTCCTAAGTGCCTACATCTGCTGCCCAGCCAGTAGTGTTGCAGGCTTTCTCCCCTCCTCCATTGCTTACACCAGAATGAGGAAGATTGCACCTTCTGTGTCTAGTGAGGTCTCCTTGTACTTGCATCTACTGCTCCGGCCAGTGGTGTAAGTCGGATCAGTTGCTGGTCTGCTTGGCAGTGACAGTAGAGTTGATGCTGTGTCAAAGCAGCGCAGCTCTATTTGGATAGTGGAAGCAATCTCTATTGCTTATGAGGCATGCAGTCTTGCTATGCCTCTGGGCATATGGGTTCGTTCCACTAGGGGGTTGCCTCCTCAAAGGCTTTATCTAAGGGGTACCCTTACAGGATGTTTGTGCTGCGGGGGGGTGGTCTACGCCGTGCAAATTCAGTCGGTATCACAGTTTGGCCTTATTGGCCAGCTCGTATATGGTTCTCTGTGATAATATCTCTGTCGGACGGCACTCCCTGGGATATTCCCGTTCACAGGGATCTATTGTCTCATGCCAGAGGGTTGATTTATCACCCTCGGCTGGAACTATGGAAACTGTGAGTCTGAGGGTCATCAGCTCATAGATTCCAGTCCCTCGACCAAGGCTGTAGAGGCCATGTTAAATGCTAGGAATGTCAGTAAGACCCAGTAAACTGCACAATGGCTACACTCCTGGAGTTCCTTATAGGAACGTTTCTCCACAAGGTTGGCTCCTTCTAGAATTAGGGTCTATGTGGCCACCATTTCGGCCAGCCACACCCCTATTGATGGAGCCTCTGTGACAGGCCATACCCTCAGTATGACCGAGTGGGTATAGTCATTCCCACAGTGTGAAGCTCACACAACATTGAGTTCCTTTTGAAAGGTAACGTCTGCGTTACGCATGTAACCCTGTTCCCTGAGAAGGGAATGGACATTACGTAGCTTTGTCATACTGGGGTATGTCTGTATATTGTGTCTGTGCTTCAGACAGATAGAAGCTGATGACATGGTTTACAGACACCATTTTATAGTAATGCGATGCACGTTATGCCATGTCACCTGACCGTGGCAGGCCTATAAATAGGCATGATTTTACACAGATTTCAGATACCGGTCACGAGCGGGAGCACTTTCCACAATGTGAAGCTCACGCAACGTTTCATTCCCTTCTCAAGGAACATGGTTACATGCGTAACCCAGACATTTTCACTTCACAACTCCTCCATGGAAGCCATTTTTGCCCATTGTCTTTCTGATAGTGGAATCATGAACAGTGACCTTTAGTAATGCAAGAGAGGCCTGTAGGTCCACTTATGTTGTCCTTGGCTCTTTTGTGACTTCCAGGATGAGTAGTTGCTGTGTTCTTGGAGGAATTTTGGAAGGTCGGCCACTTCTGGGAAGGTTCACTACTGTGCTGAGTTTTTCCATTTGAAGATAATGGCGCTCACTGTGGTTCTTTAGAGTCCCAGAGCCTTTGAAATAGCTTTGTAACCCTTCCCAGACTTATGTATTTCAATCACCTTCTTCCTCATAATTTCTGGAATTTCAATTTTGGCATAGTGTGTTACTGGGTTAGACCTTTTAACCAACTTCATGCTGTTGAATAAGTTCTATTTAAGTGTTAATTTGATTGAACAGGCCTGGTTCCGTTTAGCCCAGCTGAACCCCATTATGAATGCAGTTTCATAGTTTTGGAGAATTAGTAACTATGGGGGCAAATACATTTTCACACAGGCCCAGTTGGTATTGGATAACTTTTTTGCTTCAATAAATGTTATCATTTAAAACCTGTATTTTGTGTTTACTCAGGTTGCATTTGTTTTATCTTAGATTTTGTTTTATTTTCTGAAACTATTTAATATGAGATCGAATACTTTTTCACAGCACTGTAGTTAATCAAAGTAAAATGATCTGCAGTATGTTTGGCTTTCAATAAACCTTCACATTTGCAGTACATGGATAATGAATCTTAAATAGCCAACATGATTATCATCTGGTCTTTCATATTTTGTGGCATATGTCAGTATTTCTTAATGATTTTTATAACATTATGCTCAAGAGAACAGCATGTTACCATACATACAACACAACTGTTTATCAACAATTACAACAGAATACATGTTGTAAGATAATTTATCTTCTCACAGAATTGCTCAGACATTGTATATACCTCTTTGTTAGGTCCTGTAAGGTCAGTGCAAATAAGGGTAACACTTTATTTGAAGGGTCCCTACATATGAACTTCATAGCACATTCATAACCATTACATTAAGTGTTTATAAAAAACAATGTTAGAGGCTTATGTCAGAACTCGTCAGATGACATTACAGGTTTTAATGCAATATGTCACATAGGAGTGGAGAGTAAAGGGCTCCAGATCATAAAACATTCACAAACATTACACAAATGTATTTTTAAACTGTATTATTTGATTTCTAAAAATATCTTTGTCAAATCTTGTCAGGTGACATTATAGTTTCATGCAATATCTCAGATTAGGAGTGGAGACAAAAGGCCACTCATGATTGATAGACAGTTAGATAACATATGAGCATATATAAGCTTTGGGATGTATTGAAATAAGTACATTAAGGGCATCAAGATCATTCATAACATTGGCATATATGCGACTTATCTATCTATGTTATCTAATTGTCTATCAATCATGTGAGGCCTTTTGTCTTCACTGTTAATGAGATATTGCATATAACTATAATGCAATCTGGATTTACCATCAAGATTTGACAAAAAGACAAAGACAAGATTTGACAAAAAATATTTTTATAAATTGTGTAATATTGCTTAATAATAGATTTATGTAATGTTTATGAATGTTTTATGAACTGGAGCCCTTTTCTCTCCACTCCTATGTGACATATTGAATAAAGCCTGTAATGTCACCTGATGAGTTTTGGCATAAGCTTTTCATAAAGCATCTAACACTGTTTTATAAAAGCTTAATATCATGGTTCTGAATGTGTTATGAAGTTCATATGTAGGTACCCTTCAAATAAAGTTTTACCCAAATATGATTGACAGACCAGTTTATATGGCAACTATTTTTTTTTTTTAAATAATAGTATGATCATGCTATAATAATCTATAGGCTTTATATAGATATAATGTCTAGTAAGGGCATGCAGCATATGAAAATATTCAGTGTCATTTTTGATTTGTGTAAGTTGTTGAATGAAATCATCCTTCTTGCTCAAATAAAAGTGGAGAGGTTCGTAAAAACTTACACAAAATGCGAAATAGGCTCTGTGAGAGTGAACGGGAAGCCCAGCAAGATTTTCCATAGATTTATGTCTGTTAGGTTAAACCGCAATTTAGACTCCAGTTCCCAGCATACACAGCGGCCTACAAACATGGCTGCCCCGGACTCCACTTCCCACAACACACCTACACTGTCACATTCACACTCACCTGATTACTGATTACACACACCTGGACTCAATCACCTTCACAGTATATAAGGACATTCAGTTCACTCACCCATTGTGAAGTAATTGCTCAGTTTCCCTAGTGGTCTGTCATTACTAAGCCATTGTTATTGTGCATTGTTTCCTGGATTTGATCTTTGCCTACATTTCTGATTATTGTTTTTACCTTTGATTCTCTGTTTGCTGATCGCTCGACCCTGGACCGGTTATCATGCATATTATTGCCTTTCGTTTTGGATTTGTCTGTGTTCCTAATAAACTGCCACTTCATCTGAACTTGCATCCTGCTCTGAGTTTGTGTTTTAACAATGTCTTACCACAGGGTACTTTTTTATCAAATATTTAATGTGCCTTTCCTCATGAATTATACAGAAATGTATACATTTCACCTTTAAATAAAGCAAGTGGTATTGCTTTCCAGTTTGGAATAACACATTACAGTAGGGAGCTGCTGTATAATCTCAAATGAATAATTCACTTCATCCAATAACACACCACTTATCAGTGAGGTTCCAGACTGCTTGTTACTTTGCAGTTTCATAGATAGTGTTATTTATAAGTACAGAATGTTTAAAGAATGTTTTGTGTTATGAACTATATAGTAAAACCAGTATGTCCACATAAACAAGTATTTTTGTCCAGTATTTGGATTAAGAATAATTGAAAGATTGGAAAAATCAACTTCAACACCAAGAGCACCACCACTGCCATTAATCACATTTATTATTTATTTTGTTCATTCCTTCACCTTTAGTAACCACTTACAAGTCAGGGCTGTGGCAGATCCATAGCCTATACCAAGAACACTGGGTGTGAAGAAGAAATACACCCCTGATGAGACTCTAGTTTATCACAGGCCGCCATGCACACACGTTCACACATTCATTCACACCTAGAGGCAATTTTAGCATAGCCAATCCATCTACAGTACTAGTATGCTTTTGGGAGATGGGAGGGAAATGGAGGATCAGACAGGGTAGCAGGAAGCTGTGAGGCAGAATTGCTTCCCACTGTTTTACCTACATTTATTTATTTTTGGTACAAAATACAGAATGTCAATTCATATCAGTCTTTCTATTTATCATGATCTTACTGTATGATCTTTTCTAGCTAAAATATCCTACTGTACATACAGTGACTGTGTTCAAACATGCAGTGACAGGAATATGTATATCAATGGCCTCAGTGTTTGTGTGTGTGTGTGTGTGTGTGTGTGTGTGTGTGTGTGTTTGTGTTTGTGTGTGTGTGTTTACACTTTATTCCAGTAAAGCTGATTTGCATAATACCTTGCCAAATATTTTACTAGGCCAGCATATTATTAATTCCTTTGAACTGCTTTTCATTGTCATTGATTAAACTTTTGAGCCAGAAAAATAACAAGGCATGATGCTAATGCAGATTTTTTTCCACAGTCATACACTTACCATTCAGAAAACAGCTCATTGTGCAAAGCTGTGTATATAGTCTTTGGCAAATGTAACTTGTGTTACCACCTTTATTTAGTTTGTCTGTTCATTAATGAATTTATTCATGCATTTACAGATAACCCAAGTCTTCTGAGTCATGTTCCCATCACAATTCAGGTGCTAGATGTAAACGACAACCCTCCAGAAATCATCACAGAGGACGAAATCCTCATTTGTGAAAGCATAAGAGCGGGACACGTAAGTCTCAAAAAGGCTATCTCTATATGTTTTATATACACCACAAAAGGTTTGATACAGAGTTTATATGCTTACATAAAGCACAGAGAGAAGATAGCAAAGGAGAAGGGAAGGAAAGAGGCAGAGAAAGATTGAAGGCACACTAATCATCGTTCATTCAGAGTGAGGATTTGTGCAGCCAAGCATGACTGCTTCAGCTTCATGCACATGGCTGTTTTGTTTTGTTTTTTTGCTCTCTCTAAGAGAACTGCAGATATACAAAAACAGCTGATAGTACAAAAAGGGAAAGAAAGAACAGAGTGAATGAGTAAAGGAGTGTGATTTAGTGAGAGAAGCAAGCTTGAAAAAGGAAAAAGGATAATGAATAGGAGAAAATGGAAGAATCAGACAGGGAGAGATGGAAGTGGCGTACATGGGATGAAGAATGAAAGAGAAAATGTATGGCTGGAAAAAAGGATGGGCTGAATTGCATCCTTAATATAATTGCAATGCTACATTAAAATCTAATCAATCCTGCATACAATGCTAACAGGCCAATATATTATCTATTATGCTGTGTCTGGTTTCCTTAGCTACATATAATGGATTAAAGTTGACTAAGTGCACAGAACTCCCAACTGCATTGGATCTGATATGTAATAGTGATGTCATCCATGGGTGCCATGCTCACTTGTTGCTCTTTGGTAGACAGATGAAGCTGTGTGGTTTTACATAAATAAATAACTAATGCTACATGGTACAGTGTTCAACATAAATCACTGACCAGCAGCACGAGCTACAATGTAGCATGGTCTGCTATTATAAGAAAATATTACAAGCTGCATCTATGCAATCAATACAGCATGGGAGTTTTACAATTGTAAAGCTTCTACTAGAGTTAGTGGCATAAATGTTATTTGCATTTGGGCATGTTGGTCACATCCAGCCACTGTAAGAAGCATGTGAAGGCAGTCAAATCAAGAAAATATGGTTCCATAGCAAATGTTTGAACAGTAACAATAATCACAGCACAGTGGCACAGTGGGTAGCATTGCAGTCTTACAGCTCCAAAGTCCCAGGCTCATATCACTGTCTGTGCAGTGTTTCGCATGTTCCTCCATGTTCACATGGATTTTCTCTGGGTTCTCTGGTTAAGTCCCACTGTCCAAAAACATGCATGTAGGCAGATTGGCTACACTAAATTTCCCCTAGGTTTGAATGTGCTGGAATGACATCCCAGCCGGGTGAAATCTCCTGCATCACACCCAAGACTTTAGATTCTCCATGACCTTGGATAAAGGGGGTGCTGAAAATGAATTAATGATAAGAGAGTTATGCATCTTTTCTCTCTTAATTATATAAAGCAATTTTCATGTTTCTGTTTATTAGGCTTTTATGAAAACCTATTGAATTGCCATGACACTTCAAAATAATGATGTATATTTTCTCTTGCTCTTAAGTAATGCATTTAAGCTATTTCTAATATTTGTATGATACCTATGACATGAAACATACTGCAGTTCTATAAACACTATGTAAACTCTTGCAGTTTGTAAAATATATGAAATATTTTGTGTATGGTGTTTTGTTTTTTGTTTTCAAATTGACAATACAATAATTGTGTAAAACTAGTATATGGTTCTGGAACTTGTTTAGAACCAACCTGATAATGTTTGGAACACTACACTGTAACTGTTTATTACAGTTATTGTTGCTAACAAAATCAGAACTGCCATTAATACTACACAATCATAAAATGGCTGAATCTGATCGTTTCTGATGTCCTTCAGCATTGTTTATTGAAAATGCTGCTCTAATTTGGGGCTGTGAAGGCTTAAATTATTGTTAATATCACTGTTATTACAATCACTGTCTGATGAAAACAAGAAATGAATCGGAGAAAAGATGATTCCCTCATGAACCAGATGTCCATAAAGAACTGTTGGAACTGATAAACGTACAAATTAGCATAGTCAACTTAAAGTGACTTTTTAAGACAATAATTATTTAGGCCAAATGTGAACTGACTTGATTGTGTGATGGATTTCAGGGTGACTTTTGGTTAATGAGTCTAATTGGCATTATCCTTTTTTTTCCCTTTTCAAATATTTAGATCTTACAAGTGTCTGATTATCAGATTGAGATATGTGATGAATAATGGAGACTCAACAGGTTTTTTTTTTTCTTCTACTGACAGATCATCCAGACAATCAGTGCTGTGGATAAGGATGACTTTGCAAATGGACCGAGATTTTATTTCTCTTTCCCTGGAGGAATTCCGATTAATCCCAACTTTACCTTAAAGGACAATGAAGGTATGTAATTTAAGCAATTTATGTGTGTGTATGCATGCATGCATGTGTGTGTGATAGAGAGAGAAATAGGAGAAATTTTAAAGAATTAAAATTATATCATGAGTTTTCAAATGAAAAAAAAATACAGGTGCAATAAAATTGTACAGTTCAGTCAATGCAATATTTATTTAAAATTAAATTACTCATTGGTGTGTGCTGGTTGTTTATTAGTTATAAACATGTTATTAAAATAATATTAATTTCATCACTGCAAACAGGATGCAGAGCCATTATCAGTGTAATTAAGTTCAGAGAGCAAAATCTTAAGCTATACTTAATCTGGCATGTAGAAAATCAGGACAAGATATTGATGTAAAAGTGTAGAAGTAATTTATTTTTCATAGGATTGATAGACTGATACTTAAGTGATATTGCACAAGCAAGAGTGTGGTTATATTGAATATCGGCATGCTGTGATTTTGCCGTAGGCACAAGCCCACAAGGTGAATGCTGTAGGTAATCATAAGTAAGTTGAGTAAGTGACATTTCGGTCACAGTATGGCCATATTTTCTGTTTATTTTTTCTCAGCTAGTGGAAATGGATCGCAAAGAAGTAATACTCACTTTATAGTCAGCTGCCTGGTTTGCTAGCTAGCTCACATTCCTGTTAACTGTGTTTGTGGCAAAAATTTGCTTCCCTTCTTCCTTTTCATCTTCATCTGATGAGCTTTCATATTTTAAGTAAAAATGATATTCCTGTAAAGTATTGTTTGCCATGTCTGCTTATGATGTAACTGTTTAGAACTAGGAAATTGAATTTGTACCTGCTGAACACAGACCAGTGGAGTAATACAGTGAAACATCCCAATGTGGTTATAGGAAATATAAACACTCTTGGAATGTCACTCAAACAGTTAAATTAGCAGACTATAACTAACTGTAGTATAAAACTACATTTAATGCATTTGAATAAAACAAATGCAACCTAAATGCAAAAAAGTGTTGTAACAATCTTGGCAGTATGCTGCTCAGAGAACACAGCAGGCCCAGGGTCAGCGCACACAAGAGCCTTATTTGTACTCTTGCCCTGCATGGTAGTCAGACAATAATTTAAATGACAACAGTTTAAATGTTGTGCAAAACAAATAATGTGGCAGCTTTCTAGCTCACTTGCTGCTTTCTGCTCAGCTTTAGCTTTGTTCTGCTCATGTCTACACACACACACACACACACACACACACACACACACACATACACACACACACACACACACACACACACACAGGGTGTGCTCAGGTGCTCAGATTTTAACTGTCATTTCCATTTTCTGGCAGAATCTATTTCATTATTATTCATCACAATAGCATGACAATGCCACAGACTTTAATCTTAAAAACAGTTTATTACTTTCAGATAGCAACTTACTTGTAAGCCCTGCCTAACTAGACAAATATCCCTGTCATTCTCATTATCTTGGATGACTGAGCTGGGTGGCTGAGACTGAGGGTTATAGCTCAGTACACAATCATCATTGATGTGAAACAGATTATCTGCTTCATCCATTCCTGAACCACCTGCTTTACCCTAACATACTCCTGCTAAAGCAGAACAAAAACACACTTGGCCAAGGTGTAATGTGCTGGGCTCCAGCTGTCTACTCAGTTTTCAGAGATGTATTTGTACTGGGGTGCAGGATTGGAGATCAAGACAAAGCAAGACATTTGGATACCCATAGGTATAGCAGGCAAGAATGGTAAGAGCAATGGTTTGAGAGTGTTGGATTCATGAGGAGTGTCACCAAGAATGAAACACACAGATGCATACACATAATCAATTTGATAATGGAAGAGAATATAGTTGGAGTGCTGAGAATTTTATAAGTTGGGCTTTTTTTCCCTATTGCACTCTCTCTCGCTCCTCCTTTGGGATGTTGGGTGTTTACCAGTCTAAGCAGAGAGCTTATCAGTTCTTACTGTTGGTGGTCCATTTCATGGTGTGCTAGCGCTCATAGGGAACAGTGTGTGATTGTGAGTAAAATCCTTTCAGTTGACTTTAAAGAACTGGAGTGGTGTAAATATACACAGTGTGTCATCTTCTCTTTTAAAGAAGCCTATGAAATATAGCCCATCCTTACTTGCAGACATTCTTAGCCAGGGATATTATATTCCTGTAACTTTAATGTCCCTTTTCTACTCCTGCATGGTTTTACATTCACTTTCTTCTCAGTTACTGACATGAAACCAATATGTTCTCACACAAATCAGTAAAAAAAAATTAAAAACTAGGGTTTGTGTATTTGTACATTTACTTCACTTCATGTAGAGCCACTAAGGACCTGGATTAATACTTTTTGTGTTATATGCTTTTATAAACACTGAAGTTGAGTACAAATTGAGAAAGGCTTGTGGTGCATATAGTGACATTATTGTATACTCTTATACTCACAAGCCATAATCAGGCTTTACAGCAGACCACAGTACTGGTGAATGAATTCTTGATTTTGAGGCAATGCATCAAAGTCATCCTATTCAGGATGAAAATCCTTCAAGCACTGATGCTGTACATTATTGAGGATAAGAATTATACAACATTCTGATACTGCTCTCTACTGAGGTTGAGAATGATTCAAGGTCTTGATATTGTTCTGTACTGAGGATAAGAATCGCTCAGATGTTTAATACTGTATAGTATTGAGGGTGAGGACCAATTTAACTCACTACAGAGTGCATGGGCTATGATGCAGTAAGATTTAGTTTGTAAGGTCTGGAAGGAAGATGGTGAACTCATTGTCATTGCTTCACAAATAGCAACAGTGAAACTGTAAATGATACCCTGTGGATAGTGTGTTCAGTAACCACTGATCTGTTATTAAGCTCCACTGCTCCAGTTGTAGAAACATCCCACCATTGGCCATGTGATTTCAGAACACTGGGATGCATAGCAATTTTGGTTAATGATACTCTTTTTCAGTTAATCATGCTTTGTTCTAGATTTGCAATGCATCCCACATAGCTTCATCCATCCATTGTTGCAGTCTTTGAAACCCAACTCTGTGAGAATAATGTGCTGGCACAGACAAGTCTCTAAAGGCTCTTGCATGATGTGTTTTGTTACTGGCTCACACAGAAAGAGATTATCATTTTGTGCCCCCTGGGCCTGTGCACCAAAGTCCTGTCCAGGTATCAGTTGCAGCTGGCACAGCATGTTTTTACCAGGCTCTGACTATAGCATTTGTGCCAACTAAACTTTTTAAAAATGTTTGCATGACCTAATAAAAATGTTAAGTTTAGGCAAATGAATACACTGAATCACTGAATACAGAAAGAGTGGACAGGGATCAGATGAATAATGACCAGCTCTTGTTGAAATGTAGTAATCAACATTGTTTTTGAAGTTGATTAGGCTACAAATCTAGAGGTAGATGGACCTTTGCTTGCTATAGCTTGTCAGCTCAGGATAATATTAGAACTGATTCAAGTAACTCCAGCTGAAATTATACCTATAGTAATAACAACAGATATGGTTGATGGTTGGTAGTTGGGGGTGTTTTTAACAGTCACATCTGGCAGATAGTAGACATACTAGTTAAATAAATATGAACTTATATGATATTCGTACTGTGAATTTTCGACACGGCTCCACCTTTAGTTTGTTAAAATCTATACACACTCCTCAGTGTCTGGAATTGCAAGTAATTAGCAGAAATGTTGTTAAACTTAAGGTTTAATGGACAAAATTGTTCACAGTACAAGAATGAATTTCGAAAGAATGAATGTCTCTCAATGCATAATATTACAAGGTAAACGGGCACTGAGCATAAACAGGAGCCCTTGCAGACAATCACTTTGATTATGTGAGTCGGTCAATCTGGACTTGTAGTGGCATCAAGGATAATTAGCAAGGGAAGCATGCTGGGAATGACACTAGCCCAAAGGCATCAATCACTGGTCAAGGAGACTCACTTCTCTGCTGCAGACCAGATGTGAATTCTTTCGGCACATGTGCCAGAATGATTAACAAATTCACACCCTCAAGCTTCTCCCCACTACACAAATACTTCCAAGGAATTGTTGCAAGCTGACGCACACAGGCTGAAATTATAATGCAATTTATCTTTAATCGTTCCTTCACTTCACTTTCTCCCTTGCTTTCCTCCTCTCTAGATAGCCGCTTTCCCTGTCCCCAGGCTGTAATATATATGCTTCCTCCTTGCTAACACAGTAGCTGTTTCACTTTAACTATACTTGCAACAGAATATACTATAACACTTCTTGAATTCTTCAATTTGATTGGTCGAAAGGTCTTGATCAATTTTCTTT
>JANDJT010000032.1:10129027-10150746 GCA_024331685.1 Stegophilus panzeri
CAAGAAATCCACACATATAAAGAAATCCAAACATTAAAGTCCATAAATGAAGTTATGTGTAATAAAGTGGAATGACAAAGGAAAAAAGTATTGAACACACTAAATTAAATTTATTTAATACTTAGTGGAGAAACCATTGTTTGTAATGACAGCTTCAAGACGCTTCCTGTATAAAAAATATTCGGCCGCAGTATTCAGATGTGATTTTGGCCCATTCTTCTAAACATATTGTCTTTAAATCTAGTTCAATTGGATTCAAGTCAGGTGATTGACTGGGCCGTTCTAACGCCTTGATTTTTTTTTTCTCTGAAATCAATTGAGAGTTTCCTTTGCTGTATGCATTGGATCGTTGTCATGCTGGAAGGTCCACCCATGTCTCATCTTCATCATCCTGGTGAATGGCAGCAGATTCTTCTCAAAATCTCCCGGTAAAGTGTTCCATTCATCGTTCCTTCAATTATAAGTCTGCGAGTACCATGCGATGAAAAACGGACCAACACCATGATGCTTCCACCTCCAAATTTCACTGTTGGTATAGTGTTTTTAGAGTGATGTGCAGTGCCATTTCTTCTCCAAACATGGTAAGTATGAGAGCCAAAAAGTTCCATTTTTCTTTCGTCTGACGAGACTACACTCTCCCAGTAGTTCATAGGCTTGTCCAAATGAGTTGTAGCAAACTTTAAACAAGGTTTGACATGCCTTCAGGTTTGAAATTTTGACATTTCTTTAGTAATGGAGTCTTGCGGGGTGAGCATGAGCAGTGGAGTACATTGCCTATTGTTTTCTCTGTTACGATGGCACCTGCTGCCTCCAATTAGTCTTCTGACTAATCTTGCAAGGAGCTTCTGTGCGTGGCCGGTTGATGATGGAGTGATGCTGCTTCCACTTGTGGACAGTGGCCCTAATGGTGCTTACTGGCGGATTCAGAAGTTTTGAAATATGTCTGTATCCGATTGCATCAATATGTTTTGCAACAATAAGGTTGTGAAGGTCTTGGGAGAGCTCTTTGCTTTTACCTGTCATGAGATGTTTCTTATGTTTCTTAAGCCTTTTTATAGACCATCAATTTACTAACCCAGCTGATATTAATTTGCACAGATAGGAGGTATAATTATTTATGGATTTCAGCTGGTTCCTTGCCTTACCTTGCCTTGGAGAATTGCTTTTTCATAGTGTGTCATCTGAAGGAAAGACGCAATTCACAGGCATGCACCAGTATGACAAAGCTACGCAACATCTCATTCCCTTTTCAGGTAACAGGGTTACATGCATGACCCAGACATTCCCTTTCAAAGGGAACTCAACGTTGTATGAGCTACACACTGTGGGAATGAGAATACCCACTCCGTCATACTGACGGTATGACCTGTACAAAAAGATCCGCACCCGAGGGTCACTGCAACACACTCGAGCCTGGGGGGGAATGTATATCCAGGCTGTAATATTGAATGAATGTGTGTGACTTAGACCACCCGGCTGCAGCACGCATATCCTGTAAGGGTACCTCTTTGGACAAAGCCTTTGAGAAGGCAACACCCTTAGTGGAATGAGCCCTTATACCCAGAGGCTTAGCGAGACTGCACATCTTATAAGCGATAGATTGCATCCACTATCCAATTAGAGATGTGCTGCTTCGACACAGCGTCACCTCTACTATTGCCAAAGCAAACCAGCAACTGCTCCGACTTACACCACTGGATGGAGTGGTGGATGTAAGTAGAGAGAGCCCTTACTGAACACAGTAGGTGCAATTTCTCTTGTTCCGATGTGAGGAACGGAGGAGAGCAGAAAGCCTGCAACACTACTGGCTGGGCAGCAGACATAAGCACTTTAGGAATATAATCTGGCCTAGTATATAGGAAGGCCTCCGCTAATCCAGTGCCAAAGTCAAGGCAGGAAGGAAGGGGCAACAAAGAGCGTTTGTGTATCTTCTACTCGCTTGAGATATGCCAGGTCCAGCAGAAGAGCTACATTTATAGTCAGAAGCTTCTCTGAGGCTGACACTAAGGGATCAAATTGAGCACCTGATAGACCTTCCAGGACCACAGAAGGGTCCCAGGAAGACATGCATGGTCTGCAGATGGGCTTCAGCTGCCTGACACCACGCAAACCAGAATCTATGAGCTGGTGCCCCTCAGGGGCCAGGCCCAGAGTTTCCATAGTTCCAGCTGAGGGTGCTAAATCAGCCCTCTGGCTTGACACAGTAGATCTGTGGAGATGGGAATCTCCCAAGGAGTGCTGTCCAGCAGGGATATTACCTCTGAGAACCATATTCGAGCTGGCCAATAAGTTTCTACTAGCAGGAGATGTAGACAGTCTTGGCAAACACTTGCTAGAACTTGTGGGAGCAGAGCATTCACAAGAAAAATGTACAGATGTGACCCCGGCAACATGTTCACCATGGCGTCCAGCCCCAATGGTGTGGGAGGAGTGAGGGTGAACCACAACGGGCAGTGTGTTGTCTCCTTTGAGGCGAACACATCAACTTCCACTTGGCCGAACCTCCACCATATGGATTCCACCACTTGTGTATGCAGCCTCCAATCCCTGGGCCTCAGCCCCTGCCTCAACAGGATCTCTGCCCCCACATTCCAGTTGCCCAGAATGTACATTGCAAAAACTGACAAAAACTTTCACTCTGCCCAGAGAAGAATTAGTTGCGCCTGCCTGAAGAGGTGGCATGAACATAATCCTCCCTCTTGGTTGATATATGAGACCACTGCTGTGTTGTCTGTCACAACTAACACATGGTGACCTCTCAGTTGAGGAAGAAAGAATTTCAGTCCTAGAAATACGGCCCGCATTTCTAGATGATTTATATGCCACTCTAGATGAGGGCCACTCCAGAGTCGCTGAGCTGGACAGCCATCTAAGACTGTGCCCCAGCCCATGAAGGAGGTGTCTGTCATTATCGTCTTGCGATCAGGAGATGCTCCTAGAGTGTGACCCTAGGCTAGAAACCGGGGACACCTCCAAATTCTCAGAGCATGTAGGCATCGCAGCATGACACTGATTAATCTCAGACGTTTCATCCTCGGATGAAACCCCCGACTTTTCAGCCACCACTGAAACGGTCTCAAGTGCAATATGCCTAATGGTATGACGTTGGCTGCTGCTGCCATAAGCCCCAACAGTCTCTCATAGAGACTGGAGGGGGTGCCCAGATCCAGCTTTATCTGCCTCAATGTTGATAGGATTGACTCTATGCATGCTGGGGATAGAAATGCCCTCATCATAGTAGAATCCTTATAACCTCTAGAAAAGTTGTCCTCTGCACTGGAGAATGCATACTTTTCTTGAGGTTCAACCTGAGTCCTAAGCTTTTCATGTAGGCGAGAACAACATCTTGATGTTGAATCACCAGTTCCCTGGATTGTGCTAGAATTAGCCAGTTGTCCAGGTAGTTTAGTACACGGATGCCCTGGAGTCACAATGGAGCCAGAACGGCATCCATGCACTTTGCGAAGGTGCGAGGGGATAAAGCTAGCCCAAAGGGAAGAACCTGATATTGTTATGCGTTGCCTCCAAATGCAAACCTCACAAGCTTCCTGTGACTGGGCAATATTTGTATGTGGAAATATGCATCTTTTAGATCTATTGTCACAAACCAGTCCTCAAACTGAATCTGTGGAACAATAAGTTTTGGCGTGAGCATCTTGAACCTGTATGTCTAGAGAGTACGGTTCAGATGACTCAGATCGAAAATTGGCCACGTACTCCCATCTTTTTTGCGGACCAGGAAATAATGGCAGTTAAAACTCCCTCCCACAGGGAATGGGATACATGTTCTATGGCCCCTTTGTCCAAGGGGGATCTTACTTCCTTTGCTAACATCAGGCTTTACTCTGTGCTGACTACTGTGGTGAGCACACCTCTGAATCGGGGGGGTCGAACTCTGAACTGGACCTGGTAACCCTTTTCTATGTTAGACAGAACCCATAGAAACACATTTGGCAGTAGTTTCCACGCTGCCAGATGACCTTTCCACATTCTGTTGGAGGGAAAGCATCAGATTTCTGTTGCCCTGTGACAGCTTGCTGACTAGAGAACACTGAAAACTTGGGACAGCCTTGGCTAGGGGAGGCCCTACAGTAGTACTGGGGGCTAACTGCCCTAACAACCTCATGTCCCCTGATATGTCCCTCCGCAACCCCTCAGGACCAGTCCTCCTTTGTCTGCTTGGCCTTTATGACCATTCTCAGATCAGACCTATTAGCAGGCTGTGACTGTGGCCGCCATGTTCCCCTGGCTCTCTCCGGGGGGCAGCAGGCCAACACACTTACCTTCTGTGCCTCCCTCACATTAATGCTGGCCCAGGCTCCACTCGTGGATGCCCGGGCGAACTCAACACAACAGGGGTGAATGCTGCCATATGTCGAGCTCACTCAGCAGGTCTGCTTGGTAGGCCTGCAACACTGCTATTGTATGCAGTGACCCACAAGCAAGACCCACTGCTGCATAGGCTTTGCCCCAGCACAAATTACCAGCCCACCTAAATTACCTGCCACCGATGGAGAGAGGTAGCTCGCAAGTGCTTCCTCCACTTTCAGCATAGCTAAATAGCCGTGCCATTCATTCCCCACGATGGCCGAATAATATGACATTGCAGGTTATAAATATGGCTAATGTATGGTTTTCCCCAGGAGCATGATATTTCGTCATGCACTTCTGGAAAAAATGGGAGTATTCTGAAGTGTGAGGGAGATTTATTTTCACTGGGGAGAAAAAAGCTCATCCAGCCTTAGTAATCACTTCAAGCAGCTCTGTTTTTGGCACACCCTTCTGGCTCCTCTGGCTCCAGAGAGGAATTTTTATTATTTTTAATGCCATTCCATAGCAGAAGGAGGAGTCACGACGCGAGCTCCAAAATCCGGCGGCGAGGCGGACCCTGAAGACAGAGCAAGAAATAGAGTAGCGCTCATCTCGGGCTCCTCTTCCCGATCCACATTAGATCCCCTGGACCAAATGAGATCCCCAGATCTGTGAGGCTTGGAAACCCAAGTCCCTTCGGCCGAGAAGACAACAAGCCGCGAGCAGAGCTGCCTAATTGTAAGGCATTCACAATGCGCACCGTCAGACCTCTCATTGGCTGCCCTGGTGTGCTCCACCTTTAGACACTTCACACAGAAAATGTATCCATACCCCCCATGATGAAATGGGAGCAAGGCGTAACACACTTCCTGGATTCTCTCACTCTTACTTTTCTCTCTTTTTTTTAAATGGACAGAAAAGTAAAGAGATTTTTCTTTTCTTTTTTGAGTCTTTTTGCGAGCATTACACATACGACCGACATGCAGTCTCGCTTAAGATAATAAGGCTGATAGCGTGACGTTTCTCAATATTATGGGATGTTAAATCATTATTATGAGAAAATGTTTCATTATTACGAGATGTTAAGTCATTATTACGAGAAAGTGTCTCACTATTATGAGAAAGTTTCTCATTGTTATGAGATGTTAGGTCATTATTACGAGATGTTAAATCATTATTACAAGACAGTTTCTCATTATTACGAGTTGTTAAGTCATTATTATGGGAAAGTTTCTCATTGTGAGATGCTAAGTCATTATTATGAGAACATTTCTCATTATTTTGAGATGTTAAGCCATTATTATGAGAAAATAAGTCAGTATTATGAGAAAGTTTCTCATTGTTATGACTTACAGAATATATTTTTTTAATCAACTGTGGTGAAACGGGCTTCCATACTATTCTATTACACCCAATATACAAAATAAATAACTTTTTAAAACATTTTTAAAAATCATGACTTCTTAATATATATTCCAATATACTTGGAATATATTATTTAAAAACAGCCAAGTTATAATAAAATACATTCATAGTTTTAGCTTTATTCTCAGAGAAGTGTTTACTTTTAACTTTTATATCCAATGCTCATCCAATCTAAATTCTCCTTTCTAGTTGAATAAAGTAGAATAGTATTGAATAAGCAGAAACCACACCCTGGTGTATTGGTACACCCATGCTGCAGTGCCTGATTAAAAATGTCATTTATTTGGGAAGCAATGAGTGTTTGTGCCACTGTGGATCTCTAATTCATGCACACCTCTCTTACATTTTCCCTATCTTTTTCACAAAATTTGTTGGAGAGAACAATCCTGTGTTTGTGCATATGTGTCTGATGGTTTCTGATTGAAGTGCCCAATTAACCAAACAATATGTTCCAAACCCACTTCAGTCCCATTTGGTGCGTAAGAGTAGCCTCAATGATTGGCACAAATTATATCCAAATGCACAGAGAAAAGCTATTATTCCTTTCTTTGGCTCACTCTACTAAAACATCCTTTACAGATATATCACAGGTTTTTTTATTCCCAAAGAACATTTCAGCAGAATTACAGATGCACTGATTATATTAAACCTCTCAATTAAAATGTGGAATTTGGCACAAATGAAACATAAAATATAATACTTCCTTTTTCAATTTCAATTTCTTTCAAATGGTTTATACACTGGGAAAAAAATATATAGTCCTTCATATAGTCCTTTTGGTCCTTTTGTGAAAAATGGTTGAAAAAATGAAAAATGTTTGTTAGCAAATATAAAGGAAAAAAAGGAAACCACCAGAAATTAGACAAAATGAGTATGCTGGTTTGGGATTTTTAGATTTACACACTGAATATATCTGAACTGTTTATCACTAGCATTTAGCACATCTATAGCTAAATTATTTCTAAAGAGAGTGAGCTCTTCTGGTTCCACAATGCCCTCCTCAGAATAGAGTGCAAAAAGAAACAGTTCCTTAGTGTACTTGTTTTTTAGGTAAGGTCATTATGCCATTTGGCAGACTCCCTTATCCAGATCAACTTACATTTATCTCATTTATACAACTGAGTAGTTGATGGTTAAGGGCCTTGCTCGAGGGCCCAATAGTGGAAGTGCATGGCTTTGAACTTATGACCTTCTGATAAGTAGGCCAGCGTCTTAACCATCGAGCTGCTACTGCCCAGTCCAGAAGTTAAAAACTATTAAAAACTATTTAGTTTGTTATGTATGAATTATACAGTTGAATCTGGAATGACTGGTTGTCTGTTTTCATAAGTAAATTGAGCTATTTTGTGCATGTGAGATAGATGTTTAAAAATGGTTCAGTTGGAAGAATCACATGCAGAAAAGCATATTAAGACTGTTTGACACTTTTGGCTCTATACGCCAACATACTGCATTTGAAATGCTTCATGTAGATTGACATCTCCCCTCCTGGCACAGCTTCCTCAATTTCACCTGCACCTGTCTCTTGTTTATGGACTCATTAAGATACTTATATGTACACACCGTCATTTACCCACTGTGTTCTGAAGTATTGCATGTTGCTGTGACTTTGAGTGTATTGAGTCTTGGGTCTTTTTTTTTTATTGCAACATGGTTTGAAAATGCTCTGTTTGTATGATCATATATTGCTACTAGTGGAACTGGTATTTATTAATCACTTTGACTACTATTTTTTACTGTGTTGTAGGATCTCAGGTGAAACCAGGCAGCAAAGATGATAACAGAGAGAGATAAGACAATGAGCCACATTCCACTTAGACAGCCCTTGACCACTCAAACCATAACTCAAAGACACTGTCAAGACCGGTATGAGTCTGGGTAGGAAACACTAATGGTTTGTCAGAGTGGCCATCTGGCAGGATGTTGCAGTAAAACCATAAATCAACCCCCAAAATGCCTCAAGCGGGGTTGAGAAACAAATCAGATCCTGGACCACATAGTAGAATTACTGGACTCTACGTTCAGCTCACATCATAAAAGACACAGACTCTGAGAACACCTTTTTCTGACCTGATTTCTTTATCTCACCTGCCACCACTTCAGATCAACCACTCACCTTCTTAATGCTAAATTAAACAAGCTAGCTCACCATGACCTGTGTTAACCCTCACGTCGTAAAACAGAGATTGTGAAATTTATTCTTTGTCTAAATGGCTCTCCACACCACCCACAGCACAGGGTACAGAGACAGTTAACTTTCTTCATGGAGTTCACTTTAATGTAACATGCTTTATATAAGGTTTATAACACAAAATTTGCATTTGTATTCACACCACCTATCTCGCATATTGATTATTATCATTACTTGTACACTGACGTGCACATGTCCATAATCCTAAAATGTAATCATTATGATTTATTAATGTATATATTTACTAGCAAGTTAACTGTTAGGCTCTGTAAACCACATTACTCATGTATGTAATCAAAAATTTTGCTATTAAGTTTTTTAGTATCTTGTATTTAGGCCAATATATCTGGCAAGTTAGTCATTATATCCAAATATGTCATATTTGGTATCTGTGTGTTAGTGGTAACATTTCCAGAATGCTAACAATCTACAGATTTTAATAACTCACTGCAAATTCCGTTTATAAGGGTAAATACCAAATTAACACCAAGTAAGAGTAAGCATGGATCCAAGAGGTGTTATGCAAATTAGTTGGAGGGGAAGACCGAACTATCCTCCAGTCATTTGAAAAGACCACCACTGGTTGGTTGGAACCCTTAGAGGCTGGCCTAGCCAGAAGGAGATACAATCCAGTGACACCAAAGAAACACACTCTCCGCTCTTGGCTCTCTCTCGTCTCTCATCTCATCTCATCAGGAGAAGAACAGAGGTGTCTCCAATCAACATCTGCTTGGAGACCCAGCCAGAGCTGCCACCAGTTTTTCAAACATCCCTCATAGTAGACTCCATTTCATTCATCCTTCCAACTGGTCTTCCAAGACGCCACTCAAATGCCGACCAGAACACTGACGAATATCCATCATGGGAATCTTCTCAACACCAGGATGTAATGAGGAAATCCCCTCAACAGGCAAGCACAACACCCCAGAATCTAGCTAAGACTGGTGCATACAATATTAAGTTTAAAGCCCTTCTAAAGAAAAGAAATTAGATTAATAAGTTGATGATTTGTTCAGGCCATGGACTGTGAAATAACATACATACTATAAAATCAGAACTTCATTCACTCTGTTCCAACCATTCTCACCCTGTTTGTGAGTGTGTATGTTTGTGTGTGCATGTGTGTGTTTATGTGTTACATTAATTTTTGTGTAGTACAATAGTTTAATAAAGTCTTGTCTGTTCTTAAAGATATGTGTCTTATTGTTTACAAAGTCTTTTGCCTTGAATTGCCGATCTTGCTACATGCTCTTAAAATAATGATTCAATATATACATATAGGATATTACTGCCGGTGGCCATTGAGGTAATATCTAACGCATAATTAATCAATATGCTAAATTCAACTTATCGCTGGACGAACAGTTGATCAGAAATACTAAATAAGCCAAATTTTCCCTTCCAAGCTGATCTGCTAGTCTCTCCTACATAATATGTGGAGAATATAGGTAACTTAATCTAAATATCTAAACTTTCGTTACATATAATTGTGGAGAATACAGGTAACTTAATCTAAACAGCTAATTTTCCCTACAGCATGACTGAATATCCTAATTTACTTCTTCTTATAAAGAATTCTCTGAAAGTTCATTTGAAGATTTTATTCACTCCAGTGCAGTCCTTGTTCTATTACTGTATAAAGGGTATAGTCAAAAGTCTGAGTGAAGGATAGTAGTTAGATACCAAATGCATGCAGCATACACTGCTGCAAGCACAAAATGCATGCTCAAGTTTCAGTTAATAATCTCTTGTAGGGCGAGCAATATAATGTACTTTTTATAGACAACATCCCTGGTAAATATCATGAAAAATATAAAAAGAATACAATCTTAAACTGTATTATATCTTATTTGATTTCTTTTCTTATTTGATGCAACTAGCATTTTAGCAAATTGTACAAAAAAGTTGTAGGTTGGCCTTAGAAATGAGTCAAGAGCCATAACTCCTACTTGTGTTGGAGATAAGGACTTATTTCATGTGTCAAACCACATCATAGTGCTTGTTTATGTGATACAAACATTTATTAAAAGCAGTGGCAGGCAAGAGAAAGGAACATGATAAACTAATTATCACCTACCTCGGCATACTGTCATATTAAGCAGTGTTGGGTAAAGCAAATTAAAGGTGACAAACTGAAGGAAAAACTGGTGGCTCTGTTACAATGTGGTGGGGCGGGGATTTTGCTGGCATGGTTTAGGTTCACATCTCCCCTTAGATGGAAAGGTCACTATAAATCGATAAGTTCTTCTGACTGATCACCTTTATCTTATGATGAAATTTTTCTACCTCTTACAGGTTGACCCTGCCCCCATCCACAGGGCATGAGGGCTCACTGAATGGTTTATTGAGTATGAAAATTATATAAATCATATGCTATGGTATTTACACTCAGCAGATCTCAACCCATTTCAATACAGTTTTGAGGAAAGAAGGGAGGGGTCTGTGGAGTGCCGGGTTGTCTTGAACAAACTGGAGTGGTGACCCAGCTCATCCAGGAAGCCCAGGAGAATAAAGGGCACCTCACAGTCCTTTGGCTAGACCTAGCCAATGCATATGGTTCCATCCCCCACAAGCTGGTCTGCGGACACAAACAGGGACACGTCAACCTCCCATCAATGCTTTCATTGATGACCTAACAGTCACCACAGAGTCAGTGCCAGGTAGTAGGTAGATCCTGCAAGGGATAGAGAAGCTTACTCGGTGGGCTCAGATGGGCTTGAAGCCAGCAAAATCAAGATCTCTTGCACTGAAAGGGGGCAGAGTTATGGACAGGTTCCATTTCAGCATTGAAGGATCACTGATCCCAACCATCTCAGTGAAGCCATTGAAGAGCCTGGGCAAGGTTTTCAGCAGCAGTCCCTAGGATACTTCATCTGTCCAGTCTACATGCCTGGATCTGGTCAGTTGGCTGAAAGCTGTTGATCGGTCGGGGCTCCCAGGCAAGTTCAAGGCATGGATATACCAACATGATATATTGACAAGGATACTCTGGCCACTACTTGTGTATGAAGTCCCCATCTAAACTGTAGAAACCTTGGAGAGGAAAGTCAGTTGCTATCTCAGGATATATGCCTCGGCAACATCACCCTCTACGGGAACAACACAAAGCTCTGGTTGCCGTTGACATCTTTGGAGGAGGAGTTCAAGTCAATGCGGACAAGGGAGGTGTTGATATACAGAGACTCTAGTGACACGAAGGTGGTCAAGGCAGGAATGGCCGTGAGTACTGGAAGGAAGTGGACAGCCGAGGAGGCTGTGCTGGAGGCAGAGTCATGACTGCACCACAGAGCTCTGGTGGGAGCAGTAACCCATGGAAGAGCGGGCTTGGGAGTCTTTGCAGCACCACAGTACAAGGAGGCCAAGGGGAAGGAGAAGCAAAGGTGGATTCAGGAGGAAGTGAGAGCTTCAGTGGAAGAAGGGAGGTTGAGTGGCCGGTATTAATCAGCAGGGGGCCTGGACAACGTGGGAGTCTTGGACTGAAAATTCTCATTTTCGGACCTATGGTGGGCAGAGCCACATCGTATCACCTTCCTGATTTGGGCAGTTTACGATGTCTTGCCAAGTCAAACCTCATCAGCTGGGGCAAAGTTCAGGTTCCCAACTGCCCACTGTGCTTGGGGAGAGGGACGCTCAAGCACATAATGAACTTCTGGCCAGAGGCACTTGGCCAGGGCCGATATTCTTGGTGCCATAACCAGGTCCTAAAGCCTATTGCAGAAGCCATGGGTAAAGGGATCCGCAACAGCAGCTGAGTATGCATAAACACCCATGTAATTGCTTTGGTTAAGGCAGGAGAGAAGCATCAGCCAGCAAAGAAGATGGCAGCAGGGATTCTGGCGACTTCCCAGGACTGGCAGCTTTCTGTGGATCTGGAAGAGCAGTCGAGACAACCTCACCACATTGTTAATGCCATGATGAGGCTTGATATCCTCCTGGTCTAAGAAAGCACCAAGACAATCATCATCATGGAGCTGACAGTGCCTCAAGGACCAAATGGAGGAAGTCCATGAAAGGAAGAGGACCAAATATGAACAGCTGGTCATTGACTCGCATGCAAGGCTGGAAGACTAGATGTATGCCCGTCAAGGTTGGCTGCAGGGGTTTCGTGGGGTACTCACTCTACAAAGCCTTGAGTGTACTGGGCATCATAGGAACAGCAAGGAGAAGAGCCATCAAGAACATCACAGAAGCAGTTGAGAAAGGCTCAAGGTGGCTCTGGATACAGAGAGGAGATCCATGGGGACAAGCAAGTGCTACCTGAGCACAAGTCATGTCTTGATCCACCATGGCTTGGTTGCCTTAGCGAAGGAGTCTGATGTTGAAAGACCCAAAACTTCAGATGACCTCAGGTTACATAACTGATTATATGTTCAGGTGCATCTCAGGATGTATTTAAGTATCAGATAGTGTTCTACCACCATCAGCGCATTAAAGTCAAAATGGAAAAGTGTTTCTGAGGCTGTAGGAGATTAAACCAGGAGATAAAATCATTATCAAAGATTAAAGTGGCTGGTGACATTCATTCATGGTGACATAGGTGAGCTTTTTTTCCCTGTTTCCTTATGTTCTTGCTCCCATAACCACAACTAGCAATGCAAACAGAGATGTCATTAATGTTGTCAATTGCTTCTTTTTCTTTCTCATGGAAAGGAGAAATCGTTCTTCCTAATGGTACAACAAAAAAATCATATAAAATATATTACCAATTTAATACACCTATATTTATATTTCTAAATAATGAACCATGTTAAGTAATAGACAATACAGATAACAATTCTGATAATATATCACCAAGGCTGTCTGGGATAGCTTTATAGTCTACTTATAAGAATTTATGCACTTTTAATTCAATTCAACTCAATTTTATTTGTATTGTAAACACAGGATTCAGATTTTAAGTGTGTGAATTTATCCCTAATGAGCCCAGATGCAGAAGGGAACCCACCTCATCTGAGTAACAACGGGTATTGTGAAAGTAAAGGAAAGTTCATTTTGTTTTTTATATGAAGTCTGTTTTGTTGAACTAGTCCACGGTTCACTAAAGGAGACTTGAGTGCAAAATTGTATGTGGTAATTGCAGTCCTAAGGCCATAGCAGCAACCGTAATCCCAGCAACAACAGCAAAAATGTCCATGTGAAATTCAGGTCCAAAACCATTTCCATGGTACTTCAAGCGGCATCATCCTTAGCAATCTCCAAGCTGCACTGCTTGGGGTCATCCTCAGTGGCAGAATGTAGCCTCCAGTTGATGAGAGCTCCATCCAGAGGTAGGGCATCAGGATGGATCAGGCAGGTCCGGAGAGCAGAAAGGGTCAAGATCATTGGCATCTCCATAATATCATGTGTGGCTCAACAGAAGGAGAGAGGGAGAGATTCTTAGGTATGCTTACTAACCTGTAATGGATAAGACTGTGAAAGAAAGTATATTAGTGGTAAACTTGAGTAAACAAATATGTTTTCAGCCTGGACTTAAACACTGAGACTGTGTCTGAGTCCCAAACACTAACTGGAAGGCTGTTCCATAACTGTGGGGTTTTGTAAGAGAAGGCTCTTCCCCGTTAGGAACTTAGGAACTTAGGAAGTTAACAATCATCCCATGTGTAATGTCCTTTACACATTCCTCAACTTTATTAAGCTGCTGTCTGTTGTCTGGCTTTGCTGAGACATACAACTGTGCATCATCAGCATAACAGTGGAAGCTAATTCCATGTTTACGAATAATTTGACCCAGAGGTAGAATATATAAAGAAAAAGGCAGTGGGCCTAAAACAGAACCTTGTAGAACACGAAACTGTACCTCAGTATGCGTGGAAAAGTCATCATTTATATCTATGAACTGATAGCAATCTGTCTAATAAGACCTGAGCCAGGAGAGGGCCATTCCCTTAATGCCAACAATGTTTTCTAGTCTATCAAGGAGAATAGTATGATCAGTAGTATCAAAAGCTGCACTAAGGTCAAGTAACACAAGCAAGGAGACACAACCCTGATCAGAGGCCAGTACTAGGTCATTTACTACTTTAACCAGCTCTATCTCTGTGCTATGATGAGGCCTAAATCCTAACTGGTACATTTCAGGAATGTTATTCCTATGTAGGTACGAGCATAGCTGCTGTGCTACGACATTTTCTAATATCTTGGAGATAAAGGGGAGATTTGATATTAGCCTATAGCTGGACAGTTGACGGGGTCAAGGTCAGGTTTTTTAATCAGGGGTTTGATAACTGCTAGTTTAAATGATTTAGGTACATAGCCAGTGCTAAGGGAAGAATTTATTATTTTTAGAAGGGGTTCGATTACTCCCGGAATAATCTGTTTAAAGAAACATGTAGATAAGGAATCTAGTATACAAGTTGATGATTTTGCTGAAGAGATTAATAAAGTTAGTTCGGTCTCTCAAAGGGGATTAAAACATTCTGATCTTTGATCTGATATTGCTATATTATTATCTACAGGGTTAGTTATAAGACTGTCTGGTTTTAAATTAATAGTCTGAATTACGTATCTAATATTTTTCAACTTTTCCAATGAAAAAATTCATGAAATTATTGCTACTATACAATGATTGTTGTGCCTGTTTCTGTGGTAGACTTATTCCTAGTTAATTTTTCTACCTTGTTGAATTGAAATCTAGGATTGTTTTTGTTTTCTTCTATTAAGGTGGAGAGATAGACTTTTCTAACAATACTAAGAGATTTTCTATAGTTCAGGATGCTCTCCTTCTATGCTCTTTGAAATACTGCCAATTTGGTTTGATGCCATTTACATTCTATTTGTTGAGTGTTTTTTTTTTAAGGTATGTGTTTGATAGTTATACCAGGGTGCTAGCTTTTTCTCTCTAATTAATTTTCTTTTAAGTGGAGCCACCCTATCTAGCATGTAGCAGAGCGTTGACTCTAAGCATTCAGTCGCCAGATCAAGTTCTTTGGGATCACACGGTGATCCAAATATAATTGATGTCTCTGGGAGGTTATTGATGAAACTCCTTGCAGTAGCTGATGTGAATGTACATTTTACAGAGTCACGTGGTGAGGTGCAAATATTATGATCAATACGCAATTTAAATGAGATTAGATAATGGTCTGAGACAACTTCAGACTGAGGAAGTGTTGCTATATTTTCTATATTTAATCCATATGTTAATATCAGGTCAAGAGTGTGATCACCATTATGAGTGGGTCCTATTACGTTCTGATTGACCCCTACTGAATTTAGAATAGACACAACCGCTGTTTTCAGAGAGTCTTTTGGGTTATCAAAATTAATATTAAAATCACCACAGATTAATGTTTTGTCTAGAGAAACAACCAGGTTTGAGATAAAATCTGCAAATTCACCAAGGAATTCAGAATATGGTCCTGGGGCTGTGTAAATAATATTTAGTGGAATCGACTTATTTTTTGTGGCTACATATGTTATGCTGGTATAAAGAACTTCAAAAGAGTTGAATTTATGACTAGGTTTTTGTGTGACACCTAGATTATGAATATAGATTAGTGCAATACTTCCTTCTCTGCCAGTTACATGAGGCTGATGTATATAACTGTATCCAGGAGGACTAGCTTCATTTAGTGCTATGTACTCGTTTGGTTTAATCCAAGTTTCTGTTAAACACATTTATTAAATTCCTGATCAGTTATGGTTTCATTAACAGTAAGTGCCTTAGAAGTAAGACATCAAATTTTTAACAGTCCTAGCATCAGATCAAAGGTGCTGGTTGTGCATTCAGTATGATCTCATTTTATGTTAATTAGGTTACTAAAACAAGCTTTCAAAAATTTCTATGTATTTGATTAGCTTGGGGAACAGACACAGTCTCTATAGGATGGACTACAAATGCCAAATTATTATTTGAACATTGATTATGATAAATGTTGTTGGTGTTGGAAGTTGTACTTATGGCAGGCAGTCACATGGTGTCTAGCATCTTGGAGATGTTGTCTGACAGAAGTTCCGCTCCGAGTCTGCTGGGGTGCAGGCCACCAGTACGGAACAACCTAGGACATTCACAGAACAGATTCCAATTATTAACAAAAAGCATATTCTGTTCGTTACACCATGATATTAACCACTCATTTAAGGCGAAGAGTCTACTGAACCTTTCAAGTCCACATCTGTATGTGGGGAGAGGTCCAGACATGATGATGTTCATCGCGGGCGTTCTGCTTTGTACCATCTCGATCAGGCTTCCGAAGCCCCTCTTCAGGATTTCGTTGGATTCAGCTTGATGTCGTTCACCCCCGCATGCAGCATGACAGCGCAGATGCTCTCGTCTTTCTTCAGGATCGTGGGTACCTGTGCAGCAACATCAAGAACACGAGCACCAGAAAAACAGTGTGTGCACACCTTACCTTTAGATGAGGTGACATGGACTTTCCTAACAATGGAGTCTCCGATGATTATGGCATTCGGTTTGGTCTCACGGAGAGGGGCAAAGCAGTTCCTGGTGGAGATCGCAAAGACTGGGGGCGGCGGAGCGAGAGAGGTCCTCGCCCGGGGACTGGCCTGTGCCTTCCGCTGCTGGTGCACCCAAGGTCCGTGGTGTGTCGGCGCCGGCATGACGGACACCTGGGCTGGATATGTCCTGGGTGTCTCTGCACAGAGAAACACATGGCGTAGAGGTGCTGGGAGTGATAGTACCACACTGCATGCTTACCTCAGATTTGTGGGCAATAGCACGAGATGTTTCCAGCTCATTCTTTGCTCATGCAGCTGGGCCTGTTTGTCAAGCAGGTCGCAGATCTGTTTCTCCACGGCCTCCAATTCCAACTGCACCATGTGCAGCTCGAGTGAGTCCTCATCTGCACTCAAAGGTGGAGAAACAGCCGACATATTTGCCTTTATAAACAGCGGTGGATGAGTGAGAAATGTAAAAGGTAAAACAAGGCTAGCGGTAAGGTGATGCTAGCAGGTTACAAGCTAGTCATGGATGTTTGTAAGATCCAATGAAAGCTTAGCGATAGCACAATGCTATGATTGGTTTTATCTAAAATAGTGTCGGTGATATATGTAGACGTTATTATAAAAGTAAAAATTATATTTTTATATTTTTATATCCAGAACAGTTTCAAAGATTACCTCTATTCACAGCGGTGCCTCAAACTAGCTCTTTGATATGTGTATTTACTAAAGAGATGTATCTTCTGAGATGAAAACTCAGCTACTGTACATTTTCTATTTTACTGTCAATTACTGCATATATGCCAGGAATTGCTCAAGATTTTTTACTAGCTGTATAACACTTCCACGATATATTTTTGGCTATAAAATTATCTACAATAAGGAATTAAATTTCTTTTTTTTCCAGTTCAGCAGGTTTAGTTTAGCTAGATCCCCTATTCCACTAGAATGAAAGCCAAATGACAGAATGTTAGATGGACTTTGATATATAGAGTAAATAAGCATTTAAAAAATAATAATAAAAACTTTTTAAAATATATATTATTTTATTCTATTATAAATGAGCTGTATGAAGAAGATATTCGGCCAAATTCTGATCCTGAATAAGATCAAAGTAACTTTACAATGTTGTTTTATAAAATGTTTCAAATTGGGTTCCAAGAATAACCAGGATTCTGTGACGCAAAGTCAGGGGGTCTATGATTATTTTACCTAATGTGCTCTATTGGTGGAAATTTCAGGAATGAACAGCTATATTGCTCCCAGAAAAAATAGCCAAATTATTATTATTATTATTATTATTATTATTATTATTATTATTATATTCAAATAATGAGCCAAATATTCATCTTAACCACTGAGCTACCACTGTATACACAATATAAATTTGTGTTTCAAAAAAGCCAGCTAGCAAAGTTGGACTTGTTTATTCTTGCTTCAGTTGTTGTTATTGGTAAAATGTATTAGTTGGAAGAAGACAAAATGGAATATACACTTATATTCTCATTAATAAAAACTTTCAGTTGCATTCTTTTCTCTTTTCAATTGCATCCATTGTATTCTATTCTTTTCTTATGTTCATTGTGTTTAGTTGCATGGAAATATTGTGACAAATATAAAATATATAATAGGTGCTGTGACCCCTACCAGAAAAAACAAAATGAGAATGAATGAATGAATGAATGAATGAATGAATGAATTTAAAAATAAAACATAATATAAGAAAATGTCATACCATCTAGTTCATGTATAAGTGTATAAAAAGTATTTAAAGAAATATATAAATAAAAGGGCATCCTGCAGTTATGTTCTCTTTCTTCTGATTGAGGTGTTAAATATATCTAAAGGCAATGTGCAAGTGTAACATATTTGCAGAACAGTTTTTGAACCATCAAAGAAATCATTACAAGCTGAACAATTAGTTGTAAATGTTCTCTATTCCATCTTTGGAGATGTGGAAATGAGCAAGCACCCCTGATTGACTTGATATAAAGATAATTAGTTCTGGTTTATTATGGAGCTATGGCAAAAAGACATAGTAGAGAGAAAATATCAGAAGAGCATAGTGCTGATGCTTCCCTTTCAGTCAAGCTGTCTAATTGGCATATTTCTTGAAGCATACATTTTGTACATGTTCATACTTTAAGTATGCAAATTATTGAAATATGTAGGTAGTGGGGGAGGGCAAAGGCAGTTCTAACCCTAACCCTGTCTTAAGAATAACCATGAAAATACATTTTAGAAACATCAAATGAAACAATGTGACGGTGAACATAAATATATACCACAGGACACTATAACCAGTGGGGGCATGGTTTACAGGAGTTTTCAGTTGAGGGTTTGAGCTACAGAGGTAATGACTAACATGGCAGCACTCTTTTCTTCATAATTTGATTCTCTCTCTCTTTCGCTTGCTCTCGCTCTCGCTCTCTCTCTCTCTCTCTCTCTCTCTCTCTCTCTCTCTCTCTCTCTCGGGGCAGTCAGCAGAGCAAAGCAGAAAGCAGCAAGTGAGCTAGAAAGCTGCCAATTTATTGTGGTGAAAAGTTTTACATTACTAATTGACTGCAGTGCCACAGGTATGAGGCCAAATAAAAAAGCTAATGTGCAATATTCCCCCAGGTTTGCTGTGTTACTGAGCAGCATACTCCCATCAGTGTTACAAAGTAAATCTTAAAAAAAAAAAAAACCCATCTATTCAGTAGTTCTTCAGCACTGTGTGCTTTTTTGTAACATATAAAACTTACACTGTCAGGCTTGACAAGACCCATGAAGACGTATACAGGTTAAAATAAACACACTTGATTATGAACAGAGCAAACACTGGGCAAACAATACAAAATCAGCAGGCAATGGCAATATCAAAAATCCAGACAGTAGGGACATAAACCATTACAAGCAAGCACATCAAACGACAGAGCAAAAGGACGATCCAAAGGCAAAAAATATAAATAAATAAAAATCAAGCACTGAAGTAGTAACCAGGAGGCAAAGGGAAAAGGCTTTGAAATGCAAACAATGAGAGCAAACAAGACCCAGCAATGAAGGAAAGAAACTAAAGTGTATTTATAAAAAGGGATAATGAGAACTAGATTAGTCTAATCAGAAGATCAATAAACTTGTCCACATGTAACTGGCAGAGATCAGAGAGGTGATGGTGGGGATGAGGGATTCTGGGAATTTGACTTCCTGGCGTGTAGAGAGCTTATGACAAACACAGCTTAGTGCCTATTTTGTAAATAGCCTACCAAATTATTATCTGAATGTGCAGGTGTGTTGATGTGCAGAAGCTCTGATGAAATATATGGCCATTGACTGTGTTGGGATCCAGAGTGTCCCACAGATGCTATAATAATTTCAGAAAAAAGAGGCCAGATCTAAAGCAGCATTATTGATCTGGTGATTATGGAATGCATAGGAAACTAAATATATAGGATCATTTTTACATTCCAGAAAATATTTTATTTCTCCTTCCATTAATTATGGATGAGTCACTGCACTTGTGTATATATAAGATCTACATGAAAACTTACTTTTAGGGGTGCCACAAGGAAAATGTGTGTAAATTAAATTTTTCATTGGCCCATTCCTTTAATCACCAGCCACCAATGATAGATCACCCATATCAACGCATTCACATCAGTGGAAATGCAGAGTGGTGATTATCCCCCGCAAATAACCTCCTACATCTCCCTACCCAATTTTCTCCATTAATTCAAATGGATTGAAATGGACACAGCTGGGAAATTTTCATTTCACATGGTCATATATATGCACCATACTGGTTGCTCTTTAAATGAAAATCATGAGCTGGAGATTTGAAATTAAGCAAACAGCATAGTGTATAGGCTGCATGATTTTAAGTGTATATGATTAACAGTTTTTTTTTTTTTTTATAAAAAATGTTGTTAAGTTTAAAGTTAATGCCAGGCTTCTCTACGATCTTTACTCAATGATTATAATAACAATAACTTCTCTTCTTGTTCTTGTTCTTGTTCTTCTTCTTCTTCCTCCTCTTCTTCTTCTTCTTCTTCTTCTTGGGAAAATATGAAAAAGAATATGTGCTTATATGTTTTGTTTTGTTATATACATGCATAATTTCAAAATAAGGAGCGTCAGGGACATTCACTCATCAAATACATGTACCATGTATCATGTTACAATTTACAGTTGAAGTGTCATCTTATTGAAATAAACAGTTTGGGAATATATGGCATTATTGACAGCATTATTGACATGAGGATCACATCATCTCCTAATTTTGGGATTAAAATCCTTACAGTACCAAAGGTGCTGTATGGATTTAATGTTCAGGAGAAAGGCCAGATCTTCGAGGGTCATCATCTATCCTGATAATGAGAATAAGAAGAAGAAGAAGAAGAAGAAGAAGAAGAAGAAGAAGAGGAAGAAGAAGAAGTGTTTTTAATTAATTAACCCTTGGGTTATGAAGAGAGTAGGAGTGGAATGGTATGTAATTTGCATAGTAATACAATTCTGTATTTTCTACTTTGTCCTTACATTGTATATATCCCAATTCCTGTTTACACTGTGGCTGATGAGCACAATGTCACTGGTAGGGCTGCACAATTAATTGAATATCGATCTCGATTACGATTTTGACTGCCCACGATTACATGAACATGATCGACTGTGATATTGACATTTAAAGTATGTCCTCTGCTCATAGAAAACTCTGCTGCATGTTAAATCAAGCGCTTCCTAAATTTTCAGCCAGCCACCATAGAGTGGTACAGGGATGATGTCATTTTGTAATGCCAAAACCCGGAAACAAGTTTGCATTTTAGCGCATGAGCTGCCAGCTTCGCTTCGTGCTCCAGCGCTTTCGTGAGGGGAAATCATGACACTAATATGTTGCTAAATGGGACTACAGACGTTGTTGGGGACACTGAACGTCATCACGCCGAACAGGAAAAGCCTTGACAGATAAACTGGTTCAGGTATGCTGTGCACAATTCGTGGATGAAGATTCATCCACAGAGTAAATATGTATTATGGAAAATGTTTTAAATCAAGTTTGGAAAAGTTGTTGGAAGCTTGGTGATGGTGAGGTTGAAGTCGAGCGACCGTGGTGTAGTTTGTTTATAGCATACTGTTAGCTTTTTATTTCTGGTGACTGTGTTTAGGTTTCAAACTTAACATAAAAGTTGTGTTCATTTGTGAAAATTATCTTGATGGACAAAACGTGTTAGTATTTTAGTTAGTATAAACTTTTGTTGGTCACAGAGCTTATTTTTTGCAATAATCCAAAAGCCTATGGGAAAATCCTGCGTCTCTGTTATTGCCTTTTAACACTGTTATTGCCTTTTCTGCATAGGCCTGAATTGTTTTCATTTGGTTGCATATTGTTATATTTGATTGCATATTTTCATTTGGT
>JANDJT010000032.1:10154604-10173508 GCA_024331685.1 Stegophilus panzeri
AACCATGACAGTGGAACATGTCTAATAGTGTAGCTTTAAATATATTTAAGAGGAGCAGACTTCAAACACTGAACATTAAAAGAAAAAAAAAAAAAAAACCTCAACTTCAACTGTGCTCCTAAATTTTTGTAATTATTATTAAAGAAACTGTCCTGCGTGTCTCCTCCTGTAAACACTGTCATTGCCTTTTCTGCATTCTCCTGAACTTTTTTCATTTGGTTATATATCGTTATATTTGATTTCATATTTTCATTTGGTTGATGGGATTTTTATTTTTACTCATCCTATATTTTAGGTACAATTTTATTTATGTTTTGCTTCTACGAGACGATGCACTTTAAGGACCGGTCTAATTTGATGCAAAGATTTGGACATGAGCAGGAATGTAGCACGACATGGAGGTGAAAGCAGCGGTCTGTTTATTTAAATGTGAAAGTGCGATAAAAATATGTTGTCCCTAAAATCAATAAATAATCGTGATAAATAATCGTGATCTCAATATTGATCAAAATAATCATGATTATCATTTTGGCCATAATAGTGCAGCCCTAGTCACTGGTCAAAATGGCAACTAGGAGAAGCACTAAATAAAATGGCCAATTAAAATCTCATCTCAGTATTCCCAGCTGCAAAAATCACTCACCTTCACCTCATAAACCCCATCACTACAGTAGCACATCTGCCGTTGAGTGACTCTACACATGTTTATCTCTCTTCTTCCTGTGTAGTTGCTTCTTTGTTCTTCTTTAGGGCAAGAGCACCGATGGTGTGAGGCCCTAATGGATCTGCTCCGTTTATTAGGACACAAGCACCAAGGGTGTGAGGCCCTATTGGATCTGCTTTGTTTTATTACTAGGGGTCAAGCCCCAAAGGGGTGAAGACCCTTATAATTTTCATTAGTTTTCTTCTTCTTCTTCTTCTTCTTCTTCTTCTTCCTCTTCTTCTTCTTCTTCTTCTTCTTCTTATTATTATTATTATTATTAGCAGTAGTAGTAGTAGTAGTAGTAGTAGGGGTTCAAGCGCGTAGTGTTGAAACCTTATTGTAATTTATCAGATTATTATTATTAGGGCCCAAGCACCAATGGTGTGAGGCCCTGTTGGATCTGTTCGGTTTATTATTATTATTAGCCCAGAAGGGGCGAAGACCCCCTATTGTTTTTGTTAGTTTTAGTTTTCTACTTCTTCTTCTTCTTCTTCTAATTATTATTATTATTATTATTATTATTATTATTATTATTATTATTATTATTATTATATTCTGCTCTGGAAGTCTATGGCAGCCCATAGAACCGCTTGCAGGAAAGTTATGAAATTTGGCACACAGATAGAGGGCAGTCAGGTTTGTTAATACAACAAATTTGGATTCTCTAACTCAATATCTCTAGCGCCAGCAACTGTCCAAAGTTATACTCCTGTCTGTGTTAATAACTTTTGAAGAGTGAGTCCTAGAAACAAAATTATTTTTTCCTCTGATTCCATAGGCTCAAGATGATTTGAGGGCACAATATGATGTCATTTACCATTATGAAAATGTTTCCGCCATTTTGAATTTTCTGAAAAACCTACTTTTTCGAACTCGTCCTAGGCCGTTTGTCCGAATTGCACGAACACTGGCCGGCATCATCTAGAGACACTTATGACAAAACTTTATTCACAGAATTTTGATAAACCATACCATTTTCAATTGGCGCTTCAACGAATTCGAGCAAGCCAAAATGGACATGAGGGTATATCTCCGTAATGCTTTGAGGGATTGTGATGAAATGTGGAATGTGTCATCAGAATTGGGTCCTGAGGTTAGTGACAGCGTTTCGGAACAGCACCATCCAGTAGTTATGAGATATGAAACAAGCACATTTTTGCTTATAACTTCTGAACAGTTTGTCATAAAATCATGATTCAGGGGGGCATACCAAGTGCAACAATATGAAATTTCTTATGTCGGCCATTTTGGATGTTGGCCATTTTGAATTTAGACATAAAATGCTGAAATTTACGAACGACTTGGCATATCATTACGAAACTCGGTAGGTCTCTTTGGCACAATGCTCTGAAGGGACTCAGAGGGACTCAGTTTTGGGAAACTTTGTGGTCACCTTGTGGTCACCCCATGGTCACCTTGTGAGCAAACTTCCTGTTCGCTATTTTTAAATCTCTGGAAAACCTACTTTTTTAAACTCCTCCTAGACCGGTTGTCCGATTTGCACAAAAATTGGCCTGCATCATCTACATGCACTCAGGATAAAAAACTTATTCACAGAATATTGATAAACTATAGTGTTTTCGAATGCTGCTTCAATGAATTTGAAGAACACGCAAAAAATTTATTTGAGGCTGTATCTCTGCAACACTTTGAGGGATTGTGACGAAACTTGGTAGGTGTCATCATCATTAGGGCCTGAGGTTACTTACAGAGTTTTGGCATACCACCCCCTACTGGTCAGGAGATAGCAAAAACTGACTTTTTGGCTTATAACTCTTGAACGTTTTCCTGCATGAAAATGCAGGAAATGCCATCATACCCAGATGCTACCTGAGCAGTTTCAGAACAGCACCACATAATGGACAAATTCTAAGGAGCAGTTATTTTTAGTTATTTTTAAAATAAATAGGTTTTTTATGATTGAAAGTTTACTTTTTCTAGCTCCTTATACACTGTTCATCGGACTCTTCACAAAAAATATGTCACAAAGTTTATTTTGCTGCTCATGGTGCAGATAATTGGCTTTACCCTGGAATTGCTGCTTGCAGCTATATTTATTAGGGCCAGAGTACTGGAGGTGCAGGCTGAGGGCAGCCTGCACCAAAAGTGCAAAGCCCTACTGTTTTTGGTGTGTTTATTATTATTGTTTTATTTAGCGATTTGACTCATTTTTGAGGCATTTGTGATGCTTCAAATTGAATTAAATTTAGCATTCACATCATACCTGATGAAAATTAAAACATGATGTAGTAAATAGGCTTGACTGTTGTTTAGCAGCTCCATAGCACCCCCGAATGGTGGAATGGAATTTGATGAATTTTCTCTGACGCCATCCTGGTTGAATCCAACAGTCGGCCATGAAGGCTAGAGTGAGGGGTTTTCAAACATTCCCACAGTGTTTTGAGAGGCTTACAATGGCTGAAAACGCATAATACTTTACATTTCTATTTCTGTTAGGACAACTTTTTACTTGATTATCATTATCTTCTTATCGTTATCATTATAGGTCTAGTATGTAAGTGAGTGTTAGTAACTTATTCTTCTATTCCTAATATTTAATCCTGTGTGTACATGTGTGTTGTAGCACTTCCTGTAATGCCTAAGCCAGAGTGGCTTCCTCTATGTGTGGGAGAGAGTAACCCTATTCTTTTTTTGTTGTTTAATTTTTCAGCTGGGCAGCGTCCTTTTCTCTCTCCTTCCTAGCGCACCTTTCAGCAGATCTGTCAGCCCTCGCTGCTGAACCTGGTGTTTCTGGTCCCCCCCCCTACATTACTAGATAACACCTGCCACGGTTTCTGTGGATGTTTCTACTCAAACAGAGACACCCTCGGTTTTTTTGTCTGGGAATCCTTCTGATGAAGACATGGCTATTACTGGGGTTGACCTTGGCTTTAGCCCTGCTTCCGATTCTCTCAGTCCCACACCATATTCTCCCAGCAGCTCAGAGTATTCTCACTCCTCTTCCCCACACTCTCCGTATCCTTCATTTTTGTATTCTCCTACAGATTATTCTCCCACGAGTCCTGTGTCCTAACCTATGTTACCCTTTATCTGCAATAAACCCTTGTTTTTTCCCATGTTTGTCTCCCTTGTGTTTAATTTCTATCGTAATTGTCATCCAACACTCCTCCTAGAGATTTCATCCGATCAACATCATATTTGGTCAGTCTAATCTAAAAGCCTTGGCGATGCTAAATTGTGAAGCTTTTGAGTTTTTGTTGAAGGGCGTGTCCGTGGCGGTCTGACAATTTTAGAAACGAATCACATTTTTGACACCTAAACATGCTCAAAAACACATGAAACTTTGCATACACCTCAAAAGTGGTGAACATTTACATCTGATACAGGTTATAGAATTGAGTGTGGAAAAATTGTCCGATAACGCCACCTACAAAATTTCAACGATGTGCGCCTCGTGCTACGTTTGACCTACATGTACAAAATTCAGTACACATGTGTAACATGAAAATATGTGTACAAAAATGGTCTCTTGAACTCATGCCCTACAGTCAAGAGCAAGTAAGCCATTTTGATGTTTCTCTAAAATCAGATTTTGCCATTTTCAGACCTCATACTTTAACGAACTCCTCCTAGAGATTTCATCAGATTGACATCATATTCGGTCAGTCTAATCTAAAGGCATTTCTGATGCTAAATTGCGAAGCTTTTGAGTTTTTGCTGCACGGTGTGGGCGTGAAATTTCTGTTTCACCAAGAAACAGGACGTTGTTATAACTCATACATACAATGTTCAATCTGCACCAAACTTCACATGTTTTGGACCTGTCCTGGCCAAAGGCTACATACATGCCAATATTCAGTTATAGTCATAGTGCCACCTACTGCCAACAGGAAGTGTCATGTTTTACACTGACTCAGACATACAATGTTTAATCTGTACCAAACTTCACATGTTTTGTACAAAACCTGTCCTGAGGCTACCTAAATGCCAATATTCAGTTATAGTCATAATGCCACCTGCTGCCAATGTTTTACACTAACTCAGACATAATGTTCAATCTGCACCAAACTTCACATTATTGATACGAATCCTACCCTGAAGACATCTACATTCCAATATTCATTTATCATTATACCGCCACCTGCTGGCAACAGGAAGTTACATATTTTACACTGATGTATTCCTGGCAACATATAAAAATATGCCAGCAAATTCTAAACATGGTAGCAACATGCTAGAAACGTGCTAGCTACACTTAGCTAAGTGCTAAAGCATGCTATTACTGCTATTAAACAGGAAGTTGTTATAACTCATACATACAATGTTCAATCTGCTCCAACCTTCATGTTTGTAATCCTGGCCTGAATCCTGGCCTGAAGACATCTACATGCCAATATTCAGATATAGTCATAGTGCCACCTACTGGCAACAGGAAATGACATGTTTTACATTGTGATACACTCCTAACAATATACAAGTGCTAAAAAGTGCAACAAAAAAAAAATTAGAATAGCGTTCCCCTGGAAGAGCAGCCCCAATGTGCACCTGGGTGTGAGAGCCCATTCATCACTGCTTGCAGCTTTAATTATTATTATTATTATTATTATTATTATTATTATTATTATTATTATTATTGCTGTTGTTGTTGTTATTTTTCTTCAAGGTTTCAGGGGCTTTTGAGACCTTTAACATGCTCCAAAACTCTTGAAAATTTACAAACCGGTCAGAATCCACAGCGCTTAGGGCCTGGCCAAAGCTGAAACATGGGCATGGCAGGGGGGCTGTGAAAGTGTGGAAAGTGTAAGTGTGGCTAATTCAAAAAGGTGTTCAATAATGTTTAACATCAATGAAATAATGTCACATGTAAATCAAATTCTGACTGTAAAACACAGTTTTGTGTTAATGATTGCCTTTAACTTCAGTAAACCTTAGATCTAGAAGGGCAGAGATTTCATTAACTGACCTATGGTGAAGGTGGCATCATATGACCATGCCACATTTAAAATCACTGAGCTCTACAGTATGTCCCATTCTACTGCACGTGTTTGTCTATGGAGATTTCATGGCTATGCACTTGTCATAATCACATACCATATAGATCCAATAACATATTTCACAACTTGTTTCATAAGATCCAATCTAACATACAGTGTGTTTAATTATTTAGCACACACAAATTATATGCTCTTCTAAGAGTAGCAGACAGAAAGTTGGTAGAGAACATTGAACTAAGCTCAGACTCAGAAGTGCCAGACAGCCTGTTTTCTTTGGGGTTTTTTAGACAGATACACAACAAATGTAGCAATAGGAGCAGACTTTGTCATTTAATATTTTATTTCTTAGATCCAAAACTCCTAATTACTTGTTTTAAAATACAAGAAGTACACAGCAACAATTGTCCTTATAGAAAATAGGTTACCTGACATATCAAAGTTCATATTGTGATCCCATAAGATCTCTAACTTTGAGAGAATCTTTTTATCTCATATATGAAGTCTACTTCTTTTAGATTTTGCCAACCTCAGATGTGTGGTGCAGAGAGTTGGATGGTGTTTGGCACTTGCACTGAACCTCTCCGAGGAGAGCTGCGTATCCCACGAGGCAGCAGGAACACTTTGCAGAGCACTCTATCATGTCACCTCTAGTCTAAATTGTGCACACTAATCTTTTATCTTCTGTCACGCTTTAAAGGTGAGCTAGCAGCTAGCAGCAGGTCCCAGGAATGGAGACAAATAGAAAGAAAGATATGGGGGTGGAGAGAGTGTACGAGAGCTAGGAAAAAGACAAGACGATGTGAGAAAGAGTAAACTCATATAGTACAGGTTGAATAAGGGAATGAAAAAGAAAGGCAAAGAGGGATAAAGAGTCTTTCACACACATTTGCCTAGCAGTGGTGCTTCAGCGCAGTATCTGGATTTATATATTAATTTTTTACAAGGCCAGACCTCATATAAGCCCTGGATTTATGCAGTATTTCCCAGCTTGCAATGAGGAAATTAATTCACTCAGCTGGAGCCTGGGTTTTCCTGAGAAGATGTGCTGTGCCTCATTCATCTGTTTCCCTTTATTCCAACACAAAAGGGTTTGGTTGAAGTTTGGCAATCATCAATATTCGTTACCTAAACTGTCTCAGACTTAATAGTGCATTCTAATTCTATTGAAAAGAAACTTTTAAGGGGTGGCACAGGGGGTAGTGTTGCTGCCCCATAGCTCCACAGAACTTGGTTTGATTTTTAGCTTGGTTTAGAGTATATGTGGGTTTCCTCCTGATAATTCCACTGTCCAAAATCTGGAACTTCCCAGGTGTGAATGTGTATGATGCCCTGTGAGAGAGTGGATTCCCATCTTGCCCCATATTCTGTGGATCACCACCACAAGATGAATGACTTAGAATTTTTATATACTGTACAAATAGCTGATCTCATTAGAAATTTACTGTGAAGTTGAAGGTAACATGACTACAATTAATTTGATTTAAAACGAAGGTGACATAACTATAATTAATTTGATTCAAAATGAACAAGAAAAGCAATGCCACCTCACAGCTCCAGGGTCCCTGGTTCAATCCAGTTTCCTGTGAGGAGACATGTTCTCCCCATGTGTGTGTGGGTTTCCTCCAGGTTTGCTGGTTTCCTTCCACCTCCCAAAAACGTCTGGGTTACGCATGTAACCCTGTTCCCTGAAAAGAGAATGAGACATTGCGTGAGCTTTATCCCTCGTGTGTGACTGTTATCTGAAGCTTGTATAACATCATGCCTATTTTATAGGCCTGCTGTGATCAGGTGACATGGCAATTAACCACGTCGCATGATATAAAAACAGCACCTGTGAAAAGCGCTGTCAGGTTCTATTATCTGCACTGAATATGCAATTCCCAAGCAAGTCCCAGTATGAAAAAGCTACGCAACATCTCATTCCCTTTTCAGGGAACAGGGTTACATGCATAACACGGACTCCATCATACTGAGGGCATGGCCTGTTCAAAAGGTCTGAGCCCGAGGATTGCTGCAAGACACTCGAGCCCGGGTTGGAACATATATCCCGGTTATAATATTGATTGAATGTGTGTAGCATAGACCACCCCCCACAGCACATACATCATGTAAGCATACCCCTTTGGACAAAGCCTTCTAGGAGGTGAGCCCCCCTAGTGGAACGAGCCCTTATGCCCAGAGGCGTAGCGAGACCGCGCGCATTATAAGCAATAGAGTTTGCTTCCACTATCCAATTAGAGATGTGCTGCTTTGACGCAGCATCACCCCCAGTGTCACCGCCAAAGCAGACCAGCAGCTGCTCTGACTTATGCCACTGGCTAGCATATGCCACTGGCTGGCCACAGTGGACATAAGTACAGAGAGTTCTTACTGGACATAGTAGGTGCAATTTCTCTTGTTCCGGTGTGAGGAATGGAGGAGGGCAGAAAGCCTACAACACTACTGCAGCAGACGTAGGCACTTTAGGAATATAATCTGGCCTAGGATATAGGAAGGCCTTGGCTAATCAAGGCAGTAAGGGGCAACAGAGAGAGCTTGTAGATCTCCTACTCGCTTGAGAGATGTCAGGGCCAACAGAAGAGCTACCCTTAGAGTCAGAATGCTCTAAGGGCTCTAAGGGAATGCTTGTCAGATGCTGACTCTAAGGGCTCAAATGGGGCACCTGACAGACCTTCCAGGACTGCAGAAAGGTCCCAGGAAGGTGTGCATGGTCTGCAGATAGGCCTCAGCCACCTGACACCACACATAAACCTCGAAGTTAGAGGATGTTGCCCCACAGAGGCTTCATCAATCCTGGCATGGCTAGCCGAAATTAGCGGCCGTGTAGCCCCTGATTGTAGAAGGAGCCAACCCTGCTGAGAAACATCCTTGTAAGAGCCTCAGGACTGTAGAACTGTGTTGCACAGTTCATCGGGTCTAGCTGACATTCCTCACACCATGAGACAAAAAGTAGCCACTTGAGCGCATACAATTTCCTCATGGATGGTGCTCTATTGTTCAACATGGTCTCTACAAGCTCAGTTGTGAGACCAGAATCTATGAGCTCGTGCCCCTCAGGGGCCAGACCCATAGTTTACATAGTTCCGGCTGAGGGTGATAAATCAACCCTCCGGCCTGAGACAGTAGATCACTGTGAATGGGAATCTCCCAAGGAGTGTCGTCTAGCAGGGATATTATCTCTGAGAACCATATTAGAGCTGTCCAGTAAGGTGCCACTAGCAGCAGACGTAAACGGTATTAGAAAATTCTTGGTAGAACTTGTGGGAGCAGACCAATCAAGGGAAAAGCATACAGATGTGACCTCAGCCACATGTGCACCATGGCGTGCAGCCCCAGTGCTGCAGAAGGAGTGAGGGCAAACCACCGTGAGCAGTGTGTTGTCTCCTCGGAGGTAAACACATCCAATTCTGCTTGGTCGAACCTCCGGACTCCACCACTTGAGGATTGAGCCTCCAACACCTGGGCCATAGCCCCTGCCTCAACAGGATGTTTGCCTCCACATTCCGGTTGCTCGGAATGTACACTGCACTTTATATGCCACTCTAGATGAGGGCCACTCCAAAGACCGTGAGCTGGTCAGCTGTCTAAGAGGGAGGCACCAGCCCATCAGGAAGGCATTACCGTCTTGCGATAAGGAGATGCCCCTGGAGTGTGACCCAAGGATAGAAACTGGGGACACCTCCAAATTCTCAGAGCATGTAGGCATCACCACGTGACACTGATTACTCTCACAGATTTTGTTCTCAGATGAAACCCCTGACTTTTCAGCCACCACTGAAATGGTCTTATGTGCAATAGTCCCAATGATATTATGTTGGCTGCTGCTGCCATAAGCCCCAACAGTCACTCATAGAGACTGGAGGTGATGCCAAGATTCAGCTTTATCTTGCGAAAAGTTGATAGGATTGAACATACACATGGTGGGGATAGAAACACCCGTATCATAGTCGAATCCCATATAGCCCCTAGAAAAGTTGTCCTCTGCACTGGAGAAAGCATACATTTCTTGAGGTTCAACCTGTGCTCCAAGCTCTTCATGTGGGTGAGAATAGCATCTCAATGTTGAATCGCCAGTTCCCTGGATCATGCTAGATTTAACCAGTCGTCCAGGTAATTTAATACAGGGATGCCTTGGAGATGCACGGGAGCCAGAATGGCATCCACGTACGGAGTACATCCACATACATCCTCTCCTCTGTTCTGACAACTGTGGTGAGCACACCTCTGAACTGCGGGGGTCAAGCTCTGACCTGGACCTGGTAACCTTTTTCTACGGGAGACAGAACCCATGGAGATACATTTGGCAGTAGTTCCCATGCTGCCAGATGGTCTTTTAGTGATGTTAACTTTTCCACATTCTATTGGAGGGAAAGCATCAAATTTTCATTGCCCTGTGACAGCTCGCTGACCAGAGAACACTGAAAACTTGGGACAGCCTTTGCTTGGGGAGGACCTACAGGACTACTTGGGGCTAACTGCCCTAACAACCTCATTTCCCCTGAAACCTCCCTCTGCAACCCCTCAGGACCACTCCTCCTTTGTCTGCTAGGTCTTTATGACCATTCTCAGATCATGCCTATTAGCAGGCTGCAACTGTGTCCTCCCAGTTCCCCTGGCTCTCCTTGGGGGGAGGCAGGCCGCTGCACTCACCTTCTGTTCATCCCTCGCACTAGCACTGGCCTGGGCTCCAATCAAGGATGTCCAGGTGAACTCAACACGATGGGGCTGAATGCCGCTGTATGTTGAGCTCACTCAGCAGGTCTGCTTGGAAGGCCTGCAACACTGCCATTGTATGCAGTGATCCACAAGCAAGACCCACTGCCGTATAGGCCTTGCCCACCAACACCGAGGTGGCCTTACATGGCTTGGATGGCAAAGCCGGCCCCCATAAATTACCTGCTGTCGATGAAGAGAGGTAGCTCACAAGCGCCCCCTCCACCTTCGGCATAGTTAAATAGCCATTCATTCCCCATGACAGCCGATTAATCCGACATCGCGGGGTTATAAATAAGGCTTATGTATGGATTTCCCCAGAAGCCTGATATTTCTTCATGCACTTATGGAAAAAATTTGAGTTTTCTGCAGTGTGAATGAGATTTATTTTCACTGGGGAGAAAAAAATCTTGTCCAGCCTTAGTAATCACTTCAAGCAGCTCTTTATATGCTTGAGAGCTGTTTTCCATTTTTGGCACACCCTTCTGGCTCCTCAGAGAGAAATGTGTTTATTTATTTATTTATTTATTGTCTTTCCATTGCGGAAGGAGGAGTCGCGACGTGAGCTCCAAAATTCGGTGGAGAGCCGGACCCAGAAGACAGAGCAAGAGATAGAGCAGTGCTCGTCTCCTGCTCCTCTTCCAGATCCATACCAGCTCTCCAGGACCTGAGTCAGCTGGCTGCCTCGGCAGTTGCTGGCCCAGATCCACAAGGTTCTGAAACCCAGCTCCCTTCGACCGAGAAGAGAGCAAGCCGCGAGCGGAGCTGCCCAATTGTAAGGCGTTCACAATGTGCACAGTCAGACCTCTCGAGGGCTGCTCTGGTGTTCTCAACGCCTAGACACTTCACACAAAAAGTGTGTCCATCCGTCCGTCCCCCATGATGAAACACGAGAAAGGCGTCACACACTACCTGAATTCTCTCTCACTCATACTTTTCTCTCTTTTTTTTTTAAAGGGACAGAAAAGTAATAAGATTTTTCTTTCTTTTTTTGAAAAGAAGAAATTAAGTGTCTTTTTGCATGCGTTACACAAACGACCGACATGCAGTCTCGCTGAAGATAATAAGGCTGTCAGCATGGTTCACAGGTGACATTTTTATATCACGTGATGCATTTAATTGCCATGTCACATGATCACAGCAGGCCTATAAATAGGCATGATGTTACACAATGCCGGTCAAGTGTGAGGGCGCTTCCCACAGCGTAAAGCTCATGCAACGTTGAGTTCCCTTCGCAAGGGAACATGCATGCAGCTAGAGTGGCTGTGCTAAACTGCATGTATGAGTGTTTGAATGTGTGTGTACATGGTACTCTGTGATGGACTGGCATCCCATTCACGCCCATTGTTTCCAGGATTTAGCATGACACTGACCAGAATAAAGCAGTTACTGAAGATGTACAAATAAATGAAGGGATTTATTCCACCTTTGTAGCCGACATGCCAAAAAGAAGAATGTGATTATTTTATGTGTCCTTTTTCTGTGGGATGGAGTTGTGGCATGGCTGAGGTGATCCTCATTAGAGCACTCAGAGAAGCTTAGAGCACTGTTTGGGGCCTGCACCCCTGAGGCTTTTCCATTCAGTCACAAGCTAAAAGACCAGCCAGGCTTTCCAATCCATCTGTACTCATATTATGCTGAATTTGAAAGCATTTAGGGCCAGGTTTTGAAGGCCTCTTTGTGCACTCTGTATGTTCTCTATGGACAAGATTGTGTCATGCTGGAAGTGTAATGAAATGCCCCTGAATGGTGGCAAGATAACTTAAATTTCTTTTTCAAATGATATATTAAGCAAACCAAACTTAGTGGATACTTTCTAAAGCCCTGTTTTAAAAGAATAAGATTGTAATTTATTGATTTGTAAGTCTATGACACATTTGCAAGCATTAAAATGAAATAATGATGTGTATTAAAATACGGCTTTGACCAACTTCATACTTGTTTAGGGTTATCATTTGTATGTTTTCTTATGATTCCATTCATATGAAATCAAATCCAATCTAACATTACTTTGTTTGAATTTGCTATGAGGTCATGTTGGTAATTCTATACCATTTGCTTAGAATACTGAGAAGCAAGACTATTACACACTAAAGAGCAGTAAAGAATAAATATGGTTTCCATACACATTCCTATATTTACCATTATTTGAAGACAGAATATTGCTTATTCATACAATGGTCTTCATTCCTTACTCTGCTTAGTAAGACTAATTTAGTGAATACCATGCAGAAATTCACTATGTACTGTAACTTCATTATGAATTCATGCATTACATTTCTTCTTCCAAGCCTGCATACCAACACCACCTACTCTTTCAATTTCCCAGTTCCTCACTTTACACCCAAGCTCCATTTTACTGTACCAAAGGTGTTAGTAGATGGATAATGAGCAGGGAAAACAACTTCACTTCCCTCTTAATCTTAGCCTCCCAATCCTCAGCAGGCCTGGGTTAATTATGATAACTTATCATCCCACACCTGATTCTCAGCTGTGGGGAGAGAGAGGATGCTGATTGGGAGGGAGACTAAGGCCCTGGTATATCATGGCTTAGCAGTTTTTCCTCACTCACTCCCATACACTAACCAGCCATTAACACAAACACCGAACTCTATGGACACTAAACTCTCCTACTCTGATTATTTTTGTGCCCTTTAAATCTCTCTACTTTCCTTAAGGATGTCAGATTCATCTTGGGGTGCCTTATTACATGCAGCCAGGTGCACCATAACAAGGACATCTCATGTAGGGATCAAGAGCTTAGCATGATTGCAGTTCTGCATATTAAATGTATTTAATGAATGGGAATTGCTTATTAATTTAATTATCTTTTCAACCTGCGCACCTGACTTTTCTTCATTGGATCTCTATAATACATAAAAAATAATAAAAAAAATTTTTTTTATCTACAATAAAAAAATAATAAAGAAATAAAGGAAGAAATATGTTAATAAGCCTTCTTTCCCAAAAGACATGACTTTGTCATGTAAGCCCAATCAATAACCTGTGATTAAATTTGCTCCCCCAATTTTGGTTGCTTTTATATTTCTAGATGAATATTAAATCTAACAAAAACAATATTCTGAATACGTCTGATCAGCAAATGTAGTTAGTTAAATCAATCAATCAAACATAGAAAAGAAAAAAATAAGGGTAGTGCTACCCCACATCCTAAATACCAGTCTTTACTTTAACTCCTGTCTTGAACATTATAACATCTATCCCAGACTCTGTTCCACCAGACTGTCAGATGGTGCCCTCCCTTTAGTTTTGAATCCCTTCTTCTACAATTCTCATTTCCTGTTTGAACAGTTTACAAACCACATGGACCTTAAAGACAGTGCAAAGTCTTACAAAGTATTTGCCTGTTATTTGTGTGAGTTCTGCACCTTATAGTTTCTGGATTGATTGCCTGTGGGTTTGTTTGTTTGTACATTTTTGCCCTGTCTAGTTTTTGCCTCTGTCTAGCCCTAGTGTGCCTTGACTTTGATCTCTTACAGTACATTTTGTTACCATTAATGATAATTGTCATGTCAATATCATTGTCATGTAAAAGTAGTGCAGGCAGATGCAAGTGCAGTTAAAAGGCTTTATTAGCGGGAGGCAGGCAAACAAATCAGAGTTCAAAACGTAATCCATAAACAGGCAAGGGTCAGGCGATGTGCAAGCGGCAATAACAAGGGTAATCAAAAAGCATAAACCAAGAAAGGAAAAACAAGATCAAGAAACAAGGTAAACAGACATTGAAGAAAAAGGCTCTGTAATGTTCAGCCAGCAAAACACTAAATCAATACTGCATGGGGAACAAAGACACACAAGGGGTTTAAATATACAAACTAATCAAGAAAAAACAGATGAGACAGGACATGGCACGTAAAGGAAACAACCAATGACAAGACATGGCTGGAGATAGGACATAAACCAAAACAAAAACGCACATGGTAACATAAACACACATGGTAACATAAACAGACATGACAACTCAGAAGCGTTGTCGGACACTTCAAGTGCGCTGCTCCCCCCAGTGCTCAGCGTGAGGGGAAATCCCTGACAGTTATGAACTTGGCATTTTGAGCTGTTATGCTATGAACATCAATGTGTTGAAAATATACCATTTACTGAAAAAAATATCCATTGATTAATTCAGTGTCTTTATTCAATTCAGTCTTAATTATCAAACAAAGCAGAGAGCAACAATTTGTGTATAGTCTGTTGCTATTGTGATTGCACTGCAGTACTGCAGGCAACTCATAAGTTGTGCTTTGGTTTGCCTACAGGCAATTAGCATTTCATTACACAATAAGTAACACAGTCTCTGTTAGACCAGTCTCAATAAATATTGACTTGGTCATACTTCTCTCGGCCCAGTTAATTAAAATGTGGACAGTTTAGTTTTGCCACCTTGAATGTATCATGAGTTATTAATCACCACCCACCCTGGGTCAACAACTCCTGTTCACAAGTGGGGAAATCAAAGAGAAAGCAAATAAAAGATGAGGAGTATATATGTTTATCTGAAAAAGTGTGGTATGTGAACGGAAGGGTAAGGTAAGAAAGTAAAGAGAGAAGAGAGAACTGCCTGGAAACAGAGATGGGAAGGGAGAGAAAGGCATCTCCTGAGGTCTCACAATTTTTATCAGTTTGAATGTGACTTTCACAAAGAGTTGTTCCTACTGGACATCTGGTGAGAGGTTTTATGGGGTATAGATGTGGAGTGAAACGCAAGAGGGTAAATAATGAGTTTTTAAACTTCTATTAATCTGCCTTAGTTCAATCGGTGTCTGTCAGGATGTTTAAAGTCTAAGCAGAGGGGTATGATTTTTAAATAAACTCCAACGTAATCTGAACTGGGCACAAACCTTTGCCATGATGATGAGGCAAGCGTCCCTGCAAACTCCAGAGAAATGATAGCCTATGTGTTAGGTGCTAGGTGCGCACATACTTCTAAATAGACTGTTTCCATAACTTTCTTTTTCTTGCATTTGAGGGCTAGTTGCTTAAAAAAATATGAGAATTGGACAAAAAAGTTGGATTTATCATAAAACTTGCCTCAGGTGTTATCACTGTTTGCAGGATTAAAGATCGATAAAATATAAAACTTTTTGGCTATCTAACATGAAACTAGGCTAGTTTGGTGTCGCTAACCAAGGGGAGGCACAACTAATCTATCATTATATGGGTTTAGCTGCTACAGTGCCATGCAAAGTACGTTATCTGTCATTATGCTCTGGTCAAATCATGTTCACATAAATTAGAACTCATATCGACATTTACATGCCTTGTTTTCCTGCTCAGCATGAGAGGATGTTAGTGTTTCAGTTTTAACCCCGTACATCCATTATTCCCTCACACTGACTATGTGAGCTAGTTTTTGGCAGAATTGAGAGCTGTCAGCCAATAAGACATGAGTATTTCTATGAATTTTCCTGTAAACCCTGTCTGATTGGTCTTGCCTCTGTTCACTGAAGATACAAAATTACAACAATGCCATCTTCTTTTACTGACATTCAGTTACGCAGTGACAAACTGCTCCAAGTGGAGAATTATTCAGGGCTTAAGAAAAAGTCTCCGGGGCTACAGCCCTGAATGCCCATGCCAGGTTATTGCCCTGGACAAACTAAGCAAAATTTTTAAAGCTTTGCACATCCTCTGTCTGCCGTTCTCTGCATAAATGTAAGTGTAAGTGCCCTGTCTCTGACATGGCAACAACCAAGGTATCACCCACAACTTCTTTTGTTTCACTCTCCATATTTTTAGGTGAAGAATGGCATGTAAAGACACTAGTAATTGTAAAATTTTGACTGTGGTAAAAGGATCATCCGTTTTTAAACCAGTCTGCCTGTCCGTAAAAAAGTGTGTTGGTGTCTGTTGGGGCAGTGTGTACATGACAGTTGTGTTTCCCAGCATTCTAAATCCAACAGCCAACTTTTAAAAGTTGGTGATTGACAGCATTGGTCGGCATCTGTCTGCAGTGTTAACTGGACTTTACACTGATATTCTGCTGTAGCTCATAAAGATCTCCTACAGTCCACCTATTTTCAGTCACTTGAACTCTTCATTCATTCCAACCTGTTCAGACTCATTTCTCATTCTAATTGGGCAACTCATGATGATATAAAAGTACTCATGCCCTGCTTATCTGATCCCAGTGGTCTGCTTGAGAAATATTATGTCATATTTAATGTTTAATTTCTATCTCAACTGGACCACACAGAACGTGTTTTTAAAAAACACTGGGACATTTTTATTTCAGGTGGGTGATTTCTCCTAGGTAATGGCACAGCATACAAAATTGTGTACAGGGTGTAATTTAAGTGACTAAGCAAGAAAGTAGAATGTGGTCAGCAACTTAGCACACCTAAGGAATACAGCAACAGAAAAAGACTATTATTTCTCACAATCCACCAGTCGCACCTTAGTTCCTGTCACTTGTCAGGTGTTGATTTGTACTTGTTGCTGCTTGCACGTTCCTGTGCTCTTTTTCCTTCACACATTCATAACTTCATAGCCTACTCTCTTTCAGTATTTAGTTTTTTCAAATAGCACAGTAAAAGAAACCAATAAGCGTTGACCTTTGAATAAATTCCTATGTAATCTCAACTGTCTGCAACTGGTTAGGGAAGAATGGTACATTCAGTTAGACGCATGTCTGCCTGAGCAGCCGAACTGAAGCCCCCAGTGTGTTTTGCAGAGAACACTGGCACTCTGGGCTTGTAGAAAAATGCATACAGAACATGAAAACACATATTATATGTAATATGTATGTGTAATGTAATATGTATGTGTGGCAGTGGTAACTCACTGGTTAAGGCATTGGACGTCTGACCAGAAGGTGATAAGTTCAAATCCCAGCACCACCAAGCTGCCACTGTTGGGCCCTTGAGCAAAGCCCTTAACCATCAACTGCTCAGTTGTATAAATGAGATATATGTAAGTTGCTCTGGATAAGGGCATCTTCCAAATGCCATAAATGTAATGTATAAATGTAATAAGTACAGTATATGTACATACATAATATGTATGTAATATGTATATACATATTATATATTAATGTCGGTATGCTCTGTGGATATTTTATTCATATTTCATTTAAAATAATGGATGAGAGGTCTAAATCTAGACTCAGGTGACAAGGCACAAGTGTCTGCTGTGCCTCCAGTAGTGTCATTCTAACGATGGATTACAGTGGTAAACACCTGGCAGATCTCCTTGAGCAGGGAAGGTAGGAGTCCTTGCTAGCAGCACAGCTCATCTATTTCACAAGTACATTCAATACCAGATGGCTGTACAATCCCAGGAAAATGAGCGATAAATAATGAGAAATAGCACAAAATGAAAAAGCAAAAAAAGTAGAGAAATGGGCCTGGTTTCATGATGCAACAGTCTTGCAGATTCAGCTGTTGGTGTCATCCCAGAGGCTAAATAATATAATGAGTATGATCTGTTCCAAAGGCAGGGTGGACTAGCCCATGGCCAGTGTGTTAATATTCAGAGGACCCCTACACAAGAAAACCTATTGGAGAACTAGCTATATGTGATGAGATCTTAACATTCAAAAAAGCAAGGAATGGAAGTATTTTTTAAATATTAATTTCATTTAGTTTGAGGACAAAATATTAGAGACAATGTCCTTCCATGCAAGAGGAATAATAAAAAAGCTCTCATTTGCTTCTGTCAGACAACAGTTGAAGATGCAAGTGCAAGTACTCAAAGGTTTTATTTAACAAGGTAAACAGAACAAAGACGCAATCCAAAAACGTGGTCAAAAAACATGCAAAGGTCAGGCAATGAGCAAACAGCATAAACAAGGGCAGACAAGAGCAAAAACATGAATAGCAAAACTAGGTTAAAACCAGAGAACCAATCAATGAATCAAATGACTTGGTATGGACTGGTACAAGAGACAGAACATATACTTCACGAGGAACAAAGAAACATGAGAACTATAAATACACAAACTAATCAAAGGCAAACTGAACACAGGTGAGAGTAATTATGTTACATAGGGAGACAACCAATGACAAGACAAGGGAGAAGACAAGACATGAACAAAAACACACGGTGCAATGTAAATAAACACATAACAATGTGGAAGTATATGCCAGAGCGCTGCAAGCTGCTATGCAAGCTGAAAAGCAGGAAAGGGGGAAATACATGACAGCTTCATGCAGGACTTCCTAGAGGTGTGTAAATCTTTTTGGACACTCTCTTCAGCCTTTCAATTCAATTCTACCAGTGCGGTTCAACTGAATTCAGGTCTAGCCTCCTTTCTAGACAAACATCTCTTCCAAACTCTTGAGGTGTATTTGAGGCCATTGTGAATGAATCGATACTATGGAAATTTGAACAAAACTCCAAGGTTTGACTGGAGATGTTCCAAAATGAGCTGTTTGCAAGTAAAATGAAGTGCATGGTCCCCTAGGCCTTTTTTTATTTTATTTTATTTTTTTATTTTTTTTACATACAGTATCTCACAAAAGTGAGTACACCCCTCACATTTTTGTAAATATTTGATTATATCTTTTCATGTGAC
>JANDJT010000032.1:10173608-10184443 GCA_024331685.1 Stegophilus panzeri
AGTGTTGTCACATGAAAAGATATAATCAAATATTTACAAAAATGTGAGGAGTGTACTCACTTTTGTGAGATACTGTAAAATGGACACACTGTACACATTCTCTCTTAAGTGGGGGGTAGGGTGTCTCCTTCCTAATTTCTCCCTTTTCCTGGACTCTCACCCTCACTCTGTCTCTCTTGCTTTTATGAGACAGCTTATCTCTTGCTTCTACCAAGAGATGTTCTCTTCTACTAAAAGAGTACAAAAAAGGGTGAGAAATATAAAGAATATAGACAAATGTAGAAAAGAGTGAAAAGGCAGACACAGAAATAGTACAGTGCTGTGTAAAAGTATTTTTCCATCCTGATGTCTTCTGTTTTTGTGTATATCTCATACTAAATTGTTTCAGAAATTACAACCCCAATTCCGAAAAAGTTGGGACAGTATGGAAAATGCTAATAAAAAGAAATAGGAGTGATTTGTAAATGTAATTTGACTTGTATTTGAACTAAAAACATATAAAGACAAGGTACTTGATGTTTTACCTATCCAACTGTCTTCTATCAATCAATTTTGATTATAAATGTTTATTTTGAAATTGATGCATGCAACACGTTCCAAAAAAATTGAGATTTAGGCAATTTAGGACTAATAGTGATGTGACAAGTTGAAATAAGAAGGTGATGTGAAACAGGTGAGGCAATCATCTAATCATAGTATATAAGGAGCCTCCAAAAAAGGCCTAGTCCTTCAAGAGCAAGGATGGTTCGAGGCTCACCAATCTGCCAACAGATGCATCAGCAAATAATCCAACACTTTGAGAACAACATTCCCCAAAGACAAATTGGTAGGATTTTGGGCTTGTCACCTTCTACAGTGCACAATATAATTAAAAGATTCAAGGAATTCAGTAAAATCTCGATGTGTAAAGGGCAAGGCCGAAAACCACTTCTACATGTGTGTAATCTCTGATCCCTCAGACATCACTGTGTTAAAAACCGTCATGAGTCTATAATGTATATCCTGACATGGGCTCGGGAATACTTTGGAAAACCTTTGTCAGTCAAGACCATTCACCGTTGCATCCAGAGATGCAAGTTAAGGCTTTACTATGCAAAGCAGAAGCCATACCTCAACACTGTCCAGAAGCACCGCCAACTTCTCTGGGCTGTCTCATTTGAGATGGACAGTAATACAGTGGAATCATGTTTGTGGTCCGATGAGTTAACATTTCAAATAGTTTTTGGACAAAACAGCCATCGTGTTCTCCAAGCCAAAGAGGAAAATGTCCATCCAAGCTGTTATCAGTGTCAGGTCCAATAGCCCGCATCAGTCATGGTATGGTGTTTCAGTGGCCATGGCATGGGTAACTTGCATATCTGTGAGGGCACCATTAATGCAAAAAGATATGCAAACATTTTGGAGCAACATATGCTTCCATCCAGATGTTGTCTTTTCCAGGGACAATGCCAAACCCCATTCTGCCCAGATTACAAGCGCATGGTTGCATAAGAGAGTGGGGGTGCTAGCATGGCCTGCCTGCAGTCCTGACCTGTCTCTGACTGAGAATGTGTGGCGCATTATGAAGCACAAAATAAGGCAACGAGGGCCCCCAGTTGCACAGCTGAAGAAATGCATAATGGATGAATGGGGATGAACCTGCTACACTTAACCAACTAGTGTCTTCATTGCCCAAATGTTATTAAAAGAAAGTGTTATTTTAAAAAAGGTGATGTTACACAGTGGTAAACAGTAGACTGTCCCAACTTTTTTGGAGTGTGTTGCAGTCATCAGATTTGAAATGAGTGTATATTTTCAAAAATAAATTAAATTCATAAAATAAAACATCAAATAATGTGTTAATGGGTTTTCAATATAATACAAGATGAATAGAATATTCAAATGACTTTTTGTTTAGTTTTTTTTCATACTGTCCCAACTTTTGGTCAGAATTAGGGTTATAAAACAAAATCTAATATAAAACAGAGGCAACCTATATATATAAATATATATAATTTTCTGAAAAATAGAGGAAGTGAAGTGTATTTAGGAACATTCATACAAACAACCGACACGCGGTCTTTCACTGAAGATAATAAGGCTGATGACGTGGTTTACAGTTGCCATTTTATAATCACGCAACACGCAAAATGCCACGTCTCCTGACCACAGCAGGCCTATAAATAGGCGTGATTTCACACAGACTTCAGATACCAGTTGTGCGTGAGGGCGCTTCCCACAGCATGAAGCTCATGCAACATTGAGTTCCCTTTGAAACTCAGCGTTTCACAGAATTCCACAAAAAGATCATCATACCTATGGTTAAGCATGGTGGTGGCAGTGTGATGGTGCGGGGATACTTTACTGCTTCAGGGCCTGGGCAACTTGCAATAATTGAGGTAAACATGAATTCTGCTCTCTACCTAAAGGTAGAGTGTCATTCTAAAGGTGAATGTCCGGTCTTCAGTCTGTAAGTTGAACATTTGAAAGTTTAAGGGGCAATTAGCTTTTCACATTGGTGATTGGTGTTGGATAACTTTTTTTTTTTTTTTTTCTTCAATAAATAAATAAAAACTGTATTGTGTGTTTACTCAGGTTGCCTTTGTTTTATGATATATTTCATATGAAGATCTAAAACTGTTGTACTATGAGATAAACACAAAAACAGAAGAAATCAGGATACTAATACTTTTTCACAGCACTGTAAGTGAAAAGTGTGAACAAGTCCTGTTCATTCTCATCTAGTTGGCATCTGGATTCAACAAAATTAAGGAAATCTGATTTGACTGATATGATTGATTGTATGTGTAAAGAAAGAAGACCAAAAAATCTGTCTCATTTTGTCTCTCTGGTTATTTGATTAATTAAAAGACAGTGCCTTGCTTCAGTCTGAATAAATTGAAAGTTTAAAGAGCTAAAACATGGTCTCATGCATGCAAATTTATAACTTTTTTTTTTTTTACATTACTATGAAATTAAATCCAAACCACCCACATAGCTCTCACTCATCTGAATTCATAAAAAAAATTCTCCTGTGATATGTTTATCCGGGAGATACTGTGGCCTCAAAATCAAGATTAGTGAGTGGTAAGGCTGGCTGTTATAAATTGGCTAGTAGTGCTAAGCTGTTCCTTTCTTTCAATGTAAATATATATGAAAATAGAGTTTTATTTGTAGCTTACAGATGATATCTCTTAAGAGATCCAGCAGAACATTAAGAACTTGAGGTAAAAAGCACAAATGCAGGTACCTGTTTGTCTTTCAGTGAGTGTGTATATATGTGTGTGTGTGTGTGTGAAAGTTATTTATAAATTTTGAAGAATATAAAGAAATTTCTTCCGGATATACTTTAATATCTTATTGTATTATTCTACTATGATGTACTTTCTACACTCCTGTCTCTCTGATTAACATACTGCCACACTCCCACTCTCACCTCCTGAGGTGCCATCTGTAAAGCTAGAAACACAGCAACTATTCACACCAGAATGTCTGCATAGATGATCCAGTTATCTTTCTTTCACATGTGGACATTTTCAATGGGAATAAGCAGCTTTACTGCATGGGTTTTGCTTGTATGCTTTATATTTGTGTGTGTATCAAAAGGTTTCATTGGCCTCTATACCACCTACACTAAACCACTAAGCCATTTGAGTGTGTTGGGCCTGGATAACCAAGCCAATGTTTGCCACTCATCAAAAGGAACAAATTTGGGGAAAACAAAGTAAGGAAAGAAAGAAGTGATATAAAAGAGGAATTTCCTGTAGGTTGTGTAAATGAAATCCACTCTTCATTCCAAGAGAATGATATAGGTAGAAACAAGTAAAACCAAGGTTTCTACTTGGAACTGTTTAATTTCCTTTTGTTTCTGCTTCGATGATATGCTGAAAGAATAAGATAAGAGAAAGAGAACTCTTCAAATGATGTGCTGGGCAGCACCTGGTTGAACAATATATCACAGGGAATGGCTGAGACAGATAAAACAGGTGAAAAGGCTTTTTTAACCGACATAACGCCAAGGCTAGAGGTGTTGCTCTTGGGAGCACAGAGCACCCACCAAGCCATGTGACACCTCAGTTGAGATATGAGAGCTGACAGGAAGTGCTGCAGGGTGACTTCCTGCTGAGACAGAATCACACAACTTCAATGTTATGTGAGGGAAAGCTAATTTACCACAGGCTGAGTAATGGGCCATACTGGGGATTTGTAGTCAGGTTGTCTTGCTTAACAGCTAGACAAAAACACTGCTATTTCATCCCCATGGCAGAGATTGATTAAGAAGTCTGGTGAAACTATGCTGAAACTATCCCAACTTTCTGAATTGTATAATTTGTATCTCAAAACCTGGACCTCATCAGGCACATATTTTTAAGTGGCTATGTGCTTGACTATGTTTTAAGTGTCTGAGTTCTTTATATTACAATTAAAATGGAAACACAGTATAGGTCAGTAAAATTCTTGGAGGGAATTTGGAGCCAGAGCAACAGAGCATATTGCACCCCTGAAGCAGTTGAGGCTTTAAGGACATTACACAAGGGCCTAACAGTGGATTTCAGCAGCGCTGGGATTTGAACTCTCAACCTTCCAATCAGTAGCTCAGAACCTTATACCCTGAGCCACCAATGATTTATTAATAAGAAATATGCTACTTTCTGTGCAACATTTCATAAATGTTCTCCATATTGTAACATAAATCTCACACTCTCAATACCTACATCTACAGATGAGCAACGAATTAAAGAAAAATCAACTGTCTTAGTAAGGTGTTGGGTCACCATGAGCCACCAGAACAGCTTCAGTGCACCTTGACATAGATTCTACAATTCTCTGGCACCATCTCTTATCTGTATTTGTACCTGTATCTCTATTTGTTTTTATGCTCCAAATATTGTATGTATCTGTATTTGTTCATATTTAAACTTAAAGGGGTTGTGGTATTACCCTTTTTTGTTTGTTTGAGGTTTTTTATCCCCCTACCACTATGCCCTGGAAACACTTTACAGGTTAATATTTTATAAATTTTTTATTGAAATTATTATTTTTTGGAGATCCCGATAAGCCTGTATGGGGTGGCAACTCTATAAATAAATCAGAAATGCATGCGCACCCCTATTAACTTGTTTCCCACTTAAACACTGAGAAAAAGAAGAAAATACATATCCCTTGTCCACTGGGCAAATTTCTGGGGTTCTCTTTGTGTCTTTTTGTGCTGTTTCTGAGTTGAGAGTTTTGCCAAAACCTGGCAATAATGAAAGTCAAAACCTCACACTTGCATGATTTTTTATTTATTTAAATTTTTTCCATCCTACGGGATCCCAGTCCTGATGTGCACTCTGAGTCTCAGTGTGCAGCTTGCTGGCAAGCTTTTTAAAAAAAAAAAAAAAACACGAATAGTGCACGTCATATTCATATTTGTTTTATGTATGAGTTTAGGTCACATTATCGATTCACTACATGCCTAATTTACACTGAATCTTCCCTGAGGACAAGTGGACTTGAACCAAGGCAGCAAAATGCCTTTACAGTATAACAGTGACAAGTTTTTCCTTCAATTTTTCACCTGTCTGTACTGTAGTTCTATAAGTGTAACCCATTGCCCATTAATTCCACTGCAGAATCAGAAATGCCTATATAGCCTCAGAACATCCTACAAATTCTCAAACAGCATATCATAAAATGATTCGGTGGAAAATAGCCCACTGAAAAAAGCAACAAATTCTCCATCAAAGGTCACATTCAACTCAAGAGAATACCCTTGAAAGTTACAAAAGACAATTTTATGACTTTTGAAAGAATATAAATGACACAGCGTTATACAACACATCTTTACCAGTATTTAAACCAATCAGTATTAAAAAAAAAAATTTCTGACAGGCCTGTCAAAATGTCTGGGTTACGCATGTAACCCTGTTCCCTGAGAAGGGAACGAGACATTGCATTTAGCACTATGGGAGCACCCTCAAACACGTGACCGGCATCTGAAGCTTGTGTAAAATCCTGCCTATTTATAGGCCTGCCATGATCAGGTGACTTGGAAATTAAGCACGTTGCGTGATATATATGGCACCTGTGAACCAAGCCAGCAGCCTCTATTATCTGAAGCGAAGACACATTTCACAGACCTGCCCTGGTATGACAAAGCTACGCAACATTTCATTCCCTTCTCAGGGAACAGGGTTACATGCGTAACCCAGACGTTCCCTTTCAAAGGGAACTCCATGTTGCGGTTAGCATAACACTATGGGAATGAGAATACCCATACGGATGGTACGGCCTGTTCAAAAAGACCCAAGCCCGAGGGTCACTGCAAGACACTCGAACTAGAACAGCTCTGAACTAGGGGGGTCAAGCTCTGAACTGGACCCGGTAACCCTTTTCTATGGTAGACAGAACCCATGGAGACACATTTGGCAGTAGTTTCCACACTGCCAGATGGTCGTTTAGTGATGTTAACTTTTCCACATTCTGTTTGAGGGAAAGCATCAGATTTTCGTTGCCCTGTGACAGCTCGCTGACCAGAGAACACTGAAAACTTGGCACGGCCTTGGCTAGGGTAGGCCCTAAAGTAGCACTAGGGGCTATCTGCCCTAACAACCTCATGTCCCCTGATACGTCCCTCTGTGGCCCATCAGGACCGTTCCTTCCTTGCCTGCTTTGCTTTAATGATCATTCTTAGATCAGGCCTGTTAGCAGGCTGCGGCTGTGGCCGCCTGGTTCCACTGGCTCTCTACGGGGGGAGGCAGGCCACCAGACTCGCCTTCTGTGCCTCCCTCACACCAGCTCTGGCCAGGGCTCCACTCATGGATGCCCGGGCGAACTCGACACGACAATGAAGGAACTGGCTGAACACTGCTGTTTGCTGTCTTGCCTCGTGAAACTTGTCGGCGATGGGATTAACGGGGCGTCCAGCAAGGAGACTTTATCTTTGTCCCCCATCCCTTAGAGGTTGAGCCATAGGTGCCTCTCCGCCACAACCAAGCTACCCATTGAATGACCAATATGACGGGCCACCCGGAGAGACAAATCTGTGGCGCAGCGCAGCTCTGCCACTGCCTCAGTCCCAATTTCCTCCCCAGTATCAAGCTCACTCAGCAGGTCTGCTTGGTAGGCCTGCAACACTGCCATTGTATGCAGTGACCCACAAGCAAGACCGCTGCTGCATAGGCTTTGCCCACCAAGTGGCCTTACATGGCTTGGAAGGCAAAGTCAGCCCCCCTAAATTACCTGCTGTTGATTGAGAGATTTGGCCTCCTCCACCTTTGGCATCGCTAAATAGCCGTGCTGCTCACTCCCCATGACGGCTGAGTAATCAGACGTCACAGGGTTATAAACACGGCTAGTGTATGGTTTTCCCCAGAAGTGTGATATCTCATCATGCACTTCTGGAAAAAAGGGGAGTTTTCTGCGGTGTGAGGGAGATTTATTTTCCCTGGAGAGGAAGCGTTCATCCAGCCTGCTACGAGTCACTTCCTCTTCCCCAGGCCAGTCTATATTCAGCTTTTCAACTGCCCTAGTAATCACCTCAAGCAGCTCTTTATATGCTTGAGAGCTGCTCTCGGTTTTTGGTGCAATGGCACCCCTACCAACTCCTCGGCGAGGGTGTTTTGTCTTTCCATAGGGGAAGGAGGAGTCGCGACGCACACTCCAAAGTCAGGCAGAGAGCTGGACCCAGAAGACAGAGCAAGAGCGCGCCTCTTCCAGATCCATACGAGATCCCCAGGACCTGAGCCGACTGGCTGCCTCAGCAGCGGCTGGCCCAGATCCATGAGGCTCTGAAACTCTCCCTTCGGACGAGAAGAGAGCGAGTCACGAGCGGAGCTGCCTAAGCGTTCACAATGCTCACAGTCAGACCCCTCGAGGGCTGCTGTGGCATGCGCCATCCCTAAATACTTCACACAGAAAGTGTGTAGATCTCCCCCCGTGCTGAAACAGGAGCAAGGTGTAACACACTTTCTGAATTCTCTCTCGCTCATTCTTTCTTTCTCTTTTCTTTTCTTTTTTTTTTAAAAAAGGGATAGAAAAATTCAGAGATTTTGAGAAAAGATAGAGAGGAAATGAAGCATGTTTTTGTTTTGTTACACAAACAACCGACATGCAGTTTTGCTGAAGATAATAAGGCTAACGGCGTGGTTCACAGGTGCCATATATATATCACGCGACACACTTAATTGCCACATCACCTGATCATGGCAGGCCTATAAATAGGCATGATTTTACACAAGCTTCAGATGCCAGTCGCACGCGCGAGGATGCTCCCATAGTGTTATGCTAAACGCAATGTGGAGTTCCCTTTGAAAGGGAACCACTATATTAATGGACAGCCTTAGTTTCTGAGTGTGTGGAAATTTCAAATTTCAGAAGGTCCCTACGGGTAAGCTAGAATTGCTAATGAATGTTAGATCTCTCAGTGGCTATGTTTACATGCACCCATTTTTATCAATCCGAATGAATTCAATCCGTTTGCAGATCTGTTTATAAGTACCCTAAAAATTGTAATCCGATTCAAATATTAATTTATATGTGTATTATATGTATTCTGAACAAAGCTTCCACGCAAGCACACAGCGTACAGCGTCTGTCGTCATGCCAACCATACAGTAGCGGAGAAAGAAAGCCGTGGACATGACACCAAATGATCTAATAGGATTTTTTTGATTTGTTGACATATATAAACATATGTCAGCAACGTTTTTTTTTCCAAAATCTTTCTCACTTTATTTTCTTCTACTGACCGACTGAATTCTCCAAACTGCATTTCCTCAAACATTTATTTGAAGAGATTGTTATTAAGAACTTTTCTTCCATCCAGGCTCTTGACAATTTTTTTGTCTCTTTTAGGATGTTCAACAAATATTTTGTCTCCTCCATCGACCAGTTCTTTCCACCGGATGCCATATTTAAGATGTAAGATGTGAACATACGCACCATTGCTCTGCGCATGTGCACAAGGTATTTTTGAATCTGACTGAGAAAATAATAGGATTCAACCGTTTACATGGTAATTTTTTTTTCCTCTAAATCGGATTAGAAAAGGAATAGACCACCCCTTCCAATCCGATCAAAATTTCATTCGGAACGAAAGCCATCGGATTGATAAAGGTGTTTACATGAAGGCTTTTCAGTCCGATTGAGCCATCAATCGGATTACTATCAGATTATTTGGTTGCATGTAAACGTAGTCAGTGTAAATAGTCTTGCTCTCTGTCATAGACTAAAATAGGCCTCTGTCTCTCCCTGCAGTTTCACATTTCACAGAGGGACTTAAATTATTCAGCTTAAAGTGTCTGCCATATAATGTTTCTCTGAAAAGAGGAGATTTAAAAAATGTGGAACTGCCTCCTTTGAACTGAGATTATGACTGTCACCCAAAACCATGCTGCAATCTATTTTGTACAGTGATTAACTAAATTTACTCCAGTCTTTCCAGCTAAAAAGAAACACCCCACACATTATTGACACATTTAAAACACAATAATTTATTTAATTATTTAAATGTCACCTAAGCTGAAATCAAAAAGCCCAGAAGCACTGTATTAGAAACCAAACAGTGCAGAGCTAATAAAGATGAGTAAACTTGTAAAAAAAAAAAAAATAGAATTGTCGAGATGCACCTACAGCAGCATATCTCAGCTGCAACCCCTTGTGACTAAAACAGGGTGGATCTTTTAAAATAGAATCTGAGAAGTGAAAAATTGTGCCAAATACACCATATAATATCTTCTGTCCATTTCTCAACTCCAGACTGAGGAGAGAAGTTCTGGGATATAGCCGTTTCCCAGAGTTCGCCACAACTTCCTGACTGAGAGACATGTTGGCCTGACAGGTACATTTTTCATCATCTCTCCACCTGATTACTACTGCAGAATGATTGATGAGAATCACAAGTGTCTGACTCCAACGTGTCACCAGGGGTCTGGAGCTGGATTGCTGAATGTCATTATGTTGTGTCTGTGAGTATGTATGTGTGTATGGGAAGAGATTGCAGAATTAGACAAGAGCAATACAGCAAAATACAAGTATTATTACACATACACATGCAAACTTAACAATTTATGAATAAGAGTCATAACAACACATACAAAGAAATATTGTGGTTTATAAAGCAGTCAGGCGGAAACTGATAAGTTATATATCAGTCATATATCGGATATGCAGACTGAGACCTTATCCAACCAGTAGATCTGCCTTTAATGTGAGTACATATAAAGCACAATATGTCATGGGTTATTAAAGTCTTCCATCTTTTCACTGACAATATAATTTGTATATAGTTAAATTTGTGCCAAAACTAAACAAATAATTATACCATTTCGCAAACAAACACAATCTGCTTTGCAAAGGAAAACTTGACTCTCAAACAAACAGAAAGCAATTTTCTCACAAATGTGTCGGCGCAGATTTTCTCACAAATGTGTCGGCTTGATTTTCTCATAAATGTGTCGGCTTGATTTTCTCACAAATGCAGCTAAGCAACTTCCTCTTCCAGACTAACAGATATCACTATCAGTCAATTTACACTAGTCTCCTGGGTGAAGCATTACAACATGCTGCGCCATTACACCATAACAGAGTGCGGTAAATAATTATTTAATTAATTAATTTATGTTTTATTGAAATTAAAGAAATAACAATACTGAATATATACAGCTTTCAATCATACACATACAATACATACGCTATAAGGCTATAAGTAGCTACTGCCAAGAACTACTGCCAAGTAGTTCAAGAACAATACATAGTGGAGAAGCTTTTGTTTGTAATGACAGCTTCAAGACGCTGCCTGTATGAAGAAATTAATCGGCTGCAGTATTCAGGTGTGATTTTGGCCCATTCTTCTAAACATATTGTCTTTAAAT
>JANDJT010000032.1:10193919-10218168 GCA_024331685.1 Stegophilus panzeri
ATGGTCTCAGATCCCTTGCCATGTATTCTCCAACCTCATCAGGCATTATAGGAGAAGACTCAGAGCTGTTATCTTGGGAAAGGGAGGTAGCACAAAGTATTGTCTAAAAGGATGCCAATAATTATGGCACACATATATTTAACAAAGATTTTTTTATAAACCTGTGTTGTGTTTGCAGTTGTTTGATATCCACGAGAGCAGAGTATTTTTGTGAATTTTTTTAACAAAAGATCAAAAGTTTAAACAATAGAGACTATTTTTCTCAGCCTTCTTTGCTGAGAAAAAAAGTGTTAGTCTGTCTTTTTTTTTTCTTATTAATAAATAAAATGTTATTAATAATAATGAAATATGATAATATTTAATATTTAGCAACTATCTTGTTTGTGAATGCATGCATACTGTATGTGCACTATTTTTGGATATAAAGTAAAATTTCCACATTTAATATTCAAAGCTGGGATAATAATTACTGTGTAATTGTTACTAGATCATATTTATTTGTTGATGAAACAGAAATTTAGTGATAAATAAACCAGCTGACATTGACAGATTGATTTATTCATACATATTCAGTGATACTGTACACATATCCAGATCTCAAGACCGCTTTCTATTTTTTTAGTCCACAACACTTCATAGAGATAATAAGGGGAAATAGTGAAACAGCAGTGCTAGGACAAGAAATTGAGAAATTCTCAACCTGCATTTTCACTGTGTACTCACTGCAGATTTACCACACAAGACAACCAAATGCAGCACAGCGGTTGCCCAAGTGGAAACAATGCTGTCTGAGACAGGGGAACAAATGTTGGCAACACATTTCCAACACCCATTGTGTGTGTGTGTGTGTGTGTGTGTGTGTGTGTGTGTGTCTGTGTCTGTGGTTGTGTGTGTCTGAGTGTGTGTGTCTGTGTGTGGATCTGTCACTGTGTGTGATGAACAGTTTTAGAGCTGGACAGTTCATACACATGATTAGTTTTACCAGCAACTCTGTTATTATCCATACACTGTTGGTATCACTGTACACTGAGATATTACATTATGAGAGAAACACAAAGTGGATGAGGCAGACAGAATGAAGTAGAGATGAGTCAATGCCCTCAAATAAAACCAAATAACAAGCCACATAAATGTTGCTTTACAGTTCTAGAGCATTTTGCTATTACATATTTTTATTGAATGTCAATTCCATCCAGAAGACATGCAATGCAGGCAAGACAGGATAAGATACTGGCTAATGTCTCGGATTTATCCTTTGATTAATGGAGTCCCCTCAAATTTGTCTGGTCATGTTCCATTAACCACCAGATTCTGCAGATGTTCAAGATTCTTGCCTGAAACACAAATATTCATACAAGCTTTAACAATTTCCAGCCTTGATTACTGAAAACTTACATGCTGCTATCCCTTATGGTACAGAATATTCAGAATGTTGGCGCTTGGTTCATAACCTCACAAAGTTCTTTCATGTGAGTCATTTTACTGGCTTTCTGTTGTAGCATGGATCAAATTCATAACTCATGTTCTTGCAATTCATTGCTCAAATGCCCTGTGTCACATTAGCTATGTACTATGGTTCAGGACTACACGCCCATACACCAACCTAGGTCTTCACCCCAGAACACTTGCTATGTCCTTCCCTTGGATTTCAGTGTGAACATAAGGCAAGAGTCTGCAGAGTCCTTTCCCCTCTATTCTGAAGAGTTTGTCCTACCTCATTCAGAGTTATTCTCTGACCTGGACTTCATCATATCTACAGGATCAGTCTTGCAATATTGAATGAAGATGCTTAGTTTCATCACCACACAGCCTCAAAGGAGTTTCCCATGAGACAGTTCTTGGTTCAATCTTGTTCTCCCTAAATACTAAATCACTAGGCTAAGTAATCACATCTCTTGGTTTTTTGATGGCATACAACTCTTGTCCTCTATCAACTATACAAATTTCTCAGAAATTATTAGAAAAATGGTTTAGATCTGTTCACAAATCTCTTTTAAATCTTATCTGCTTGACTCCATTTAGCTGGATGTCATTCTTATAATGCATATCACTAAAATACAGTACGCTTATAACACATATGTTAGTGTTGTGGTAAAATATACAGCTTCTCGAGCAGTACCATTTGAGCTGTATCAAAAGACAAAAAAAAAAAAAAAAAAAAAAAAAAACAAGCAGAAACAGAAATCACAGTAACTTGTACAGTAAAAGTAGAGTGAAACTTATCCATAACTTTGAACAGCATATGTATTACAATGAAGCTTTAGTGTTGTCACTGTGTGCTTTTGATCGTCCTGCAATATTTCGCCTCCTACCACTACGCTCCAGTAATTGGCTTCAGTACCTTATGAAAATAGTTTCAGTTACTAAATTTCATGGTGATAATGAGACATTCATAAGCACTGGGACGTGTTCAGAGTGCCTTTAAACAAGATAACACATATGTGTTGTCAGGCCTCCTACTGAAAGCACCATGACTAATCAAATAGGCCTGTAAGGCCCCATGCAGTATTTCTGAATCAAATCTGCACCATGAACCATTCAAGTCCACAGTAAAATCATGGCAGACATTTTAAGTATAGTTCACTAAGGAATTTGTTGGGAAATTATGAAACAGTTGTAAAAGTTGTTTCTTTTGTTTCTTTGACAACCTAATCTCACACAAAACTCATAAGAATTCTCAGTTATTAAGGTCATAAAAAGGTTACAACTGCTGATCTCAGTCCACACTCTAACCTGAATATGTCTTTTTATTTATTTATTTATTTATTTATTTATTTACATTTCTTACAAATCGGCATTCAACTTCTAGTCTAGTAGGCAAAGAAGAACTTCCCTTGATTTATGAATGCAAAGATGTTTTAAGTGGCCTGCTCAGAGAACATGTGCTTATGAAGTCCACAAGAGCATTTGAAACTTCTTTCTGCTGCTATGGAGATATGTGCTGAGAGCAAGGCACACTGTCCATTATTGTCAATTATTTCATTTATAGAATAACCTTGGAATGTGTAGCTCAGTGATACAAAAGCCTATTGAAAAGATTACTGTAGAGTTTGCTTATTTTAAAAAATTGATCCCTGGTTCATGAGTGGTATACTGGTAGTGCATTTACACCTTCAGACTGGTGGCTTTGATGAACAATAGTGCACAGACCAATGGTGACTCAACTGTAAGTCAAATTGTCTGCATGATAAAATCAGTCTTGTTCAATATAGAGTGTGTACTGTGAATGATTGATACATCACTCTGTAAGAGCTTCTTTGCCTCCCGCTATCTTTTATATATTCAGGTTCCATTTAGTACTCTGACATTTTCATTTTTTATTCTCAGGCTTCATTCAGCATTTTCAATTTCCTTTTTATATTCTGTGGTTTCATTCACGATTCTCAAAATTTAATTTTATATACTCAGTTTTCATTCAATATTCCTGAATAGCTCTTCCTTCAAATCTGTCAAATTGGAAAAGGACCACCTTAGAATCAAATATTATTTGAGTAATTTGAGTTTATTCAGCACACTGACACTAATTTTGGGATTTTTTTAAACATTGTTTACACGTGCTGTCCACTTATTAGACATGCCTACATTATATGTGCACCTTGTATTGTTTCCAGGCATATTTTATGTTAGTCATTATCTTGCCCGTCATCCATGTCAGTTTTCAACCTCAGCATTGCTGTTGCCTGGATACGTTTAGTTGTTGGACTATTTTCAATCCAGCAGTGACATTAAAGACTTTGTTTACCTTGTGGTAAACTGAAGGAGTGGTTGTGTATGCCGTGCATGCATACATTGTAATTTGACCCCCTGGGTGTGGAAAGCAAAGCCACCATATCTGCTTCATTTTCGAGTGCAAACATCATTAAGTGCATTATTCATTGAGGCTCTCTTGTGCAGGCCCCTGATTGCACATTAGTTATAGTCCACCGGGAAACAAATGGCCCCACAGTGGTTCAGTGGAAAGAAATGGGAGAGACTCCCATTGACTTCTCATTCTGTCAAACATTAAGGCTCTCCTGTGTATATCTATGTTTCCTCCTTCTAATTTCACTACTCATTATGATCTGCTGGGATCTACAATGAGGAGCAGCAATTTCCTGGAAAGTTGTTTTAAGGTTGTATGTGCAATGTAAGTGGCTTTTAAACAGTGTGTAAAGTGGTATGTGCTCTTAAAATGAACTTGTGCAAGCATTCACTGTGTGAACTTGACAGGTTTGACAAATGAATACTATTCTTGCCAGCTAAGCATGTTGAATGCCAAAGAGCTTACTTAAGACATTATCTAGCATGAGTTTCAATCCTAGACAGCATAAAAGGCAGTTAAATGTGCCAGTGAAATTAGAAACGTATAAGCAATTTGAACCATTACTGGGTGAAAACTCTTTTGTATGTGCTTTTGCATGTTGAGAAATATGTAATCTGGTTTAGGGGTCAACACAGTATGATCACGTTAGAAGCTCTAAATTGCATTGCTGCATAAGTCTATGTTCAACTAACTGCTGATTAGATACCAAGTGAGTTTACGTAACAATATAAGTAAAAATGTATTTGATTCAACCACCCTTTTCTTTCTGTTTGCTACATGAAGAGTATACAATATACAGTATGACGATGCACCTTAGCCAATAATCTTGCCCTGTTTACTCCTATATAACCAGGAGATACAGAATGAATTCTCTGTCTAATGTTGCTGCAAGTTTCTCTGACTTGTGATTTTTATTTATGACTCTGAGTGTGTTCATTTTTGACACCAGTTTCAAGGAAGACCAACACTACTCTTGATTTGCTGAATACAACCCCAATTCTGAAAAAGTTGGGACAGTATGGAAAATGCTAATAAAAACAAAGAGGAGTTATTTGTAAATGTATTTTGGCTTGTATTTAAACAAAAAACGTATAAAGACAAGATATTTGATGTTTTACCTAATCGACCAATCAACTGCATAGTTTTTAAGGTAAACATTTATTTTGAAATTGATGCATGCAACACGTTCCAAAAATGTTGGGAAGGGGCAATTTAGGACTAATAGCAATGTGACAAGTTGAAATAAGAAGGTGATGTGAAACAGATGAGGTAATCGTCTAATCATAATATCCTCCAAGGAGCCTCCAAAAATGGCCTAGTCCTTCAAGAGCAAGGATGGGTCGAGGCTCGCCAATCTACCAACAGATGCATCAACAAATAATCCAACACTTTGAGAAGAACATTCCGATAATCCAACACTTTGAGCACAACTTTGAGCCTGCAGTCCTGACCTGTCTCCGATTGAGAATGTGTGGCACATTATGTAGTACAAAATAAGGCAACAAAGGCCCCGTACAGTTGCACAGCTGAAGAAATGCATAATGGATGAATGGGGGGAAATTCTGCTTGCTAAACTTAACCAACTGGTGTCTTCAGTACCCAATCACTTAAAAAGTGTTATTAAAAGAGAGTTGATGTTACACAGTGGTAAACATTGACTGTACCAATTTTTTTGGAGTGTGTTGCAGTCATCAGGTTTAAAATGAGTGTATATTTTCAAAAATAAATTAAATTCACAAAGTAAAACACCAAACAATGTGTTAATAATGTGTTTTCAGTATAGTACAGGGTGAAATGAATTTTCAAATAACTCTTTTTGTTTGTTTTTCTGAATTTTCCATACTGTGCCAACTTTTTCGGAATTGGGGTTGTGATTAGAACAAGACAAAAGCTCTTCCCTTTCAACGGGAACTCAACTTTGCATGAGCTTCACACTGTGGGAAGCACCCTTGTATGTGACCGGCATCTGAAGCTTGTTTAACACCATGCCTATTTATAGGCCTTCCGTGATCAGGTGATGTGTCAATTAAATGAGTTGCATGATATAAAAATGGCACCTGTGAACCATGCTATCAGCCTTATTATCTTCAGCGAGACTGCATGTCGGTCGTTTGTGTAATGCTTGCAAAAAGACTCTTCATTTCCTCTCTATCTTGAAAAAAAAAGAGAGAAAGATCCATGTAAAAAAAGAGAGAATTCAGGAAGTGTCACACCTTGCTCCCACTTCATCACAGGGGGAGGGGGGAGACACACTTTCTGTATGAAGTGTCTGGGGATGGAGCATGCCACAGCAGCCCTCGAGGGGTCTGACTGTGTGTATTGTGAACGCCTTACAATCAGGCAGCTCTGCTCACCACTCGCTCTCTTCTTGGCTGAAGGGAGTTGGGTTTCAGAGCCTCGCAGATCTGGGCTGGCCACTGCCGAGGCAGCCAGCCGGCTCAGGTCCTGGGGATCTCGTATTGATCTGGAAGAGGAGTTGGAGAATAAGCTGGTCTATCTCTTGCTCTGTCTTCCAGGTCTGGCTCTCTGCCAGATTTTGGAACTCGCGTCGCAACTCCTCCATGTGCTATGGAAAGCCAAAACACGCTCGCTGACACTTAGGAGGCAGTAGGGGGTGCCACTGCACCATAAACATCTCTCAAGCATCTGGGGAAGAGGAAGTGGCTCGTAGCAGGCTAGGTGAGCGCTTACTTCCCAGTGAAAATAAATCTCCTTAACATAGCAGAGAATTTCCCTTTTTTCCAGAAGTGCATGATGAAATATCACGCTTCTGGGGAAAACCATATATTAGCTGTATTTATAATTCTGTGACGTCTGATTATTCGGCCAATGTGGGGAGTGAACAGCACGGCTATTAAGCTACACCGAAGGTGGAGGAGGCACTTGCGAGCCACCTCTCTCCATCAACGACAGGTAATTTACGGGCGGGGTGGAGGTGGGGGGGGGGTTGGTTGGGCTATGCCTTTCAAGCCATGTAAAAAGGCAGCCAGTTCCTTCCCCGTTGTGTCAAGTTCGCCCAGGCATCCATGAATGGATGCCTGGGCCACTGCTAGTGCGAGGGAGGCACAGAACCAAGTGTGGTGGCCTGCCTCCCCCACAGAGTGCCAGGTGGACTGGGCAGCCACAGTCGCAGCCTGCTAATAGGCCTGATCTGAGAATAATCATAAAGACCAAGCAGACAAAGAGGGAGCGGTCCTGATGGGCCACGGAGGGACATATCCGGGGATGTGAAGTTGTTAGGGCAGTTAGCCCCCAGTACTACTGTAGGGCCTCCCCTCGCCAAAGTTTTCAGTATTCTCTGGTCAGCGAGCTGTCACAGGGCTAGGAAAATCTGAACTACTGCCAAATGTGTCTACATGGGTTCTGTCTACTGTAGAAAAGGGTTACTGGGTCCAGTTCAGAGCTCGACCCCCCTGGTTCAGAGGTGTGCTCACCACAGTAGTCAGCACAGAGCAGAGCCAGACATTAGCAGAGGAAGTAAAATTCCTCTTGGAAAAAGGGGCCATAGAACATGTACCCCATTCCCTGAGGGAGGGAGGTTTTAACAGCCGTTATTTCCTGGTCCGCAAAAAATATGGGAGCATGTGGCCAATTTTAGATGTGTTATCTGTCCCATACTCTTCAGACATACAGGTTTAAGATGCTGATGCTCAAACTTATTGTTCCACAGATTCAGTTCCAGGACTGGTTTGTGACAATACATCTAAGAGCCGCATATTTCCACATAGAAATATCGCCCATTCACAGGAAGTTACTGAGGTTCGCGTTTGGAGGCAATGCATACCAATATCGGGTTCTTCTCTTTGGGCTAGCTTTTTCCCCTTGCACCATCACAAAGTGCATGTATGCTGCTCTGGCTTCATTGTGACTCCAGAGCATCTGTGTACTAAACTACCTGGATGACTGGTTAATTCTAGCACAATCCAGTGAACTGGCGCTTCAACATCGAGATGTTGTTCTTGCCCACATGAGGAGCTTGGGGCTCAGGTTGAACCTTAAGAAAAGTATGCTTTCTCCAGCACAGAGGACAGCTTTTCTAGGGGTTGTATGGGATTCTACTACGATGAGGGTGTTTCTATACCCAACACGCATAGGGTCAATCCTATCAACATTGAGCAAGACAAAGCTGGGTCTGGGCATCCCCTCCAGTCTTTACGAGTGACTGTTGCGACTTATGGCAGCAGCAGCCAAGATCATACCGTTGGGCCTATTGAACATGAGACCATTTCTGTGGTGGCTGAAAAGTCTGTGGTTTCGAAACCTCTGAGAGTAATCAGTGTCATGCGGCGATGCCTATGTGTTCTGAGAATTTGGAGTTGTCCCCAGGTTCTAGTCTCGGGTCACACTCTAGGGGCATCTCCTTATCACAAGACGGTAATGACAGATACCTCTCTCACGGACTGGGGCATGGTCTTAGGTGGCTGCCCAGCTCATGATCTTTGGAGCGGCCCTCATGTGGAGTGTCATATAAATCACATAGAAATGCGGGCCATATTTCTAGCACTGAAATTCTTTCTTCCTCAATTAAGAGGTCACCATGAGTTAGTTGTGACAGACAACACAGCGGTGGTCTCATATCAACCACCAGGGAGGGTTACGTTCATGTCCCCTGTTCAGTCAGGCACAACTAATTCTTCTCTGGGCAGAGGGAAAGTTCTTGTCAGTGAGTGCAATGTACATTCTGGGCAACTGGAATGTGGGGGCAGATATCCTGTTGAGGCAGGGGCTGAGGCCCAGGGATTGGAGGTGCCATCCACAAGTGGTGGAGTCCATATGGCGGAGGTTCGAACAAGCGGAAGTGGATGTGTTCGCCTCAGAGGAGACAACACACTGCCCGCTGTGGTTCCCCCTCACTCTTCCCGCACAATTGGGGCTGGATGCCATGGTGCACACGTGGCCGAGGTCACATCTGTACACTTTTCCCCGATCTCTCTGCTCCCACAAGTTCTAGCGAGAGTTTGCCAAGACCGTCTACATCTACTTCTAGTAGCAATTTATTGGCCAGCTCGAATATGGTTCTCAGAAATAATATCCCTGATAGATGGCACTACTTGGGAGATTCCCATCTGCAGGGATCTACTGTCTCAAGCCAGAGTGCTGAATTATTACCCTGTGCTGGAAATATGGAAACTGTGGGTCTGGCCCCTGAGGGTCACCAGCTCATAGATTCTGGTCTCACAACAGGTTGTAGAGACCATGTTGAATTCTAGAGCACCATCCACGAGGAAATATGTGCTCAAGTGGGGACTTTTTGTCTCGTGGTGTGAGGAATGTCAGCTAGACCCAGTGAACTGTGCAATAGCTACAGTCCTGGAGTTCTTACAAGGACGTTTCTCAGCAGGGTTGGCTCCTTCTACAATCAGGGTCTACATGGCCGACATTTTGGCCAGCCATGCCCCAGGTTTATGCATGGTGTCAGGTGGCTGAGGCCTATCTGCAGACCATGCATACCTTCCTGGGACTTTTCTGTGGTCCTGGAAAGTCTGTCAGGTGCCCCATTTGAGCCCTTACAGTCAGCCTCTGAGAAGCTTCTGACGTTAAATGTAGCTCTTCTGCTGGCTGTGACATCTCTCAAGTAAGTAGGAGATCTACAAGCTCCATCTGTTGCCCCTTCCTGCCTTGACTTTAAACCTAGTATTGTATTGCGTTCACTTAATCCTGAGAGTGATTGATCCATATGTTCCCTAAGGCGGCACCTGCTTCTGAGGCACAAACATGTTTCGTATATGCAAGAAAGGACTATTCCCTCTGTTTTAGGGAGGTCAAAAGTGCCTGTAGACATTTTCTACTTACACATAATTCCTGTTGAGAAGTCATTAAGCATGTCAGGCTCATCTGTCTTTACATCTCTTAGACCCAAACAATACATAATGGAAAACTAATTCAACTTTCAACCCTTCATTTTTGATGCATAAGTTAAATTTTTTATAGTAGTCTGTGTGCATGTGTGTGTATTTGTGTGTCTTCATTTTAACAAATAGGCTGGGCATCTTGAGTGAAAAGCTATTTCTCAGTTGCTGATCTGCATTCAAATCTGCTATGGTGAAGTAAACACTCCACTCCAGTTATCAAGCGATTGAGAAATTGAGAGGAGAGAGAGGGAGAGATGGAGAGAGAGAGAGAGAGATCAGAGTTGATGATAATATGCAGAAACTCTTTGTGTGTGTGTATGTGGTGTGGTGTCCCTATATTGCTAGAAAATAAATTTGTAATAGGGGGCCATTTTTTTGGTCCCTTTACTAAACCTACAACTTTTTAAATTAATCCTTTCTCACAGTATACTGTGTTCCATTCTGCCGACAGAATAGATATTGACTTACTGGACATTTTTGATCAGTATAAACAAATAAATTATTTTATCACCACAAGTCTGTTATAAGAATAGTCAGGACACTGTTGGGTTTCTGTGTGTAGAGTATCTTGATTATGTTTTTAGCTGCTGGTGAGCAGGGCAGTGGGAAATATGAGGGGTGTGAGCCCTCTTCTGGGCAACAATTCACACCTGTCCACAACAACAATAGCTTTTTAAAACAATTAAAGCTTTTTTGAAAAACAGTGTACACAACTGCCAGAATTAAATGGAAACATAGTAGGCTAGGTAAAAAAAAAAGAAATACTCATGAAAAACTGCAGATTCTCAAAGCCCTGAGTGCCCTGAGTTTCATATGAGCCACTAACCACTACTGTGGATTGTGATATCACAAATGAATTCAATATTGACCATGGGCACCCCCAAAATAGGCAGAAATAAAAAAAAATTGGAATTAAACTAAGTTAAACAAAAATAAAAGAGGCAAAGGATGTCCTTTTGCTTACTGTTAAGGTTAGGTAATTACAGCAACACACAAGGCAATTTGAAATGTGTGTGTGTGTGTGCGCGCGTGTGTGTGTGTGTGTGTGTACATGCCTGTTGGAAAGTGGAAGGGATGCTAATGAGACAGACGGTTGGTACAGGAGGTTAACCTGCTGTCGTCCCCATGGGTGCACAGATACACAAAAGCTCTGGGGAATATTCATTGCAGCGCCTTGGGTAATTGACCCACATGTCTCTCTCCAAAGCAGAACAAAACACCTCCTCTATGTCTTTCTGATTATTATTAAACTACAGCCATGCCACATATTTTCTTTATACAAGGTTTTTTTTTCCTCTAGGTTTATTGTGTAGAGGTATTATGCTGAAGCATTGTCAGCTTTGTTGGGGGGGGCAGGGTATAGGTACATTACTCACTATGTTGTCTGTTTAACAGTTAAAATGCCATAGAAAGATGCCAATACTGAAAGAAACAATCACATAATCAGAAAATTCTTTTGAGTCATAAAACTTTGACACAATGTATGGCAGCAAGCTCGGTTTCAAAATGAGCACAAGATCACAATTATGTCACAATTGAAGATCACAATTGTGAGTTGAAACATTTTTTAGATTTTAGCACATACAAATAGGCTGGGATTCTACTATAGAAATAGGTTGATCCTAATTTTATATACACAAACTCATCTTACTCTTGTTACACATTCACAGTACTTACCAAATCATACTTCCTGAGTGGTGCAACAGAAAAGTGCTTGTGCTATTGTCAAGAGATTGAGGGTGTCAGGATGGCACAGCCATCCATGGCCAGGAGACAAAGAGAGTATAACTGGCTATTCTCTGTGAGTGAAAGTCATGATATTACTCTTTCTCCCAAGTCAATTAGAACATCAGCCAATTGGGGTAGTCTGTGGGTTTCGTGTGTACAGAAGAGGGCAGTTAGCACTTTACTCTGAGCTTATTCAGATACTCTGTGACATAGCATGAATTTGAAAGATGAGATGGCTGGCTTCATGGGTCTCAGAGGAAGCAGGTGCTAGCCCTTACCCAGCTGTCGTGTGATAGAGTAGAGGTAGCTAGGGCAAGGGACCTGGCAAATGCCTAAATTAGGAGAAAATGAGGTAATAGCCCCCAAAAATAGTGAATGCTATGTTTTAAGCTGAATAACTAATAAGCCATCAGTTTAATCAAAGGTAATGATTTGCCTTATGCTCCTGACCATAAACACAAATGCAAAAATGACCACTTAAAAACAAAATATAACTTACCTTAGCTGAGGTCTCATATGAGTTCAGTATTCAGAATATATGTATACTATATATGTTGAATATAATTTGTATTTGTGGTATTATTTGTATGAGAGAGATCACACTTGTGAATTCCACTCACCTTCCCTTCTCCAGAAGTCAGCACCCTGGAGAGCGACCAAGAGCCCTGGGACTTTGCTGTTCTTTTTCTTTGGGAACTGGTTATTATATATGCCTTAAAATGACATAACATTGCAAGAGTGATGGAGAACAATTTATGTAAGATTCCCTAAAAAAATAAGTATGGATTAATAGAAACCTTGGCCATTATCACAGTGGTTGGGTTTACAGGTTTCTCTCTCTCTCTCTCTCTCTCTCTCTCTCTCTCTCTCTGCAGATCCTTCAGATAGATGAAGGAGAATAGCATGTTTTGGAGAAAAATTAAGAGCTCCCTTGATGTAAATGTAAATGTATCTGAATACAAATACATAATTTGGACTGAAAAGATGATGTGTTCTAAACTGATATACATACAGAGTACAAGGTTCACAGGGCATCAGGTTAAGACCAATGGGATATAACTAAAAAGTTGTGCGAGTGGGTGGTCATATGTGAAGCTTGAAAGACAATCAAAGATAGGAGATGTGCAGTGCTTTTACAATTACATAATAACTGCATGGTCAGCATCATGGTGGTTTCAAGTAGGCTACTAACTCTTTAGATTTTGGGAAATAAAGACAACTAAATTTGTTAGAATATATCACAGACAACTACAAACGAAAATAATAACTACACGAGTAGGATAAATAGTCCCATGAACATCTCTAGTTGAGACTATTTATGAACTTGGTTTGTATGGTATGGTTTAGAAGCTTTCAGAGCCACAATTCATACATTGTGAGCATTTCTACCATTTATGTCATGCCCACTTCTTGTTTAAATCCAAACAATACAGGTATGATTTTATTGGAGCACTTTATATATATTGGGGCATTGTGTTATACCCCTACTGTAGGAATTAATTAAGCACTGTGGATTTTGTTGTGCAGCTGCTGTGGAATCAGCATATCCTCAATAAGTTTGAACTCTGTCTTAGCATGTGTTCAGCATTGAAAATCATGTAGGAAGTATAAAACAGGCACGATCTAGGTTTAAGATAACAAAGCAACATTACATTTTAGATCATGATTTCAGTTTGGAAGAAATGTTTGATTAAAGTTAAACAAGCTGGAACTCAGAGGATTTTGCTCCCATCTTCTAAGAGGTCTCTGCCCAGGTACAGAAACTCAAAGTCAGACCTGGTGTTAGTGCTGTTTGTTTGATGATATGAAAAAAGTTTGAAAGTTGATGGGCTCTCTGATCTGTATGGCTGTATGCGTGAGATGGCTACTAACTCTTTTGTGTTTTTAAATCAGAGATTATTTGTTTTTTTGTAGACATTATGAAAATATGATGGTCCTAAAAATATAATGAAAACTCTGGGTGCCAAAGTGATGTTTTCATTTGTGTATATCAGTCATTCGTTCTGACTTTTTACTCTTAAATGAAACTGTGAAAATATGCATGTGTTTGTGCCTGCGTGTGCATGATATATTTAGATAGAAAAACTGACGAACAGTGGGAGATGTAGAGATGTGTATGAGTTATAGGAGGGTTAGTTTTGTCACAGATATCATTGTTTTGAATGTGCAGTGCAGCCAGTGACATGCTAGCTTTGAACATTGATGCTTATGATGTCCATGCCTCTGGACTTTGATGCTTTTAAGGTATGAGATTGATGGCTCATTGCCTTGTCTGAAGTTATCCAGATGTATCTGTGAGGACTTTGTGTATTTACTATATAAATAATTGATCAGGGGCTGATTTTACTGTTTTGGTACTGCACTTAATCAAACTGATTTTGAAATGATGTAATAATGATGATGATGATGATGTGCATCATATAAATATGAAAGCTTTCACATGAGAATTTAGGGGGGGAAAACAGCTGTCCAAAAGTAATTGGAAAACTGTTTCTAGGCCATATAAAAATTGCCACAGCAAAACATTCAAGTATTAGAACGTAAAGAAAGGATGCAGATGTGTCGTTTGCATCTGATCTCAGTTTCTGTTGTCTCTTCACTTCTGGTGAAAAAATAGCCAACATCCACATACTAGATCTCGAAGAATATTTTGATTTGCTTGTCTTATACAGCTGCCAGTGGAATTGATGTATTTTTTCAATATTGATGTGATCAATGATGTACTTGGTACTGTTTGGATTGTATCATGGGTTGCATTACGTGTTTTTAGTGCATTTGGTGTTTTATGTTAATTATACATGTAGCCATGTAACCATGTTCTTTTTAATGCTGCGTTATGGTTTTTATTTTATCCTATATTTTTCTTAAACATCAGTAGATAAAATAATAGCCAAGTGGCTAACTGTGGCACATTTATATCTTGAATAATGTGTATTTTCCCTGTGAAAGAAAGAAAGAAAGAAAGAAAGAAAGGAAGTGTCACGATTTGGAGGCGGAGACGGATGCAAGTGCAGGTAAAGGTTTAATAATAATCAAAACAAACACAAAAGAAGCTATAAACATGTAGCAAAAACACTAAGGCGAGGAATAAACATGACACAAGGACCAGACCAGAAACAACGGCAAAATGAGACAATTAAAGCAAGACAAAAGTGCAGTGCAAAGTGCTCGTTAATTAGAATGTGATTCAGGTGCAGGTGGTCATGTGGTCGTGTGGCCGTGATATAGCGCAGTGGCTGCTGGGAGCTGTAGTCCAGAGTAGCCTCCAGGATATCCATGACAGAAAGAAAAAATTTCATATGTTAACATACTGTATGTCCTGTTAAATCAGGAAGTCAAATTGAAGGCATGTTGAAGTGTAACTCAATTACACCACAGCCTATAGCATACCAGTTACCCCACACCCTGCTGAATCTATAGATGGTAGATTTAACAGAATAAAAACTATCTTTAAAAAATTGCATTCTTGATTTGGTAATATTTGCCTCTGAAAAGTGCTTGCCACCTAAATTCTAACATATTTGAAATAAACTCCACCCACTTATACTCCAGCACAACTGCTTGAGAACTGCTACTGGAAGTTCATAATAGAAGTACAGGTGTGTCGATAAATTTGAATTGTATTCCTGGAAGTGAAGTGCTATAAAATTAAAATGAGAATGTCTCCAAAGCAATTTTTTATGGTATGCTGCCATTTTGGTGTTCATAACATTAAGGGACTGGTATAAAAATCTTTGAAACTCTAATTCTGATTTCAGGAACACTTGAAATTAGATAAGAAAAAATGGCTGTATTATAGTCCTGCAGTGATGCCCAGTGATTAATGTTAGTACTAAACAATGGTTTATTTATATTTTAAGAATTTGCCCTTTTTCTTTTGGTCCCCTGAAATGGAAGAACTACATATAAAAAGGACTGCAATATATTGTTTGTATTGTTTACTCAATCCAGATGTCAAGACCCTCAAAAAATAGTGTAAAGAACATACACACTTTAATCTCGTGGTTATTGTTTCATTTTAGATCCAATCTGCTGCAGTCAAAGCAATAAAAACATAGATTACTGAAAGTTTTATACTCATTTTCACTTTTTGCTAGGATTATAGTAAGAAGAGCTCGGCACAATAACACTGAATGTTGCATGGCTGCCAAATCAGGTCATATTTTTCTTATAGCTGTTTCATTTCCCTTTCACTATAACTTTGGCCATAATGTTCCTCCCTGTAGTTACCATGCAGATGGTGCTATGCAGCTGATTATGTCTCATGTGCTCCATCTTCAGGCAGACAGCTGTGCTCTGTGTTTCTGAATCACACAGGAGGAGTAAACCTTTGCACAGCAGACATGATAACTGCAGAAAACTAGCCTTAATGTTTAAAACTTAACTGCTTCAACCATACATTATGAGTAGCTTTGGAGATATGTCTTCATGAATCGGCATGTACATGTCGCACATGTCCGCAGTGATTCATAACTCATGATTCATAACTTAGATACAGTGACTACTCTGACATCATGTACATGATTATTTTATCCTACACTTGCCTACTATGATATAAACAGCACAACAGTTAGCATGTTCTGACAGGAAATCATGTTCAAAAACAAAACAAAACATATCATTTGCTATAACCACACTGTAAAACCGGATAGTTCATTCAATTCAAAAAATTTTAGGAAACTAATTACCTCAAAATTTATAAGTTGATAAATCAATTTCTTTAAGCCAAATACACTTATCAACTTAAAAATTTTGAGGTAATTAGTTTTACAGTGCACAAATTATTTCTTGAGTGTTTGCATATTTGATGAAGGAGAGGACTTGAAACTATTCCACTGGAATTGACTAAATAGGATAAAACCTAGCATAAAAATAAAAGAATTTCAAACTGTACAAGCAATGCTGGTCAATAGAGTCACTAACAGCCACTGACTTTAATGAAATGGGCAAGAAATCTACAAGAATCCACATTAATTTAAAAAAAAAAAAAAAAGTCTTGTAACATAATGAATATGAGACTGTCAGAGTTGATTTAAACATGGATGAAACATTCATAAAAAGATGAGACTCAGAAAACAGGCTAAGAACTGAAGTGAAATCATCTTCGGTCTGTTGCCAGCACATTTGGAATACATTTTCATTTATTTATTGCTCTGTCTGATGTTCCAGCTGTTTTCACTTTCATTATTTCCCCGGCTGTCATTCTCTCTCTCTCTCTCTCTCTCTCTCTCTCTCTCTCTCTCTCTCTATAATTTTGTGTGTTTTCACATCCTCTCCCTGTGCCCATGTGGGTTATCTCAGGGTTGCCCAGTTTTCTCCCACCTCCCAAAAACATGTCTGTAATTGGCTAGTCTAAAATTGTCTTTAGGTATGAATGTATGTATGTGCAAAGTGCACTGTGATAGACTGATATCCCATCCAGGGTGTATTTCTGCCTTGTGCCCAGTTTTCCTAGGATAGTCTTCAGATCCACAGTGACCCTGACTAGGATAAAAAGGTTACTGAAGATAAATGAATGTAATATGCTATTGGAGTATACTGAAGGCCTGCAGTGAAAATTCTCTTCCACTCTTGAGTAAAAGAATATCTCATTTCAGGTGCTGCCCTTTAACAGTCCTCCTCAAGGATTCAGCTATTGTGTTATCAAGTATCTTTGGTTTTTTTAATCTCTTCTATATCTCCTTTGCATAAAATGTGAGTTTGCATATTGTGGTAATATATGTATTTTTTCATGTTATGTTGTGATTGTTGAGTTGCCTTGAGTGTAAATTCTAGACCATTCTAGACCAACTGTTTTAAATACAATTCATATGATTACACACATGATTTTGTACTTTTTTATGTCTATTTATGGGGAGTGATACAGTATATGTGTAATATGTACACTGTGTGGATGCCATAGTTGGAAACAAAATAGTCTTCCTTCAAAATCCATCAAACCTTTATACTACCCACATGCTCTGGATTAACATTTTCTGTCACACATACATACTAGTATTTGATAAATAAAGGGGAAAACACCTCTGACACTCTCTTTATATGTAAATCTTGTTACAATGTCTAGTGTGGGTAAAGGTGGAGACCTAGATTTATGCAACATCACTTTACAGATATTCTCCTGTCGCACTGACACAGATATCTGAGGAAATTGTTTTGTGTTTTTGTGTAATATGTCAGGGAGGAGGAAAGTGCTGAGTCAACATGCTGGAGGAAGAATGGTGGAAGATAGAGAACTGGCAAGAAAGCAATATGAGCTGTCTGAAAGCGTATGAAGATAACACAACCAGCACAACTGTGGCCTCACATAATGATAATTCCACTGGCTTGTCAGAAAGGGAGAGCTTGTTTTTTATTTCTCAATAAGACTGTGCATGAAATCAATACTTTCATGGCCACCCGACTGCAAGCTTCCGTCTCTCCGTTTCTCTCATTATCTATTTTTTCCATCTATATCTCTCTTCCTCACTCTCACTTGCTCTCATAGCATTTCCAATAGTCTGCAAGTTAAAAAAAATATTGGCTCTATTACTACAGGTTTGCATGTGCAAACATGACCTTTAAAAAAAACATGCAAACTTATTTAATAATATTATTTATGGAGAATTGTGTCTTTTGTATTCCATTTGCACTTTTGACATAATAAATTGGCAAATTGGGGTGTTCTGCCTAAACTACTGGTTAGTGTATATGCAAATCATTGATGATTGTAGACAGGAGTCATCAACTTGAAGACAGCGATCCAGAAGTGGGTGCAGAAAAGTATTTCAGTGGACCAAACTTAATACAAAATATTTAAAGAATAAATAGTGAAGTGTGCATTTATTCTCCCATGTCAAATTCAAAACAGAGGTGTCTCACACACCATGGCAAAACTAAACCATTTCAAATTGTTTTGTTTTGTAGTCATAAATTAATCATTAATTTTTAAGCATTAAAAGGTAACATTTATCACCTTTCAGTCATATTAGTTGCTTATACAGAGATTTGTTGGCAAGGAATTTTATACATTTTTAGTGGAATACCCCCTTTCTAGACCCTATTTTGTGTTATGAAGCATTATACAATCCTTGCTTAGCTCAAATTACCAGGGTTGGCAATTTCACAAAATTATCAGTATGTTTTCTGGCTTTTTACATTTTACATGTCCAGATTCTATCCTTTAATAAAATACATTGATACTGGTAATGGATATCTGGCAACCTAATGATAGAAACTTGCACATTTGAGCTATAGAAGGCCGAGTGAATGGCATAGATGATGTCACATCATGGGTAATTCATTCATATCCATGTTATACAGATTGTGAATCTAAAAGCAGGTAACATGTCTGTAATGCACGCTTCATGTCACAGCAGATCTATAGATCTTCTGAGAGTAGGCTACACAAGGTGAAATTTGAAAGATATTATGAGACTTTTCTCCTTTTAAAATAGGACACATGCAGAGACAGAGAGAACATAAAGCACTTTCTGAGACAATGAGCAGGTAGTCAAGACAACATGAAATGGCAAGAGGAAACTAGAAAATTATCTGCTAGGTAACAGTAGTTGTGTTTCCCAACTTGAATGCAACTTAAATAAAAATAATAAAAAAAATCAACTATGCTGCTTCATCTGTTTGAATCTGTATAAATGTTTTAAGTTTGGGGACACTGCTATTCTGCTTCTCACCCTCATCTTCTCTTTTAGACCAAATAAAAGCAATGTGGGTGTGTAGGAATGCTTGCAAATAAAGAGGCTTCCTTATTCTGTTTCCTAGATCATGAAAAAATAAACTAACAGAAACAAAGTGGCATAATGTTATGCTCTATCAATATGACACTGCTGAATAAATTTATTTTTAGCCTTTAAAAAAAAATAATAGTAGATTTATGGTGGATCTCTTATTGTTCTGTTTTTTAAGAGCTATTTCTTTTCTCTGCTCAGTTTTCATACATCAGACAGCATGTAGTTAAGATGGGTCATCACGCCTTCATGAATTAAGTTAGCATTGTCATTCTGGCTCCAACATCTGTCACTTAAAGTAATGACTGACTTGACTTTCCTAAGTCAGAGCACCAGATGTTGTCTGCCACCACATGATGAGAGGATGGCAGGGTGACTGCAATGTGACAGACTGATGAAGAGAGATTCATGGAGCATCCAGCTCTGACACACTTACAGACAAGATATTAGCTGTGTAGAATGCCAGATTGTACCATGTCACCTCTGAGATGAACATGCCTCACTTCTGCAAACAAAGGGACTGCTGATGGCAATGAAAAGACAAATTGGTCTCAAAAGAAAGGCTGAAGGCTTGAGATGTTGCATTCTAAATGTACACTCTGGTGTAGAGTCTTCTGTAACACTGAGCACATGTGCAGTGAAGGAATAATGATTTATAGTACCATGAATCATAAAATCAGTACCATATCTAAGAAAATTTGGTGATGTCATCAGCTCACATTTCAATAGTTTTACCTCCCTAGAAGCTAGGTAAGTTTTAGCAGTGATATTTTCAAATCCACTTTGGTACATAATAGCAGAGGCACTGCACTAAGTAATCTGAGCAGAGACAAAAAACAGTTGCGGATGTTCACTATTGATGATACCCCATTTCAACAAATAGAGACCACTTTACCGAACTACTACAACCTGACTGAAATATCTTATCCATAACAAATTAGAACATATAACTTGTTGTATGTCACGTAATTACGTAATGGAGGTTTGGACGGATGCAGTGCAATAAAAGACTATTATTTACAAGCGACAGGCAGACAAATCCAAACATGATACAGAAGCGTGGTCAAAACAGGCAATAGGTCAGGCGATCTACAAACAGACATCAACTGGGCTAGGCTAGAATCCAGAGCAATAAACGAGAAACAAAGTCAATAAGCATGAAACGAGACCAAGGAACAACCGCTTGATAACAAGAATACACTCAATACTACGCGCTGTATAAAGAGATACGAGGGGTTTACGTCACAAGCATAATCATGGGTGAAACAGTGGACAGCTGAAAACAATGATGTCACATTCGGGAAACAACCAATGACAAAACAGGGGCGGAGACAGATCATAACCATAACAAAAGCACGTGTCCAAAGTAAACAAAGTCAATGTCATTGAAGACCGAAAAGCATGCGTTTGCTAAGAGCTCGCGCACCGGGCTCGCGCTATGGGCTTGCGCTTCGGTTTTCCGAGCATGATGCAACACTGCAGCGCTAGCTCTAGGGGAAATCATGACATTGTGGCTACTAAATATGTATCAGACATTCAACACATAGTGTAGTATACACTGACCAGGCATGGCTTTGTTGCACAGAAAATAAAATTAATGAATAAGGAAACTTCTTTTTCCCATGCCTGTACCTAACACATCCATCTGATTATATAATGTTTCAAACCCTACCCCATATTTTTCTAATTGTGCATTCTTTGCCTATATAGTGTTGGATACAAACACAACACTGAAACTATATAACTGTTATATTATGCCTTCATTTTATTCTGCCCCCTTTTTTTTCTCAAGCTATCAACAATTTTTGAGTCAACATCTAGCCAGCATTTCTGCTATGACCCCAGAGAGTAGACATACTGCTTATGTGCATAAAACGTTATTAAATTTTAGGCCTTTTTCTGATTACTTGTTCAAGTTCTTTGTTTCTTGGCAGATGTCCCATCAGAATTCACCACTGATCCAGGATCCACCACAACTCCACCCATGTCCAGTTTAGACATTATAAAACTCCCACTCATCTGAATATAGACTGAAAATTTTCCTATATAATCCTCAGTCATTTGAGTGTATATAAACCAGCTCACTTACCAACATTCTTTACAAGAGCTTGCCATTTTCTGTGTACATTTCTGAGCACTGTTTTCTTTGTATGCAATTCTGGGTTTGACTTTTGGTTTGGATTATTGTTCATTGCTTTATATGCCTGATCAATTGACCCATGCTTAAATTTGGACTATGACTGATTTTCAAAGGCTCGTGCTTAAATTCATATTCCCCCATTACATGACTGCAGGAAAAAAACCAAAAACAAATATTCATTAGGAAGGAAAAACGTACAATCTGGTCCAGTGTTTTTCTGGAAAAATTATTATTTGCAGTGAAAGGTGCATAGTCTGGCTTAACCTACCAAAGTGATCTCAGCTAAAATGGCAAATATAGAGTGATTTCTCATGAATATCACACAGATGATCATGTTTTCTTTTACCTAGATATTCTGAGGAGACAGAATAAGCAAATATTCAAACGGCAGTCTTTATGTTCCACACATTTTAATTATCATGTTATGCTTATATCTGTGTAATGTCAAACAAAAAAATGTGGAAAGAGACTCCCAGTGCTCGAGACACTAAGCACTGGGATTAAATGCCTCAAAAGACATGTTCGTACAGCATCCCACTGTCCTGCTGTGTTGGGCTTGTTCAGCCTTACCACACCACCTGTAATTGTAAGGATTAAATTTAGCATATGGCTAATACAGACATTTTGCTGCTTGTTCAGCGGAAAGTAACATACAATAATGAAGTTGCATGACTTTTTAAACGTTTATCTGTGCTTGCAGATGCTAATGTGCAGTCTAACCTCGGCAGGCAGAACGACCTCATTTCCACTCATGGATACTTCATCATAGTTAGTAGCTGATGTGCTGTAGCAAAAAGCCAGCTGCAGAGTGAATATGATGTGATGAGGAGGTACTTACTGAGTGGTGCATTAGGTTACAAGCCATGTTTTTACCAGTAGTACAAGTGATTATAATTAAGCCTGTGAAATTCTTTTGTAATTTTGTAAGTTATGTAATTGTAATAATATAGATGCATAAAACAGGTGCAGTAATTTTCATAGTCCTTGAAAGTCATCTGTCTTTTTTTTGTGTTATATTAGCCCATGACCAGACATGTAGTACAAAAGTAGCAGCTACAGCAAAACTGAAACCCATTACACAACTCTTAGCAGGTTTTTTTCTTCAGTCAGGTTAATCTAGCCAAGTGTTTTTCAGCCATTAAAAATAATAATAATAATAATAAATTAATAATAATAATAATAATAATAATAATAATAACAATAATAATAATAATAATAATAATAATAATAATAATAATAATAATAATAATAACACAAAAAAGAAATTCTGGAGGTTTCTGGACAGAAAGTTTAAAAATGTGATATTGAGTTACTGTAATTATGTTCCTCTCCCCCTCTCCACTTATACATGGTTTTATGCTTGTTTTCCTCTTTCTTTCTCATTTCTACATGGCTTCTAGCATTCACCTGTTGTATATGGAGTATGTATATATGTAAATTTCCTGCATCGTATGTGATGCATCACAGGTTATGTGATAGCACTAGTGTTCACTTGTAAGCTTCCTACACTCTTCATTTCCATGAAGCATTCTTTGTTCTTGCTCACATTTAACACTGGACGTAAAGCATTTATTGAGTTATAAATATTGAGGGCTGGAATATGCTGTCATGTCACATGCTTTCAATGTTTCCATTTATTGGAGGGTAATAATGTTCTTTGGCAGGTCAATTTATAGCAGTAGCCACCCCTCACACACCTTTTTTTTTCTCAGCCCTGTGTATTATACCAGCAAATCTCCATATTTACAAAGGCAAAACACAATATAAGATTTTAATATCCTGTTGTTTATTTCTATAGCCTGAAATATATGCCAGAATATCATTAATGCAAAATATAGCTGTCCCTAAAGGAAGAACATTATAGAGTCTACTGTCTTTATCCTTCTGAAAGAGGCCACTGCCATTAGGGTATACCGTTGCCATAAAGGGGAGTACTAGGTCTGCAACAATGTTTAGGTGAGTGGAATGTGTCAAAGTAACATACACATGAATGCCAGGACCCAAGGTTTCCCAGCAGAACATTGCCCGGTGCATCAGACTGCCTCTGCCAACTTGCCTTCTTCCCATAGTGCATCCTGGTGCCATCTTTTCCCCAGGTAAGTGACATCTATGCACCTGGCCATCCATTTGGCCATCCAAACATGATTAATCACACCAGACCACATTCTTCCATTGCTCCATGGTCCAGTACTGATGCTCATGTGCCCATTGTAGGCACTTTCAGCAGTGGACAGGGGTCAGTGTGGGCACTCTGACCGGTCTGCAGCTATGTAGCCAAAAGCACAGCAAGCTGCAATGCACTGTGTGTTCTGACACCTTTCTATTAATAGCCAGCACTGGAAAATGAGCAGGTGATGTTTTTTTTCTAATCTTCAACAGTCTAGTTTAGCTGAGCCTGTGCCCATGATAGCCTCAGAATCCTGTTCTTAGTTGACAGGAGTGGAACCCAATGTGGTCTTCCTGGCACTCAATGTAGCCCATGTTTTGTGCATGTTTTGTGCATATAAAGAGTGATTATTGGAGTTACTATATCCTTCCTGGCAGCTCAAACCAATCTGGCCATGTTCCTCTGACCTCTCTAATCAACAAGGCACTTTCACCCACAGAACTGTCACTCACTCAATGTTTGTTTTTTGGTTTTTTTGCACTATTCTGTATAAGCTCTAAAGACTCTGTGTGTGTGTGTGTGTGTGTGTGTGTGTGTGTGTGTGTGTGTGTGTGTCTGTGTGTATGTGTGTGTGTGTGTAAAAATCTCAGGAGATCAGCAGTTTCTGAAATACTCAAACCAGCTAATCTAGTAGCAACATCCAAGCCATGGTTAAAGTCACAGAGATCACACCTTGTTTCAAGCTGATGTTTGATGTGAACATTACCTGAAGCTCTTTACCTCTTTCTGAATGATTCATTGCATTACGCTGTTGCCACATGATTGGCTGCTTAGATATAACATCAGAAATGTTCAGGTGTACAGGTGTTCCAAATAAAGTGGGCAGTGTGTGTGTG
>JANDJT010000032.1:10218228-10250422 GCA_024331685.1 Stegophilus panzeri
TTATTAAAGAACGACATTGTACTTTTTTTTTTTTTATCCAAATATTGTTACATTTTATGTTTTGGAACACCATAAAAAAACAAGGATGACTGAACTCCATGACCTTAGCCACTCACAAAACCATGATCACTGAACACATCTGCACTCTTCTTCCATACTCTGGTGCATGAATAAATCACAGAAAACCAGACTTGCATCAAATGTCAAAGGTTGTTGCTGCTGTACAACTTTAATCATTTCAGTGCTTCAGCCTATGTACGGCAGCTATCTGAGCTTAGCTGAAGGGATAAAAAAGACAATGCTGCGGATCTTCTGGGAGATACAGGTTAACAGAAAAGTTCCTCTGGATGACCCACCAGAGAAAATCATGTCTGCAGTATTGTCTGGGGAAATACATAGCATGTCAAAGAGTGACAAGCAAGTGCTAATGTCCACATGTGTTGGAGAAGCTCAGCGCCTACAGCTCTAAGTGTGCTTAAAAAGGAATTAAAGAATTAAAGCCAGTAAAGGAGTAAAGACTAAGAACAAAATTTTGTTCAAATGTCCCCAGGCTAGTGATATTCATAGCCCAAAAGGCTTAATTTATTTAAACCACTATTTGACATAAACTTGGTACTAGGCTTTAGAACCCACTGCCTAGTAGTTTTTCCTACTGCCAGTACACCTGTTCAAGCTAATCAGCAAGTTGTGAAGCCCTCTGGTTAGTTGTGTTAGAGCAGGAATAGTTTCAAACTGTGCAGAACACTGAGTCACACCAGGCCTGGAGCTTAAAGTATCTTATATAAGTTATTTTAACAAAAATTGTAGCCATTGCCATAACTCTGAAATCAAGGATCTCATTAGCACTGGCAAGCTAGAATCCTACAGCTATCATGACAAATAAATTCTCCCCGGCCAGATCCTCTGATACATTTATTATCTCTCTAACACAATAAATATGTTCTCTCCTAAAAATTAAGATATCCTATCTGTTGTACATTATTATGTGCTCATTCATTTACCAGAAAATGTACTTTGGCCATCTATGTAAAGCGTATTTTTTTAAAATATGTGATACTCATTGGCTCAGTTGCTTCTACCTAGCACCACTTTCTGGACTTCATAGGACATTTTTAAAGGAATACCTTGACAATGTTCCACCTGCTCCTGTCTATTGTCTGACATTTATTTTATTTATTTATTTATTTATTTATTTTTATATTTGTTCTGCCATAATGATGTCTACACCCAAATGTTTCCTCTGAAAATACATCTGAATCTATATTCAGTCATTAATTAATGTCACACAGACTTGCAGCTATTGCTGCGATGTGGTTTTAATCATTTCAGGATAAAGTGATTACTGAAGATGGATGAATTAACAATTTGCCATAGTTCCTTCCTCTGTAAGCCCTAAGTGTCATCCTACTTTCTATTTACCTGCACAAGTGAAAGGGAGAAAATTTAATTTAAATATTCCATTCCAATTCAACTGAAACACAACACGTGCATTTTATAAAAGCAACTGATATTTATTCACTTGATTTGCATTTAATTTAATATGCAATAAATCAAGTCTAAGTCCAACTCAGCCAGCAGTCATCCCATGTTTAATTGTCACGTAATGTAGGTTAGGAAGGATGCAAGTGTAGATAAAAGCTTTATTGAAGAGAGGCATGCAGACAAATTCAAAACGTGAAACACAGGCGTGGTAAAAAAAAAAAAAAAAAAAAAACGGCAAAGGGTCAGGCGATCGGCAAACGGGCATAAACGAGAGTAAGTGAGAATCAAATGATGAGAACGAGAATAGGATCAAAATTATGGCATGTAAACAAGGAAGAAAGGCCTGGTACAGTGGTAACACTCACGCAATACGTCTCACCGCATATAGACACACAAGGGGTTTAAATAACAAACATTGAACACAAAACAGCTGAGACTACTGATGACACATAAGGGAACAACTAATGACAACACAGGGGTGGACACAGGACAGAAATTATAACAAATGCACATGTCAAAAGTAAACAAAGTCAATGTCACTGAAAAACCCGGAAGTGCACACTCGCGCTTCGGGTTTCAGAGCGCGCTGCGAGCTCCAGCGCATTATATGTTTATGATTTATCATTTTGATCATCAGCATCATCATCCTCATCAGTCTCCCTAGTCACATTTCCTGAGGTCAGTCACAGCATTTGTTGAGGCAGAGCCTCGTTTTTCAAGAATTGTTCTTCTTGACTTAACTGACCACTGTCTGCTCTTACATTGGTGTTGAAATAATTGAAATGGGTCCTTTCTGTTGTCTAAACTTCTCATTTTTGATTAACATTACAACTTTTTCCATCTTTGACAGCTGGGCCATTTGCAACCTGAATCTATTAAGCTTATGTGCATTCGATATAGCATCAACAAGGTCAAAATTAAAGCAAGGAAATCCACTTAGTTAGCATGCTAGCAGTTAAAACAACTTTAGGCAAACTGAACATTTGTACAACTCTGTTTGTTAAACTAGCTCCTTATTTTCTTAATTTCTGTAACCAGATAGTGTAGATCATTTAAAGTGTATAAAAATATCTCTGCATCATTCATGGAAAATATATTTATGTATATATATACAAACATATGTGTGTGTGTGTGTGTGTGTGTGTGTGTGTGTGTTTTCAGTAAAGAGTAATGGTTTTACTTTTGTCCTTGAGCTGAAAAAAATGTAAAGCAGCTGGGACATTCATTGTCTTTGTTTGCATGCTTCCCTCAATTAATTGTCAGTGAAATCTGTGGAATTAGATTGTGCCCCAGACACCCATTCATCAGATGCGTCAATGTGTCGGTCCTTTTCAGAAAGTCTGCTGTTTTATTACAGTAGACTCCCTTCATGCCTCCTTGCATTTCACTGCTGCAGAAACAGGCTTCAGTGCCTGGAAAGATTATGGCTTTTTCTTCTTACTAGAGTTTATTATTTAGCTTTTTGTCCATCTCTCTTGGTGAGTAACATTAGACGTGGCCCTTCAATTTACTCCAGTCAGACTACAGAAAGCAGTGTTTCCATTTTTATGAGAAAAACAGGAGAAGGAGAACAGATGGCGAAGGGTCAGGGAGAGATTACCATGAGAGGAAGTGTGAAGAAAAACATATTAGGCTAAAGAGCAGAGCATGAGCTGTTGCTGCTGTGGCAGATACTAAAATATAGACAGAGAGGCAGTGAAAGAGAGGTCAGGGATAAGAGGACAAAAAGTAACAGTCAACATATTGGCTTTGTAAAAGGTAAAAGTAGAGTAAAATGATTCAGAACACCAGAATCAGTGGGATAGAGGAAGTGTACCATGAACAGAGTAAACTACAGAAAGAATATGCAAGTGGCATAGCAAAGAGAAAATAACACTGAAAATAATCAGTGTGTTATTCAATAAGGAATAATCAACATAGAGTTCAAGTGTTTGACACTGTACTTTCTACCAAATCATTAAAAACTTTTTTTTTTTTTTTTTTTTTTTTAATTAATCATTCCTTAATATGTAATGTATGTCACTCTCACAAAAATTAGTGAGCCACATGACCAACAGGTATATGGAAAACAATGTGTATATGGCTAGAGATCCAAAACTGTATACTACAGACATAAGTAGTATTGCAAAATATCGGATTAAACATACTATTTTGTCACAGTATTCTATATCATAGTGTTACTCTAGTCCTATTTTGCCCATAGCCATTAAAAAACATGTTTGATTCCCAGCATGTAAAGCTGAGTGCTGCAGGAGTGTACTGGCTGGGATGCTGATTGTAAAAAGAGATTGTAAACTTTTTCAGACATTCCTCCTACCTATTAATGCCATTGCTCATACTCATAACTGATTTCAGAATTTCATAGTTTCTTAAAATATTTATTTTGTCATAGGTAGCTTTTATTACTTAATTACCATTTTGAGTTGAGCATGAATGTTCCGGTGGGGTGTGGTGCTGGGGATTATAGTCCGTGGTGGCTCTGTCAGTAGGTCACGATGTGTTCTGGGAATTGGAGTTAATGGCATGCATGGACCTGACAGTTTTCCTTTGTTTTACTTTTGTCTGTTGCACTAATATTAATTATACAACAGCACTGCTGAATTCTCAATTCTGATTGGTCAGAAGGTGTGAATTAATTTTCTATAACACGACTCTGACCCTGACTGAGATTTGTATGGTAGACGTGCCATATATACTAAACCTTTTTTTTTTTAAAGTGAAACATATACTAATTTATATGGTGATGTTTTCTCTAAGGAGATATTTAACATTTGTAGAAGAACTCCCAGGTAACAGTGTGCTTTCTGATTTTACTGTGAGAAATGTTTCAAAGTGTCCATAAAAATAATTCCTGTGTCATGTAATCAGAGAAGGAACTCTGAACTACAGTTCCCAGCGGTCACTGCATCACAGTCACATGACCACCTGGACCTGAATCACGTTCCTGTTAATCGAGCACTCCTGTATATAGCCACAGTTTGCACTGCACTCTTTGTCTCACATTTGTCTTTCTTTAGCGTTTTTCTTGTTTATGTTTAGATTTGCCATAGTGTTTTGCCTCAAGGTCATAGTGTCTTTTGTATTTTGTTTTGTTTTATTAAACTGGAAAATTCTGCACTTGCATCCGTCTCAACCTCGATTACGTGACATCCTGACACTGTATTTATTTGTTATTTGTGTATATTTTATAAGTCAGCCGAGCACGACGTTTGAACTCAGGCCATATTTAATAGCCATATTTAAAATCATTCCACATTGCCATATAACTTCTATTGACCCCTATGCTCATTTAATTGGTGTTATCACAGTGTTGCTACAGTTCATACTTATGCAAATTTCATCCGTAATGCACCTGGAGTATTACAAAAAGCCTGATTACTGCAGTGAGTTTAATCGTTAATAGAGATAGAGAACAACAGCATTGTGACCAATCAGCAGATCTTGTGAACACCTGCATTCATGCACAAACAGCAGCAGGCTATGCTCACAAAATAGCAAAGGGAGACATATGTGTTTAGTCAGTGAGCATAAAATGTGTCTTAAGGCAATCCTTCTCATTACATTTCCCAAGAAACCACAGCCTGTGCGATTTTATTCTGTTTCAGAAACCATAACCAGGTATTAAGCATTCTAAAGCGGTTTATTACCTGACTTCTGTGTGTTTGGAGATGGGACAGAATATAAATGTGGACTGAGGTCAGGGAACACTCCTGAACTGTTCCTTTTGTGTATCTTTTCATTAAAAGTCTAAGCTTTATGAAGGAGGCATACCTCTACATAAAACATTTTATCAAGCCTGCCACAGTTACAGCTAATTAGAGTTGCAGATTAATATGCTAGTAATTGTGCAGTCCACATGTTCTAGTTTGGAGTTAATTCAGTGCCTTTTGCAATACCTATGTCTTTGAGCTTCAGGTCTAGAGAAATAAAACAATAAATCTCTGTTTTGCCATAAACATATAGAGTTTAATTCTCTGTTTTGAGTAATGCCCATTAGAAAATCTCCTTTTCTTCCTTCTCTGCTATGTATAAGGTCATAGAAATATTGTAACCAATGAGGATATGTGGCATTATATTCAGTCAGTGCAAAGGTTTCCTGTCAAACTCAAAGACATAGCTGTTGTATATCTTTGTGTACACTATTAATTAATTGATGATAATCAGCATGGAAACTGAGTGTGCACAACGTCTTAGACATAATTAATTAACCAAGCTCAGACGCCAAGGGAAAGGACTATAATTAAGTATAATTGTTGGGTTGGTTTTTAAAAAGTGCATACTTATGCAGATGTGCATATTAAAGAATGTACAATGGTGGAGGGAACAGACTTAGAGAAAAAAAACATGAGACCAAGATGGCCAACAAGAAAGCAAGAGAGGGAGAAATGGAAGTGTTTCTGTTGTCGCTCTCATTTTTGCAAATAGGTTTTCTGCTTAGTGAAAGTAACAGTCTTTGTAATTGAGGTGTATTCTTAATTTATATGGATCAACACACCTCACTAGACCATGATGGTTTTTCATCATGACAACTCTTACCCAACTGTCATTGAGCTGGCTACTGGTTAACAGCAATTTGATGTGGCGAGACATGATGTGATTTGTGTGCATGTGTGCATGTGTGCGTGCGTGTGTGTGTGTGTGTGTGTGTGTGTGAGTGAGTGAGAGAGAGAGAGAGACAGAGAGCGAGAGAGAGAAATGGTGACACTTCCATTTAAATCCAGTAGATTCTGGAGTCTGGAGTTTTCACAGATACCTTGCAACCCACCATATCTGGGTAATCTACCTTTACACCTGTGTGTGTGTGTGTGTGTGTGTGTGTGTGTGTGTGTGTGTGTGTGCCTGCATGTCATACAGTGGACCTTTTCTTTCCGTTTCATTAAATTGCCCATGCTCTGTTGAGTTGCACTTGTCTAAGATGATTCCATACTAATAAAGACTAATGCATCCATCTAACTGATGATAATTATGTTATTAAAATGCAAATGCTTAATTTTCATTAATTGTAATACATCACATATAATCAGTCACAACAGCTTGTTCTGCTGTCAGAACCTTAAAATGGCTTAATGGTTACAAAAGTAAAATAACCAATCTTTTGCAAGCTTATGTTAATGTTTATCTAGACAAATGTGCATTGTAAATGCAGTACATGAGTAGTACTGTACTACAATCAATTTGGTTAATGTATGCATCAGGAATGGAAAAGATAAATATTAAATACTCTCTAATATGCATCACATAATATTCTGGAGTATACATGGAGTACTCTGCAGGTTCAAAATGTTGGTTCAGCAAATGCAACCAAAAATGGTAACATGCTTCATTCAAAACCAACAAATAGAAACATTTGACAACACAAAAAGAATTAATTCCAATTTTTATTTGTGACCATTCCTTGTAATTTACTTGTTTTAGGGTAATTATATAATCAAGGCCAAGTCTCTGCACTCCCTACATCACACAAGCTACTGGGAAGTACACTATACTACAAAAAATTTTTGAGACTTTTGAGTGTTGATGCCTCTTTGAGTATTTAGTGAGTCTCCCTAGATTCATTCACACAAGGTCAGGTTTCTGAAAGCATAAGATCTGAAAGAAAACACAGTGCTTTTTGTGTCTAACACACTCACACAGAGAAGGCATGCAGAGAACCTGGTCAATGTTGAGGCTCATCCAGGGCCATCAATCAATAAACCATAGATCAAAACACCACATATCAGACCTTTTGTTCCAAAATCATGTTTAATTTCTTGTCACCATTATACTCTTTACCTGTCTGCTACTGCAATAACTTCTATGCCCATATATGGTATAAGCTAATCTTCTGAATACTATATCATATGTTATGTTTACATTCACAGCATATATTGTTATTCTTTTTGCACTACATGTTATATCTGACATTTCTACACTAGAACTGTATACTGGTCTCAGCGCTACACTGTACTTACTGTGCCCATTGTCCTGTTTAAGTAGTTACTGTACTGTCTTGTGTTTGCACACATTTGCACATGCACTTTATGTAGAAATGTATAGGTCTTATTTAGTTCTGTGTCGTCTCATGTGGTTAGTGTGTTGTTTTATGTAGCACAATGGTCCTGGAGGAATGTTGTTTCATTTCACTGTGTACTGTAACAGCCGTCCGTATATGCTTGAAAATTAAAGCCACTTGACTTGATCTAAAATAGAAACACAATCTAACTGTGTTCAGAATGCTATAGGCACACACAGAAGGGTTTTTCTGGACATGTAGTTCAGTAATTATGTCCAAGGGTAGAGTGGCAATTTATTGTTAAATTGAGGAAATTATTAAATTGTTATGCTGTTTTAAAATCAAAATTACATGAACATGAGCAAATAGATTTGTTCTTCAAGCCTGATCAGGGTCATGGTGGATCCAGAACCAATCCCAGTGGACATGAGGCAGGACTACACACAGTCTTGTGAGTAACCAATGCTGAGCTGTTTCTACTTTATAGTAACACTTAGTAGCCAAGCAGCTATGCAAGAACAATTAGTAATTACTGAAGTGTTACTCTGTTGTTGTTCAGTAGTAATTGAAGGTGTGGACCAGTATTGTAAAGTAAAACTCATGTAATGTGTAAACTCATTACTAGGTAATGATGATGTGGAACAGAATCACACACAGTAATTCATTACTAATTTGTATTATTTAAAAAAAATTTTTACAAAGTTGAAAATATGTTATTAATAAAGAATTTGTTACTGATTGCTACATTACAGCCTGGTTATACAGCCTGGTTGTCCATTTCTCTCCTTAGACCTTGACTGGCTAAATAAAAACAATGCTCTGACTCTGTGCTCCTATGAGGAAACCTATAAAAACTCATATAAACATTTACATTTTAGACGCAGAAGTGTTGGAACAGATTGAGGTATATTTGATAGTAGATCTCCAGGAGAAAGGTAAAGCTTGCTATTGGTATTCAGTGTTGATGTGATTAGTAATTAATCCGTAGTTATTATAAAAGATCCATAGTTCGCTAATATGTGAGATATTTAAGACTCAGTTAATTACTGCTTAATTAATAGTCAACTCCTACTCACATACTGTGTAATTAATTACGTAATTAATGAGTAGTTCTTACTATTTTAGCAGAATAGTTAGTACATTAGTTAGTGATTTTCTCTTGCAGACTTACTGCACTACTGACGTTAGTGTGTGTGTGTGTGTGTGTGTGTGTGTGTGTGTGTACATCTACTTTTGTGACTTGGTTAATATTGTGTGTATTTGCATTGCTTCTGTCAGCCCAAAGCAGATATTTAAAATGCAACCTCAGTTATTTCATTTCCAAAATGACTCTCATTGTTGTGTTCAGCACAGCTGCATGCTTTTGCTCTGACTAATTGCAACCTACACACCGAGTGACATCATAATTCCATTCCTCCAATTTTACATCTGCTTATGAAGGCAGGGAATGACTTTGTAAAATAAGGTGCTAATGCTTGAGTGTTAAATATTTAGAGTGCTCTTAAACTAAGTGCCAAGCTGCTGCAGCAAAGGGAAATAAGGGAGTCAAACTACACTGAAGCAACAGAAATCATTCCCTTTTCAAAGCTCATCAGTAATTAGGAGGCATAATACATTTGCTAGGATCCATTTGAAGAAGATTCAGCATGCAGTATAATTGAGGTAATTCAACAACCCATTTTCAAATTAAATTTGTTCCTTTCCTGTGAGTGAAACATTACTCACATACAGAGTGAGGTCTGCGTTTAAGTAAGTTTACCTTGCGGCTTGAATCATTGTATAGAACTTATATTAGATTTACAAGAGCTCAAGAAACAAGTGATAGCCCTATATCAAAGCATTATTTTTAATCAAATGATTCTCTATCTGCCACATTTAGAAACTCACTTTGCTTTCAGCATGGGTGAAATATAAATGTCTACGTAATGTTTTTTTTATGTATGGTTTACAAAAGATTAGCACATTTCTTCAGCACACATGATGTTACTAATCTACAAATATGTCTGATCATACTGGTAATGGTTTGATCATACTGGTAATTGATCTGGGGGTAAGATTTACCCACAAACACTTAAGGAACCAGTCTTCCAAATATATATTATGTATAATATTGTATAAGCTTAATGTCCAGGAAACTTGCACAAAGTGGATGAAAACATGTTTTATTCCACATTGCACTAATTCCACATCCTTAGACATTCATTCTTTAATCTTAAAAACGAATGATCAGTTATCTACCCTGTCTTATATTAGACATTTGGCATTATGGGTTAATGGACAAACACACCCCTGAGCAAGGGATCCCTCTTCCTAGTTATCTTCTTATTTAAAAGACAAATCATGCAGCCTTCCTCTCCATTCTTGTTCCCTAATCTCCGATATGGTCCTCTAGAAAGCAATTAACAGCCTTGCCCATTAATTGCATGTGGAAATGTTGCAGCTTTATGCTGTGTAGAGCAAGCGAGGAGCAAAATCAGTCACTTTAATCAAGTTTTACCAACTAGTGCAGCAGTCATGATTTCACCAGAGATTCATATACAGACATCTCCTCCTCCTCTTCCTTGTACGACCCACTAACTGTCCTGAAGAAAATGAGAGTATTCGTCAGTGTTCCCATGAGGAAGGGACAACAGTGGAGATGAAGCAGCCTCCTATGCAGCCAACTGAGTTGACCAGGTCCCTTGTCACTCTAATTAGTTTTGTTTCACCGCCACAGCCCTGTACAGCAGCTCTTTATTACAGCAGTCACTCCAGGAGGAGCAAAACTGCACAATCTATACTAAAAAGATCTACACAAAAACACACAGTTGGCAAAGAGATGGGGTTGAAATGAAGGGGTGGATTTTGAGGGAAGCACTAGGGATAGTAGAGGTTAAGAGTGATGAACTGAATGGAGAAAAAAATAAGTAATGAGTTATTGAAAGACATAGGTATGGAGTTATAGAGACATGCGAAGAGTGGAGAAACAGATGGGGAAAGTAAGAAACAAAAGAAGACAGAAAAACAGACAGGACGGGGGTTTTGAATAACTCATTGATCTTTCTCACATCACAAACTGTGAAAAGTAAACAAGCCGTCTCTCTCTCTTTCTCTTTTTCTGCCCTTTCTTTACATAAAAACTACAAACGGTCACATTTGTGCCTCAATTAAAACTGTTTCCCATTTGCTGACAACAGAATCTATTAAACTATCACACTTCACACCATTTACCAATAGCAAAATATTGAAAAAGTCAAATATAGAGGCAATATTTAAATGATTTGTCAGCTGCATTCATTACTCTATTTGCCCTAGGCTTACACACAGTGAGTAACTCAAATGCTTTGATAATGTTGTTAGAAGACAGAAAAATGAAATACATGGGAAGTCAGGAAGGAAGGATGGATTATGATCTCAGTTAATAAATTCTGATGTGTTTTTTTAGACTGCCATTTTTAGTGTCACTTTTAATGCAGTGCAGAGACACTAAGTGACTGCATATTGCAAAAGTATGAGATGTTTATAAGACCTCATTTTACATTCCAATTACAGTAGTGCAAAAATTATAAAAGTTAAATTTTTCTTAACAAAAACAACTTTGAATATTCGTCTTAGATAAGTTAAATATAACTTCAATGGTATCAGACGCCAGTAAATACACTGACTATGTAACCATGCTAATCAACCACTTTGAAACACTCTACAGAAATGTCAAACACGTTCCAATGTCTAATCACATTCATATGTGTTCCTGGTACAATCATATACACAAATAATTCTGCATAGATGGAAATTTACACTATGACAGGCTGAAACATTTTGTCCTTTTATGAAGGCCAGAATTTGGCAATCATGTGGTCTTGGCATCAAAACAGATATGATGTGCTGATATCATGCATAAAGTTAAAAAATATAAAGACATACTGTGACCAGAAATGAATAAGTATTGAGCTTTGAGTAGTGTGTGTAAACACACCTATTTAATCACCAACTGATGAAGGACAAATGTGAACACAACTCTCTGAAGAGAAAATATTTGGCAGTCTTTCTTCAACTGTATGACAGATTTAATATCACTAATAGTTATATTTGAAAGCATTAGTAGAAGGCTCTAACCACTGGCATTCAGGTGCTGCACATGGTTGTATTTTCTCTTCCTTTATAATCCTAACTCAAATCATGGAGGGTTTGATATTTAATGAGTGTCATATTTTAAGTCATATGTTGGTGGTTTTTACACGAATACACTATTGCAGAAGCATCTGTCTGTCTGTATGTGAAACTGTAAGCACCAATAGACCAACAAACTATGACAATGTCAAATTCATAACAATTTGCTTGTGTGAATAAAAAGATATAATAAAAAGATTAGGTGTTAGGTGTTGGGCTAGCATTTGTAGCTTTTCAGACTTGCCAATCTTTATGCATATTACATAAGAGCTCCACATTTTAACATCATGGCATATTGGTGCGGGTTATTACTCAAAAATATGCCAAAAGAGCAGTCGTCTTTCTCCCCCAGAAAAACGACAGATGAGTCAATGGACAATCTGAAATGATTAATAGATGCATCTGTGTTTTGAACCTTCTGGTACTTATGCTGCATTTGGCTTACCTTGGAAGTGGGAAGTCAGAACTACATCATTTTCGACCTTGGTGCATTTAAGCTACAAATTGGGAAGAAAAAACAAGGACACCTCCATTGTTTGGCTTTGTTATCAACAAGCTAGCCAGCTAACTGTGATGAGTGATGTATCTCCACCTCCTCAAAACTAATACTCCTCCCCCTAATCTCCTCCTCAAAGCAAATACTTGAATATACTGCATAACCTATTTAAAAGTTCTACTTTGTTTTCTGTTCATGCTGTGAGCAGCCATGTTGATTTGATGTCACTTGCTGAGTTCAGGCTTGAGGAGACCATCTTATGTTCCCAAGTAGGAATTCCAAGTTGAGGGTGTGTTTTCTTTGGTTTTTCTTATTACATTAGTTATGACCATCTCACATTAGTAATGTTTTGGCCAGTGCTCTCATCTCATCTCCATTTTCTTGCTTGAAAGATGCACTGATGCGGTGCCCTCACATTCTGTCATGGGAAATATTACTGTATTGTCAAAAATATAGGGACACCTGACTATCAAAACTATACAGTGCATCTGGAAAGTATTCATAGCGCTTCACTTTTTCCACATTTTATTATGTTACAGCCTTATTCCAAAATGGATTAAATTAATTATTTCCCTCAAAATTCTACAAACAATACCCCATAATGACAACATGAAAGAAGTTTGTTTGAAATCTTTGCAAATTTATTAAAATTAAAAAAACAAAACAAGCACAAAATTAGAGACAACAATTGGCGACCCAGATGGGACTGGGTTTAGGCCCATAGTCTGATCTCCTTTCTTGGGACTTCACCACTCCATAGGCAACAGGCATAGGTAAAGGTATAGGGAAAAGGTACAGCAGACACCTGTTTATTCAAAGCTCTGCCTTAGTTACTCTGCTGCCTGGAGAGGAAAGCCCCAGAGAGGGAGGGAGGACGGAGTTGGCCTCCAAAAAGAACCTGGATGAATGATTGGGTGTTTAAAAATTGAAGTGAGCCAAAAGGGAGTATGAAAAGTAAGAGAAAACTGGGGAAGTAATGGTGGAAACTATTTAAGTTATTGTGTTTATGGAATTGTGTATGTGTATTTAACAAGTTGATAAAGGAATGTAATACCCCCAGGAGATGTGGGGCTGCTTAGGAAACAGGTGGAAGTGAGGCCTCATGCCCCAGATATCACCCACGAGAGGTGGTGGCTGCTTGGTGGGGACCCTTAATACCACTGAGAGATTCAGGTCTGCATAGAGAGGGGATAAAATCCTGGGCCCAGGTCCGGGTCGGCATGCCCGGTGTGTGAATAAGTCCATGTGGGACTTCTAAAGAAGTGCGTGAGTGATAGTGTGTGTGTGTGCGTGCGCAAAAGGATAGGCGAGTGTGTGTGTGTGTGTGTGACTTTATAAATAGTAACAGAGTGTGAGCGGCTGTGTGTATGTGTGAGAAAGAGGAAATGAACCCATTCATGAAGAAAGAGCAGAGTTGAACTGAATTGAATTGTAAACTGATAATAGGATAACTGTATAAATAACAAGTGATAATAGAATAATTGCATAAGGAATAACTGACAATAAAATAACTGTATTAATAAACAAATGATAATAATATAGTTGTGTAAGAAATAACGGATAATGAAATAACTGCATAGGTAATAAACTGTATAAGTAATAAATATAAACTGTGAGCCCATAGGAAAAGCTGGGCTGAGGAGAAGAGGGGAGAGGAAACCCATAAAATACCCAGTACCACGCTACGGGAAGACTAACAGGCCGTGTCCGGTTTGTACAAAAAAACGGACAGGTAAGGGGAAAAGCATTTGGTTGTGAAAATATATATAAACTAGAAAGAAAGACACACCCAAAAATAAAGGAGTGTTCTCTTATTTATAAGGGGCTGGGGATTTTTGAGATACGGCCTGGGAGAAGTTGACAAAAAACCACACGCATAAACATATTTGTACAAGGGTAAGATGGCAGCTGGAAAAGCGGAAGTAAATCCAATAGAGATTATTATTGAAAAGCACAAAGAAAATAGAAAAGACATTAAACATTATTGCAAAGATGGAGGAAAAAAACGAGTGGGGTGTTGAAATGGCCCGAGGTGGGGACGTTTGTTGAGCAACTATGTATGAAATAAAGGAAAGACGTGTAGTGGGAGATGAGCAAAAAAGAGGGAAGAAGCCATAGACAAAGCTAGGGGAAAAAAATTAAAAATAATATATAAAGAAATAAAGAAAGAAGGAGTGAAATGGTTTGAATGAGAGGGAAGAGAAAGAGGAGCAGGAGAAAGAACAAGCAGAAAAGGCAAAGGAAGTGAATAATGACAAAGTTAAAGTATGGCAAGAGAAAGGAAAAGAAAATGAGATAAAGGGAACCGCGATGTGGGAAGAAATGGAGCAGGGACAGATGGTGGACATTAAAATAATGGACATAGTGAGCGGCCCACAAGGAGTAGCCGCCATGATAAAACTCCGAGACAGAATCAAGAACTGGTATCAGGGAGAAATCATGGCTCCCCATGTCATTCTCATGGTTGCAGAAAACTTTGAACCAAAAGACCTAGGGCCGATGGTAAGACAGGCAAGGGAGGTTAGGGAATGGAAACCGACTGAAAATCCATACATGCATAGATCCACAGATGGGCAATTTATACGCATCTCTGTGGTAGCAGTCGACCCCACGGTAGCAACTAGTGTTAGTTTATATTTAGAGCTAGGTGGTAAAGGTTATCAGATGGCAATGGTAGAGACAAAAAGAGAGACAGGAAGGTGAGGAACTTCTAGAGACAGTACCCGTTGGTTAAGTCAGGGATGGTTAAGTCAGCAGGCTTGGTAAAAATAAAAGTTAAGGAACATGTGAGGCTGCCGTGTCAGAGACAGTACCCGCTAACAGTGCAGGCTAGAGAAGGAATAAAGCCAACGATATATGGTATGATAGAGGCCAGAGTACTAGTCCCCACCAAAAGCTAGTGCAACACACCCATTTTCCCCGTAAGAAAACCAGATTCGGATAAATGAAGGTTAGGTACACGATTTAAGGGCTGTGAATCAAGTAGTCGTGCTGGAAACACCTGTTGTGTCCAACCCACACACCCTTCTGTCTAACATACCGGAAGAGACTAAACACGGTAATAGACCTATGCTCTGCTTTTTTTCAGTGTACCCCTCGACACTCGGTCTACTCGATTCTCAGTATCTGTTTGCGTTTACGTATGAAGGGCAACAATATACATACACTAGACTCCCACAGGGATACTGTGAGAGCCTGTCAATATTTAATCAGGTACTAGCTCGAGATCTCCGAGCCCTGGAATATCAAAGTACCGTGTTGTAATATGTCATGATCTTTTGATCTGTAGTCCGTCCAAAGAGCAGTGTCAGCAAGATTCATTGAAAATCCTAACGATGCTTGCCGAAATTGGGCAAAAGGTAAGCAAAGGGAAATTGCAGTCTTGCAGACAAAAAGTGGAATATTTGGGTAGCATATTGGAAGGGGAAGCCGTACAATTACACCAAAACATGTGGAAGCTATAAGTAGAGCACCACAACCACAGACGGTAAAACAAATGATGGCCTTTTGGGTATGGCAGGATTTAGTAGGCCTTGGGTATGTAAGTTCGCTTTAAGGGTTCGACCGTTAAGGGACATGATAAAAGCAGTTGATCAATCACAACCAAATGCTTCCCTTGTCTGGACTCCTGAGGCATTGGCAGCCTTCTCTGATATTAAAGGCACCTTAATAACTGCGCCTGTATTGGCTAACCCAGATTTTAGCAAACCTTTTCAGACCATACTAACAGAACAGAAACAATCTGAAAGATCCGTAAAGAGTGGTGGTTGCCGTATCTGGCCAGTGCGGTGGCCCACACTCTCAGTAACTGTGAAACGTGCATTTGGAATAATGTCCGGAAAAGATATTAGAATGTCTTGTGGTGGCCCTCAGTGGTCTCATTCTCATCCTGGCCCTTATTGTGGTGAGGCATCACCGCCTCATAGGGGGGAGGAGTTTTGGCAGTTTTGTCACTTTGAAGTCATGTCTGAAATCATAGTGGGGGAAAGTGTACTGCAAGAGGTTTATGTCCACACAATGAAACTTAGCTGATAAGGAAATACCCCTAATATACTTTGCCGGTTGTAGGGAATTGGGAGTATATGGGCACCATTTTAAACACAGCTGTGAAGTTGCTGATACTGTTGAGCTGCTGGACAGTTTCTCTCACATTTTCTTTGCTTCTTACGTCTTCTCTTTCTCTTGGTCTCTCTATCTTTGTCTCGCTCTCTCTCTCTCTCTCTCTCTCTCTCTCTCTCTCTCACTCACACACACACACACACACACACACACACACACACAGTAAATACACAAGAGCAAATGTCCCCTCCTTTCTGTAATTATAAATCCTTTATCACAGTGTGAGTTCATAAAGCTTTGTGCAATGTGACATCAATACAAAAGCCCAACAAATGCTTGCGCTCATTGTGAATCAACAATTAATTGCCAGACTCCATGGTTACCATGGTAATTAAGGGTTTTAGATTAGAGAATGGATTATGGTGGAATTATTGGGTGATTATGATGGATAGTCACAAGCAGTCAAAACCATTTTTTTAGGGTCCACATCAATTTATTTAAATCAAGTTTACTTGTAGAATAACACAACATCTCAAAACACTGTGGTTCAGTTTCTGAGTATCACAAATTCTGTACAGAAATGTAATGAAAATTTAGGAAATTACCAACATAAAGGTGGAAATAATAAATATACTATAACACTCATGACATCTGTCCCAAACATGTGTCTCCATCATCTTCAGGATTATTCTGCTACAACTGTAATAATGTCTAGTCTTATTATATTTGGTTCATTATAATCATTTCATATGCATTTTAATTTGCTCATGCATTTTCCAAAACCCTTAAAATATCTTTGAGCTATGGCTTTCCATTTTTGTAATAGGATAAGAGCAGAAAAGTGCTCATCCTATTCCAGCTCATTTTCAGCACTCTTTAGACAGATGAAGTAGTGCAGATATACTGCACTATAAGGATACTCACACCATAACCCATTACCTCCAGAATGGAGCCTCAGATCATGTAATGGATCAATCTGAATCCATTCCTCATCATTTTCTTCCTCTTTCAGAACTGTTATGGTGAAAATAGGTGAGTCAGTCTTATTCTCTGTAGACTGGGGTTAACTGCTCTCCTTCTACTCAGACTCTTTACAAATCAGCGCAAGATCATTATTTAAAACTAAAATGAAAAATGTGATGTATCATTATGATATGTTTTTAATTTTTTTTTGTTTGAAAATTTTATCTAATTACTTTATTTCTTTCTAATAAAAAATACAAATTTGTAAATATATAAATGTGTAACTGAATAAGGGTTAAAACACTTATATATCAGATTTTTTCCACTTAAAAAAATCACATGCAAGTGAAATTAGTGAATAAAAAAACTGAGTATTTAGAAGAAACATGCACTAACCACTAAGCCAAAAATTATACATTTTTAAGTTTATTTCCATTAAAAGAAATACTAGACAGATACCAAGAGACATGTCCACTTATGATGATAATATGTTGATTCAAACTGAGTGAGACTGTCTCTTCCCTAGGCATAAGAGCCCCTTTACAAGTTAACAATGTAGACCATAGATGGGCAAGTGGCAGCCATTGGGCCATATACAGCCCACACTTTCATTCTGTGTGGCTCAGTCAATATTCTTGATTTCAAGATTAGTCATTGATTGTTTTCAGGGTATGTTATTAATATGTTGATGTCATATGTAACCCCATGCAGTTGTGATTTACCCTTCTATATTAGCTACCCCAAATTGTAATGAAAAATTTGAAAAATCGACAGTGAGAACTGCATATTTCATTCAAAATGGGAGATAGATTATCTGTTTGCGGAATTCGAGACCAAACCAATTTGTTCAGAGACAAAAATTTTACTTAAATAGCTATCAAACCATTACCCACAAAGATAAACATGACAGGTACACTGGAGTTTAAAGAGCTGCTATCATCACTGAATTAAAAGGGGAAATTCATTGATAGCAGTGACATTTTATTAAAACCACAATTGTGCTGGAGTCATGACCACAGTTTTCCTATGCTGTTTACTTTAAGCTTGTTAAATCTAAAAAAAAAAAAAAAAAAAAACTGAAGATGAAACATGGCATGTCATTGTCCCACTGTACAGTGACAGAATTTTTGACATTCAGAATCACACCCAAACAAGCCATAAATGACAGCAAATACATTTTGCACACACATGATGAAAGTGTAGATGTGATGGATGTTATTCAACTCCTCATACTCAACTCCTCATTTCATAAGAACAATTAATAGCTCATTTGAGGCTTGCAAAGAGCTGGTAAAATCAGTCTCTTTGCATAAAACCACAAAGGAATATTTTCCAAGTAATAAAAATCATGGCAAATGAGCATATGGGCTTTCCTAAACATTCAGCTGTTGTTACAATGGAGCATCAGTAACGCTAGAAAGAGCCAAAGAGTTTTCGGGTCTTGTGTGATGTTGGCTACCCAATACTGCACTGTACTATACACAATTAAAATTATATTAATTATTAATACAATTATTAGTTATACTATTATTAGATATATCATTAGTCAGATACATTTTATTTTCTTTTTACAAAAGGCCCTTTCTGCAAAGATCCTTCACTTCAGCCATTTTATAGTGACAAAGATTGATATTTGAGGTGGAAACTCATTTGAGGAGGAAACAGGTCTCTCAAATAAAAGAAGATTGCAGTCTTTTTGGAAGACGTTAACTGTGCTTATTTAGATTTACTGATTAAAAGAAAGTCAAGTGGATGAGCCTAATGAAGTGTATGAAGATTTATTTGTACTTTGAGCTGAGAGCCCAGTGTCCTTAGAGGACAAATGAAATATGAGGGGGAATGCTAAAATTCCTGTAATCGTAAAAAACATTATAATAAATAAATAAATAAAAACTAGTGTTATAAAACTGACAGCATTTCTCATTTAACCCCCTTCAAAATACTCTCTTTGTGACATGACACACTTGTCCCATTCCTGTGAACATTTCCTGTAGTCATTTTTTGTCATCATGTCTAGAGCCTCCTGCATTTCTTTCTGGATTTATTCCATGGTGGTGAATCTTTTCCCCTTCAAACTCAATTTTGGGAACAAAAAGAAGTTGCAAGGAGAGAGATCCGGCAAATACAGTGGATATGAAGCGATAAGCACATTGTTTCTTGTTAAAAACTCCTTGGTTGACAACACAGTGTGTGCAGGTGCATTGTTTGTTGTGGTACAAGATTCACTTCTCCTGACATTTTTTCCTGATGCTTTCCCCATGACTCCTAAACACTTCAAAGTAAAATCACTTAGATGCCATTAGGTGCGCCCACCGAGTACACACGACACGTTCAAATTCCGCACTTAAGCTGCTCCATAATAACTGTATATAGGCTACTTGGACATGAGAAGCATTAAAGCACAACATAATTTTTAGGAGTTTATTTATTTATTTGTTTAGACTCGTTAATGGGTTAATCTGTTTCTATGTATTGATATTTATTGCTCCATTTAACTATATACAGTCTATAGTTTAATCCATTATCCGAATGAAATAGTAAATCGTTATATATTGGTATTAATTGTGGGTAATTACAGGCTGCAAACAGCTGTGAAGTAATTTCACACATTCATAAACCTATTAATAGACTACATAATGATATAAATGAGCTAGAGTATGCTGCATTGTCCATGGCAAAATGGCAATTTTGGTATTGCTAGAAGACCACACCAACCAAACAATAAGGGAGAATGTGTATTCAGACACCACAACGATTTCCTTGCCATGATGACAGACTAATGAGCAAATTTAAATTTCCAAGAGCCATTCTCTTGGAACTATGTGCTGAGTTGGTCCCAGGTTTAGAGACATCAACGTGCAACACCTGTCCACATACAGTTCTTAACAACCTTTGAATGGATGGGGGATGTCCAAGTCATCCTTAAGTGCTATCCTGTCAGCCATATTGGTTGGCATAGTTAAACTGACAAGTTGGTACATTAGAGTTTGTTACAAGGCAGGTAAGCAGGCCAACAGCAAAGTGCAATTTGCTGCTAACGTAATCAGAGCAAATGACTATCATGTTGCTATAGGGGCACCTAGTCAGAATGTCATCAATCAAAAGCAATTTAATTCTTTTAATGAATAAGTCATTTTTATTCCCAAACCCACATAGAGCAGAGAAGAGACAATGCAATGATTCACACTCTCATGCCATTCTGCTTAAAGTGCAATGGCATTGTCTAGATGTGTCAGGTGGGACATTGCTTCAGGTGGGAGACTGCTGTTCCAACGAGAAAAAAACTGCCAGATTGTCAGAGCATGTACTGTGCTCCACAATGTGGCACTGCAGAATGGGCACTAAGTCCTCATCTCCCCTAACCAACAACTTAATTAACCGATTCACATCTCTACCCACCAGACAAGCATGTCTTCACAGAGACTGTGTGAGGATGTCATGCATCAATTGTGAATAGCTGAGACCAATGCAAAGATATATTTTTACCAAGCTTTTTTTAATGTCAATCATATTTCAGCATAATACATTTCATTTCCTCTAGTTTATTTACCAACATCCTATTTGCATTCCCCAACATTCCTTTTGCTTTTCTCTCTGGCATTGTCAATGCTACCTAACTCAAAAATGAATGGGACACCCCACAATTAAATATGTATGAGGTCATTGCATTGATTATTTATGGATATTTGTGAGTGGTACAAACTGTTCAAATGTTGAAAATGACACAGGGCCTCATTTATAAATTTCTTTATAAATGAGTGTGTAAAGTGTGTGTAAATGTTTTTGTAAGCCAATCTGAACAAAAAATTCCTGCCAAATTTCCAAAAATTTTCTTTGTACTTACAGGCATATGTTGATGAATGTCTTGTAAAGTCCAAGGCATGTGCACACCACTCATTTTCATTTAGTGATGTGATATGATGACTTACAGTGTATATAAACAGTTTATAAAACCCAATTTCAATTTAAGGGTTTTTTTATATAAAAATAATAATAATAATAAACCAATATAAATAAGCTCATATCACTTTCAGAGTCTCCTTATACCTATTCACACAAACTCAGGAGCTCTTTTAGGATGAAATAACAGGACTGTCATGAATACCAAATTTCTTGTGTAAATGCTCCTACGAACAATTTAAAGTTAACAATTAGCTATTTAACTATTCAGTCTATTGTGTGCCATAAGGGAAGGCCACAAGTTTCTCATTAAGACAAAGAGCCACTTTTAAGAGAGACTGATCATTAATTTCTGTCAGTAGAGAGTTGGGACTCCACTTTTAGAGGAATGTTGCTTAACTTAGTGTTGAGATTTAATTAAACTTGCCTGCAATTGATTGTATTCAAGGCACTCCAGTGCACAATGAGTTTTCTGTTCAGAGTATTTCTTAAAGGTTTCAACTGAGAACATCTCATTTTCTGTTTACTGTTAAGTAGCACTACTGCATGTCAATTACTTTTGAAAAAAATTATAAATTATATAAAATTATAAATTATAAACTATTAATATTAATATTTAGTGTAACTTAGTAAAATTAGTGAATCTAATATTTAGTTAATTTTGTGTGTGACAGTGTGTGGATCTGGCCCACTTATAGTAAGGATGAAAATCCATTGGCCTTCCTTACCCTCAAGTTGACTACCCATGAGATACTGTATGCCTATGTGTAAGTAAGTAAGTAAGTAAGTTTTATTTATATAGCACATTTAAACACAGCAAAGCTAACCAAAGTGCTGAACAAAGTAAGAAAAAGTCAAATAGAAAAACAGAATAAAACCAAAGAAAATCAACAATAAATAATACTAAAATTAGATTCAAATGCCTGGGAGAAAAGATACGCTTTCAGCTTCTTTTTAAAAAATATAATAGAAGGTGCAAGGTGGATGTCCAGTGGCAATTGATTCCATAAACAAGGGGCAGCGACTGAAAAAGCTCTATCACCTGTAGTTTTTATATGGGATCGAGGGACATACAAAAGAATCCTATCAGAAGATCTTAAAAAGCTGCTAGATAAATGTAGAATAAGAAGATCTTTGAGATAAGAAGGAGCTTGATTATTAAGAGCTTTAAAAACAAATAACAGATCCTAGAAACTGGATCCTAAAATGGACCGGGAGTCAGTGGAGCGATGCTAACATTGGGGTGACATGATCATATTTCTTTGCCCTGGTCAACAGCCTTGCAGCTGCATTCTGAACCATCTGGAGACGAGCAAGAGATGCCTGAGGAAGACCCAAGTACAATGAATTACAATAATCTAAACGCGATGTGATAAATACACGAATAACCTTCTCCAAATCTTGGAAAGACAAAATTGTTTTAAGTTTAGAAATAATCCGTAATTGATAAAAACTATTCTTAACAACCGAAATAATTTGCTTGGTTAAGAATAATTCTGAATCCAGGATGATGCCAAGGTTCCTAGCCTGGGAAGAAATTGAGGGGAAATGATTGCCAAGCTCATTAATGAGACCATCTCTCAATCTCGGGGGACCAAAAATAATTATTTCAGTTTTTGTCCTCATTAAGTTGGAGAATGGTATTTGTTAACCATTTCTTAATATCGTGAAGGCAGTCCAACAATGGTTGAATGGAATCAGCAACTTTCAACAATATATACAACTGGGTATCATCAGCATATAAATGAAAGAGACATTGTGCCCCCTAATAATATTCCCCAGCAGACGCATACATAAGTTAAAAAGAAGTTGGCCCAGAACGGAGCCCTGAGGTACACTGCTAATAGTAGGAGCCGAAGATGAGGAGAACTTAAACAACACTACAGAAAAGGACCTGTCTTTAAGATATTAACTGAACCATTGTAAGGCAGTACCATTCATACCAATCAAATGCAGCTGTAAGATCTAATAGCATCAAAACAGCATTTTTACCAGCATCAACCGCAAGTAAAATGTCATTGGACACTTTTAACAAAGTAGAATCTGTGCTATGATAAGCAGTGAAACCAGATTGGAAAGGTTACAATAACTTAGCTGAATTTAAAAACAGGATCAATTGTGACTGCACAACTTTCTTTAACAGCTTTGACAAGAAAGATAGCTTAGAGACAGGCCGATAATTATTAAAGCAGCCTTCATCCAAACCCTGTTTCTTAAGCAAAGGTTGAACAACAGCATGCTTAAAACAATTCGGGACTACCCCAGCATCCAAAGATGAATTTATCAACACTTGGATACTGGGGCCAATTACAGAAAAAGTTGCTTTTATAATCTCAGAGGGAACAACATCAGGTGAGGTGGAAGTTATTTTCATCTGGTTAACCAGATCACACAGTTCCTTTAAAGAAACATGTTGAAAATAATAAAAGGAAACCGGTATAGCCAGCGGATTCAACAGGTCTGAAAACTGTGAAGTAAAGGAAGAATGAATGGCTATCACTTTATCAGCAAAAAACATTAAAAATCTCTCACAAAGTTCAGCCTAGGATTCCCCACGGAATTGGCAACTCGGATTAATTATTGAACTAATCCTGGTGAATACAATCTTAGGTCTATGACAGTGTGTAGTAATTAAATCAGAAAAATACCTTGACCTAGCTGACTTTGCTGCATTCCGAAACTTAAACAGACAATCTTTAAAAATCTCAAAGGACACAGTTAAACGATCATACTTCCATCTCTGCTCCGCTTTACGACAAGCCTCTCTGAGAGAACGAGTATTATCGTCTAGCTAGTAATAAGTTTTTCACTTTGGTTGTTTCAGCTTGAAAGGTGCAATAGAATCTAAAATGTTAGAACAAAATGTGTAAAATAAGGTAATCAAATCATCAGGCCCAGAGGAAGAATCTGCAGCATTCAAGATAGATGTTTCAACAGCATTAGCTAGATAACTTTCACTAAACTGACAGGCAGTAAGTGAATTAATAAAACAGGAGTAATAGCATAAAGGCCTAGTCACAACAACAAAGCTCGCAGAAGGAACATTAAAAACAATGGGCTTGTGATCAGAGAATGAAGCATTTTCAACATTAACATTATCAACATGGATTCCATATGACAGTATAAGGTCTAGAGTGTGACCAAGGACATGCTGCCTGATTTATATGTTGAATAAGACCACAGGAATCCGAGACATTACAAAATTCAGTGACCAAGGGTTGCATTACGTGCATTATGTGCATTATCATTAGATAGCTAACATTTGATAGCAAAAGAGCTAGCGAACCTGATCTAACTTGCTAAATGTTGCTGTAGCTATAAACTACTTATATCCATGCTAATGAATGGCATAACACTAACATGATGTTCTCAAGTTGACTCAGCTAGCAAGTTTGCTATATTGAATTTTATACTAAGCAGATGATTTATGCTAACACATTATTATCTTGAATGAGACAATCTTAGGTCTTGTGCACAGGTGATTCAGAGTGCCACACCACTAATTAATCATATACTGTATTAGAGTTTGTTTGTTTTTTAAGACAAATATTAACACTTACTTTGATTTTCCATACTGTAATTGTACAAGTTTTTTGTTGTTTTTTTATAGTATGTCCAATTGTACTTGTTTTTCTTAGTGACAAACAAGTGCTGCCATTTTCCAAATCAAACAAATGGATCAAACAGTTAACACCAAGGTGACATTTGCAGGTAGTGCAGGTGTTCGCCCACTGCAATGTGACTTAACACACAAAACAACTTTGACATCTATACAACTTTCATTTACACTGATTCGTTAACTTTTGTTCACAAAACTAACCAATTGCTGTTGATGTTGGTGGTTCCACATCCACTGGGCGGTTCCATGCTCTTTACATTAAATGGATTGGGGTTTTGTACTGTTTGGAATGAAGAAGAACCATGGGTAATAGTTCTAGTAAAGTAGGTTTAATGTCAGAGCCTCCTAAGAAGCATGGGTATTTTAGCTTCATGAAAGCAAAATCTAACAAAAACAAGGACTTTGATAAAGAGTTCTGCAAGTATATAAAACAGCCTCACCTGTGGAGTGGATGCAGCAATGAGAGAAGCAACAACTCTGAGACTAGAAACAGACATGCAAACAAATGTGAGGAAACGTTTCGGACAAGGTTTGATCCCCGGATCACTGCAAGGTATTACCTACATTATTCAGTTTGTTATTTTTAATGTTGCATTGGCAAATTTGCACTAGAACTAAACCATTCAGCTTCCTGATTAATTTCAGATAGATATAAGCAGTATCATTCAGCACCCTTTTCATCTAATCTATACATGGTTTTATGTTTAAAATTGACCTCTAAATGCATGTACCATTTAATTTTTAATCTCCTCCAGGTATTACTGTCTCCAAAAACATGTTATGTCTTCATAATTGTAAGCCGCTTTCATATTTGTAAGCTGCTCCCCTCTGCCTGCCCTGAGCTTAGTGTTATTTGTCAGGTAAACATGACTGCTAGGAATATGATTAAAATTGCTGTCTGTCTGTAACAGTTCACTTCACAGCCAGCTGCAAAGTATTTAAAACTTGGGGAATAGCTTTCTTACAGTGCTGGAAATTGTGTGAGAGCTTTTCAGTCAGGCATATGTGAATTCCATAAAGCTACAAGACTTGTTCTGGTAATTGTGCATTCAATGATTACAAGAAGTTTGAATTGTAATAACCCAAGAGAAACTTATCCGAGCTTGTCATGTGACTACAGAAAAGTAATCACTCTGGCATAGTGGTAAATATTGCATTTGTAGGCATTTCAATTGGAAATTTCAATTATTTACTACAATTGCAGAATGCATATAATAAGGATTCATACCAATGGCTAATATTTTCCAGGTATGACATCAAGGCTCTGATTGGTCGGGGAAGCTTCAGCCATGTGGTGCGTGTTGAGCACAGGTACACACACCAGCCTTTTGCTATCAAACTCTTGGAGGTCAGAGAGCACAAGGGTCATGATACATGTCATGTCGAGCTTGGGATTCTGCGAAGGGTCCACCACGCTAACATCATTCGTCTGGTGGAGGTATTTGAAACTCCTCACCGTGTTTATCTTGTCCTCGAGCTGGCCACAGGAGGAGAGCTGCTGGATCGTGTAGTTTCTCGAGGCTCCTTCACAGAGCGTGATGCCACCAAAGCACTTATCATGGTGTCCAGAGGACTAAGCTACATCCATGCACTCGGAGTAATTCACCGGGACTTGAAACCAGAAAACTTGCTGTACTACCATCCAGGGCAGGACTCACGCCTAATCATAACCCACTTTGGCCTGGCCTGCTGGAGTCAGAAAAGCCAGATGGTGGAATGTGATGATGTGGTAACAGGGGGCAGTTGTGTAGCTGCAATTGGTGAAGATATTGCCGGTTGTGCTCGGTCAGACAGGGAAGATGATGGGGGTGCTGATGATGCTGATAGTTGTGATATTGTAGAGAGGAAGGCTAAAGGTGCTGAAGATAATTGCAGATTAGAAGATGATGGGAAAGCCAGAGATGAGAGCAGCCAGAGGACAGTTGTAGCCATTAGAGGAGATGGGAGAAAATATACGAATCGGATCAGCACAGGAGATGAAAGGGAAATAGATAAAAGCTTTGGATTTGAAGGAATGGAAAGGGGCAGCGATGGAGTGATGGATGAGATGACCAATGCTCCTAAATTTTCTGAGGGCACTAAAAGAACTCGAAATGCCTGTATAGAGGAAAGCAAGACAGATGGGTTAGAAACTTATAAACACACAAATTTCAATATGGCAGAAGGAAAAGAAGACAGAGTTACTAAAAATATACAAATGCAGTTTTCACATGACAAACTAAAAGAGAGAAAACAAAATTATTGGGTTAAGAGTAGAAGAGACATAGCTGCTAAAAGACACAAATCCACAAACCTTCATTGCAAAGTAAACGAATACTCCAACATTAGTTCTGAAGGCTAAAGGTCACAACACTGGGCACTGAGGACACTATGTGGTACCCCAGAGTACCTGGCTCCTGAGATGGTGACTGGTAGGACATATGGCTGTGAAATGGACATGTGGGCCATGGGCATGATCTCCTACATCGTTCTGAGTGGTTCCATGCCCTTTGAGCAGCGCAGCCGACCTCGTCTGTTCACAGCCATTCTTAGAGGCAGCTACACCTTCCATGGCCAAGTGAGTGCCGTGATGTATGATGTGCTATCTCTTTCTCTCTATCTCTGTTTCTATTTAATCATGCCTCTCTTGCTATTCTCTTATACCATCTGTATAAGAGAATAGAAAGGTCAGATATGTGGAGGGGGGTTTGTGACATTGTAATTGCACACATGTTTATGGGTGCCTTATTCTACAAAGGCATTATTTTCATTGTATTTGTTATGTTTGGGGAAAAGAATATAAGCCATAATCTGTGAAGCACAATGCAAGACACTATGGAACAAATTAATAATTTACTTTTCATGCTCAAAACCCATGATGTTAGCAGTATAATTTTATCTGCAATATTGCATAATTCAAACTCACAGCCTTGAACCTAGACAGAATATGATGTAAAGCAAATCCCGCATACAAAATATTTATTGCATTTTAGATTTCATTTATACATGGTTGCATCCATTGTTGTTTGTGGCATGAATGGCCAACAGGCCAATTTTTTTTTACGTTTTACTGTTCTTTCTCTTCATTAACTTATATTATAACTTTACTCTGATAATTCATTAATTCCACCACTTTAAAATATGTTCTAAAGTAAAGAGTAGCAATGTAATCTGAATACAAATGCATTATTCATATTGGACAGATAATGTGTTCAAACAAATACAAATATACAAATACAAACATTAATAGAAAGATCATCTTTCCAGAAAGGGCATCTATTTCAGATCCCCTCAGGACTGAGATTCTTCACAACATAGCAAAGATGCTTGAAACTCACAGGACCATTAAGGACATGAATGTATGGTGATTCATAGCTACAAGTTTGTTTATATTTTGGAAAATAAAACCAACTAAATTCATTAGAAATATCATGGGCAAGAGCAAACAAAAATAATAACTGCGCAAGTGGAATAATAAAAAAAACAGTCACGTGAACATCTGTAGTTTAGACCAATTATGAACTCTTATGTAGAACTGTCAGAGACAGAATTCATGGACCATGCTGACTGCTGCCATTTTTACCTCTGAGGTTTTTACAGTGTTTTCATAATGTTTTTGTTTTTTGTTTTTTTTTAATTGATTTTGATCCTGTCATTTCAAATATTAATCTGAATCCAGATACAGATGTGAATTTGGAACACTAATTAGATATTTATAATTAGATACAACTCAGTAAGATGTCATCCTCTTTCCATGTAGTATATTGCCTTCTGTTGATTCTTAGTAATTTCCCAGAAATAATGGGTCTCGTCCTCTTAAATGTCTATGTCAGTCTTCCAAGTATTTCAACTCTGGCTTGCATTCCTTGCATTCATATTTAGCTCCATTCTGATTAACCCCTTAAACTCCTGGCACATGTCAGCAGGTCCAGACTTACATCACTCATGTACAGCATACATATTTGCTATTTCACTGTAGTTACTAAATAATGCTTTAATGTGAATAACTGAATAACATGCTGAACATTTAAGGAGTTTTTCCTGTGTATAAGTGATTGTGTAAAACAGAAATGTAAATTATCTAAAGTAGTTAAGTGCCACTTATGTAGGTCTATTAAGGATGCAATTAAAAGACAGCTGTAAAGAAGCAATAAAGTAGTAAGTGAGTAAACAGCCACATGTAAACCAGAGGGCAAATAGTGTGTGCGCTTGTCTCTGTGTGGTCAGCTGTGTAAACGCCCTTGATGTACCTGACACACACTACCTCTCTTAGGTCTATCCAGTATGCTATATCTCAGGCATAACTCCTGGCCCTCACCAGTGCTAGGAAAGGAAGGCGGTGAAGTGGATAACAGCAGAGGAAGCAGATAGAGAGGAAGAAAGGAAAAGTGACACACTGTGAGTTACCATAAGGCTTTTATCACCTCCCTTACACAATATGCCGACACACACTCACATACACAATTTCATTTCCACCTGTGTGCTATGAAATAATAGTCGCTACTATGACTAACTACTATGATGAATTGCTTTACTCTTGCAGAAATAAATAACATCAAATGCAGTTCTTTCATATTTCTCTACTCAAATCGCACATTTAATCTAATGAATTCACTCACTGTTGTTCAAGCAGTCAGTGTTTTATACAAGTTTCAAAGATGCAAGGTAAGATTTTTTTTTTAAATGCTCCAAAACTAATAAAATAATAACGCTTATTTATTATGTTGTGTATTTTAAGTTCTATGCTAGGTTCTATTCTATCAGCTGAACTCTATGTCAGTGTGTGAGTGTTGTGGTGAGTAATTAAAACTAAATTGCCTTTTTTATAGTTAAACTATACATTTATACATACACTAAGGCCCTCACCTCAGATCAGATATTTAAATTGATGGATGAGCAACCATCCAACAAGAATGGTAAATGATGGATTAGCAGGCCAGAGTTAGTCACTCAGCTCTCTCAATGTTTTATTGATGTGAGATTGTTTTTTCCTCTTTCCCCTTCTCAACAAACATATTAATGGTGCTTGCCTTTGTTGGAGGAATGGCATAGAATGACTTATGGTTTTGTATTTTTCTCTCTGAAATTGGGCAGTGTGTGTGTGTGTGTGTGTGTGTGTGTGTGTGTACATGTGTGTGTGAGAGAGAGAGTAAAGCCTGCTCTTTGAATTCTATTCATCAGCAACAGACTTGTAATTGTGAATTTCATGGATGATTAATTGTTATTACTATGCAAGAGAGAGTGTTTGCACACGGGAATGCATGTGTGTGTGTGTGTGTGTGTGTGTGTGTGTGTGTGTGTGTGTGTGTGTGTGAATCCCTGAGACAGAGATTCACAGATTTGTAAACTATACCTTTTTGCTTATTGCAACTTTTCATGAGCATGTTTTAGGTGTGTATTACGAAAAACACCTTAAGTGTTTATGCTTGAGAGGGTGTAGTTTATTACAGTGTACAACAAAAATTGTTTACATGGTCTTAAAGGTCCCAGCTACTACTTTCCCTAACAAAATATATAGTAATAACTTCCTTTAGAGGTGAGGATGTTTGCTAGTAATCAGCAATACTAGTCCTAGGTTAATATACTCTTACACTATGGATTCCATGGATTTTACTTCAGAAAAATCACTGAATACATTTTGAGAAGTGATAAAAAGATCACTGAGTGTTCCTATTTCAGAGAAAAAAATGGAATCACTGTAAAACAAGGGCCATCTGATTTTCCTGCTCAAACTCTGCTTTACCACCATATATTCTAGAAAGTTACAGTACAGTTACTAATCTAGATCCTGTGTTAGTTTCCCAAAAAATATAACAATATGCATGAAAGTAAGAGGTGTTCTCTGCTGGTTGTGGGCCTGTGACATAATTTTCCCACCTGACACTAGTCTTAACAGTAACCACTAAAAAACAGGAGCAATAATGGAGGAGCTTTAAGACCTAATTTACCTTTTAATCAGTATTTAGCTTTATGTGAGGAGACATAAAGTAGACAATCAAGCTTTTTATTGTATTCAGTGAATACAATCACTATAGATACTACTACTAAAGATTGAAGTATCTGGTAGAAAACCTGTTTCAGGCTACATCCTAAACCACACACTACTGTTCTAAATAATGTGCCACTATTTTGACATACTGTTTTGTACAGTATTGGTTGGCATGGTGGTGCAGCAAGTAAGATTTGCCGCCTCACAGCCAGGGTGCATGGTTCAATACTGACTTCGTGTTACTGGCTGCATGGAGTTTTGCACATTCTCCCTATGTCCATGTGGATTTCCTCACATCTCCCAAAAACATGCCAATAGATGGACTGACTATACTAAATTGCCCCTACGTGTGAATGGGTATGTGGATCTGCTTGTGCATGGTGCCCTGCAATGACTGTCCTCTTATCCAGTCTCATCACGGACAGGCGTATTACCATCTCACACACAGTGTTCCTGTTATAGCTTCATATCCACCGAGACCCTGACCAGGATAAAGTGGTTACTCAAGATGAATGGAATATTTAATACAGTGATATGTGATTTGGGAGGCAGCCTTACGATGTTTTTGTTTACACTCAAGTAACTATTCTGTGATGATTGCTTTTGACCATTAAGTGGTCCACATTACTTATGTTCCTGTCCAGTACTCTTGGTACCCATGGGAAAGACATCTGATTCAATTCACCATTTCATTCCCAGGTACACTCAGTGTATTAGAGAAGGAAGGAAATTATTAAAAGTGCTGGCCCAGTGCAGGCCCAGTCTAGTGCTACATTTAGGCCTGTTTTTCAGACCTATTGTTTTATTCTTAAACATTTCTTTTTCATATTAACTGCAGACTGTGGGTTATTCATTAACTCTTTAGAGAAAAATTAGATAAATCACAGAATATTCAGAACTAGTGACATTTATTGACTAATGTTCCCACATTCAGATGGTGGTAAGGCGAGAATGCCACAGTGTGTACTGACGCTTGTGTGGTGAATCTGGGGTGAATCTCACATCATATCATCCCTGCTTCATTTAAGTTGCAACGCTGTTTGCATTCAGTGACCTTTAAAAAAGTATCTCCTAGCTGATGTCAAATGGAGAGATGTTTTATTTAGATATTTTGACCGTGTACTTAAAAACTGAGAGAGTAAATGTTGCTGCAGCTACCGTCCATGTGAGTTGTTAGTGTTAGTTAGTGAGGCCCATAATAAAATATGAACTATTGAAGTATTCACATTAAACAGAGCTGATATAAGCAATTGGTATATGAGCAGTGCAATATTAAGGCAGGTATAATCAGGATTTCTTATAACTTAATTTTTTCTTTAATGTAGAAACAAAAATTATTACAATAGGCTGCTCTTGCTAGCAGGTCAAATTACCTGATGTTACACTTGTCTACACCTTTAAATTTTTGTTTAATGCACTTATTTCTTCTACACAAAACAGATTGTTGTATGCTAATTAAACATGTACATAAAAATACTTACACACTTCATTCTGTTTTTCTTACTCTAATACACCCAGTCACAAAAGTAAAGCAGGCAAGGGGGGGGGGGGGGGGGGGGGGGCCCC